>OZ012704.1:54015713-54572102 GCA_963942595.1 Cylloceria caligata | reverse complement strand
ATCGAATATTTTCTGAGGCCCGTACTCGGAAGTAATACCCTTCCCTCATTGGGGTGTCCTCTTAATATAACTTATCCCTAACAATTATTTACTCCGTACGTAGAGGTTAATCTAAAAAATATATAAGTAAAGGAAAAACAACACCACTTTGAGTCACTTAGTATTAACACTCACTGCGGATTTCCCTCACGGGCAAGAAGAGGGCTCATGCATCATTCACCCCGCATGTTTCCACGTCCACGCGATGATGACAGCTGGTGATAAGTGTGGTCGGTGGCGGCTGTCTGCTCGCTGTTAGCGTCGGTGGCGGCGGCGGCTGCTGCTGCCTGCTCAGTGTTGACACCGCCGCGGAGGCAGTTGCGGGATCCAGCCCCAGCGAGAGTTGGAGGAAATCTAAAATGTCGGTCCAGATTTCTTCCAGAGGGGCCCTTGTCGGAATGTTCTCCGTCGACGAGGGAATAGTTCATGGTACGAGCATGGTGTCCGAAACGGGATCAGCTGCATCTTTCCCGAAGGATATCAACTCCTCGAAATTAGCGACGTTGTCTTCATAGCAAAGTTAAGGTTCCTGTTGACCCAGTTGTATTGTGATGAGCAGGGTCCGAGTGGAGGTATTCTCCACTCCGTACATGCGTTTTGTTTGCGTGGAATCGTTCTTCACGTAAAAGGCCTCGCGGTCGGCGGGAATTTGGCTTGAGTTGGCAGAGCGGGGGAGCTGGAGCACGCCAAGAGACGTCTTCAGCTACTTTTCAAACTGTCACACGCGTTCGTATCTCTTAGACTCACTATGCTCTGCCCTTCCAACGTAAAACAAACGGCGTTGCGAACTATAATATCCTTCGTATTCATGACTCCGAAATTACGTTTACACGCAGCAGGTTAGCGAGAAATTTGTCTGGGCAATATCGTTGCTCGAGAGCGAATGAGTTCTTTTCAGTGCTCTCGAAGAAAGTTAGTTTTTTGTTTGAAACGAAGAGTGGGGAATTGCCTAATCAACATCGGCCGTTTGCGTAGGAAATGCAAGAGGTAATTGACTAGCCTCCCTACTTTGTCCCTCGACTACTGACGCCTGAATATTTTTATTGCCAGCGTCTTTTCTGCCTAACGACATTTGAGGAGGCCCCGTTGCGCTGCCCTAGGACTGCTCGCTAGTTATTGCTGCAGTCCTGTTATCGACGATCCGGTGCCGGTCTGAAGTGGCATATTGACGTAGTATCCAGCATAGGAGCCGGGCTCGGCAGAGGTATATACACGCTGCTGCGATAATTCCTGCTTGAGAGAAAAAGTCAGTGAGGAATAGCCCATGACTGTTTTCTCTTTCCTGTTTATACCCAGCTCTCGGATGTCTTTCTCTGCGTCATAGAGCAAGGCTACCAAGGTATGAAGTCCGTGTGCTCGCACGATGCTATGCACGATTGTAGCAGACGTGAGAGTCACCCGATCCGAGTCTAAAAGGAGTTTCTCGGTAACGACCGGCGCAATTGTTATTATATTTAAGAGCAGCTTCGGAAGATATATATATATTGTGCGCGTTGTTCGTATATTCGTATCTATGTGAGCATCGCATAATACGTCCTAGCAATACAGTTTGCGCTCAAGTGCAATTTCAAGCTCCCTTCAAGTCGACATGCTGGTCTGACAAACCAGGAAAGAGAATCCTTTGAGGCTCTGGCTCGGCGACGGAGAACAACTATCCGCCCTAATGCAGTAGATACACGGTACATGGAATCTGCGAGAAAAAATGTATGATGATCCGCTGAGAGGGCTAGATGCTTGGAGGAGGGGCGAATGAATGGCGATCCTGTTTCGTTGCCGATCTTCTGAGGGACCGGCAACGTATGCATACGGTATAGTTGATAGTTCGTTTGTTCCAATAGGTACTAGGTCTATAAATATGAAACCGGAATTTGCCCATAGATGGCCCTAGCTGTCAATGTAGTTACCGTCCGACCGCGTCATTGGCGCCATTTCCTTGTTCACATCTCTGACAAAGATTTTCAACTCACAACAATACAAGTTTCATACAACAGCATCGTTTGTAATAGCGTTGAACATGTCAAATTTTGTGCCTGGAAATTACGATTTGCGGACAGCATTGATGTTCGGTTACCAATTGTAGAAAACTGCTGCAGAATCGCATCGAATGCTTGTCGAAGCTTACGGTGAGCATGCTCTTGGTAAATCGCAGTGCTTTGAGTGGTTTAAAAAATTCAAAAGTGGCGATTTTTACGTTAGAAACGAAGAACGTGGAAGACCACCGAAAAAGTTTGAAGACAGCAAATTTGCAAGCATTGTTGGATGAGGATGATGCTCAAACGCAACAACAACTCGCGGATCAATTAAATGTGACACAAGAAGCCGTCTCCATACGTTTAAAAGCCATGGGAAAGATCCAGAAGATGGGAAAATGGGTTCCACATGAACTGAATGGAAGACAGCAGGAAAACCGAAAAACCACTTGGAAAATGCTGCTCGCCAGGTGCAAAAGAAACTCCTTTCTCCATCGAATTGTGACTGGCGATGAAAAGTGAATATATTTTGAGAATCCTAAGCGCAAAAGATCATGGGTAACTCCAGGCGAACCATCGACATAGACTGAGAGGCTAAATCGCTATGGACGGAAGACAATGCTCTGTGTTTGGCGGGATCAGAAGGGTGTCATCTATTATGAGCTGCTAAAACCTGGCGAAACCGTTAATACTGAACGCTACCGACAACAAATGATCGATTTGAATCAAGATTGGCGTGAAAAACGACCAGAATATCAAAAAAGGCAACACAAAGTGATTCTGCTTCATGATAATGCACCATCACATACAGCAAAACTGGTCAAGGAAACGATTGAGGCGTTTAGTTGGGAAATACTTTCGCCTGCGGCTTACTCACCAGGCTTGGCTCCGACCGATTACTACTTATTTGCATCGATGGGACACGCACTTGCTGAGCAGCACTTTACTCCTTACGAAAATGTACGAAAATGGCTCGATCACTGGTTTGCCTCAAAAGAGCAACAGTTTTTTTGGTGTGGCATCCACAAATTGTCAGACAGGCGGGAAAAATGTATAGCTAGCGATGGGCAATACTTCGAATAAAATATTTTTTATCATTTTCATACAATAAACGTGTATTTTCTATACAAAAATTCCGGTTTCATATTTATAGACCTGGTATATGCTCAACTATCAGTATCCCTTATGATACATGAGGTCCATTCAAGCAATAGCGGCCAGTGTCTCGGGCCTCGCGTATTCCATTGTAATTCGAAACTCGGAAATGCTGGGCCGTATCTGTACATGCTTGGCCAGAGCTAATAGCTGTCCTGTAGTCAAAATGCTCGGATTGTGTCGGCCGTCACGTGCGGAGGCGATAACACGTAGATAGTGTTCAAGTGTGCTTATGTATCGTTCTACTCTCGCTTCTACGCAGGTGGCGTAATTCAATAGGCTGCTGTTATACTACAACCGAGCTTTATTTCTGTGTAGCATATTCATTTCCATTCGTAACTCCGTAACGTGTGTAACGAGACTGTTAACCGATTGAGCTTCTACAATGTTGTCTTCGTGTAGCGTTTGAAGTTTCGACGTTGTTATGTGCATTTTATTTCCGATCAAGTGCGTGAGGTTCGTTTGGTCGGCAAACAGTCGGCCCATTTGGTCATTGATGTACTGAGCATTTTTTTTAATCAGAATATCAAATAATTACTTACTGACTGATACAACGAAGCCGAGCGGCACTGATCTTCTCTTTATTGTGTGAGGAATGTCTTCTATCGGCTCTTGTACGAGTCGAGAGTCGTATACGACTTGTTTTAATTCGTTCATAAGTCTTTCTACTCGAGTTAGCTGGTTGGAAATATAACTTATTCGTAGCATTTCCCGCAGATATTTTTCGAATTTATTAGGCTGCATGAGTCGAGGATACACTGTAGTCGAGCTCCGTCAGTGGGGAAGTCCTCTGTAAAGCGACCGATAACCATGTAGACCGTGAGTCTCCAGTCTGCGTGCTGCAGTCGCAATGGCATCATTTTCTCATAGTAATGGCATAGTAAAGGTCCGGGCATTTGCTTACATTAGTGACTTTAAATGAATCTGACGCGCTGAGCGAGCACAGTGCCGTTGCAATAGGTCCGAGAAGGATGCCCGTACTTATGGCATTAACGTTATTTTCTCGAATTGAATTTGCTGTCTAGACAAACAACGCATTTCTTCTTTTGAAACTGTCCCTTCTGTGGGTTTTACTAATGTAAGGACGCACGCAGGCATATGGTACAAAGGTATTTTCTCACGCATAGAAATGATAATACTTATGTATACTTGTATTAATCTCATTAGTATAAATTTACACATACAACCACTCACATGAATTTGAGGCACAAATATACATATAAATATACATATATATTTATCGCTATTGTATTGAATGTACGCAATATTGTAACCAATATTTCCAACTCCACCACTTCACGCTCTCGCGGATGGTCACAAAAGGCCGTGTTCCCGCGTGCTGGGCACCAGTCCCGAGAAATAAACTATATCCCGAGACAAATTTGATTCGCACGCGGGATAGACGGGGACGGCTCGGCTTCGCTGCAGCCTTGGTGATTGGTAGAGGGGACGGGTTAGTCAAAGGCGTCTCGCGAAGAAAATCTCAACACGGCAGTTAGGGAATCAAGAATATAATGCACAATTTATTGCAGTCGATAACAAAATTATTAGACGAGAGCCAAGGTGGCACTCTCGGAAGCACGGTCGCGAAGTGACAAATGGTAACGTGCTAGATTCCCGTCAATTCAATTACCCTTAAGCCCCCCATACACGTGCGAACAATTTGCGCAAATTCGGTGTTTGTACAAACGCCTGTTTGTACATACGCTAGCACATACACGTAGCAACCTATTGCGCAAACATCATTTCGATTTGTGGTGTTGATCGTTGAACATGTCAGATACGGGCATGTCAGATACGGACGATTGCTGTGCCGCCATTATTCTGGCCCTAGTGGCTGAGAAACGAATAGTTAAAAGAAAAAGAAAGCGAAGAGTGTGGGTCAAGAGTTGGCTCCAGACGAGGAACGAATTCAGTCATGACCGCCTGGTCACTGAGCTCAAAATAACGTCAGCTGCAGACTACAAAAACTACCTTCGAATGGACGCAGCTTCGTTCAGCGAGCTACTCGAAATGGTGACACCCCTCATAGTGAAAAACAACACGGTGATAAGAGACGCAATATCTCCAGAACTGAGATTGTTGGCCACTTTGGGATACCTAATAAGCGGTGCCTCCTTTGAAGATCTGAAATTTCAAACTGCCATCGCAGCTCAAACACTTGGAAAAATAATAGTGGAAACTTGTGACGCTCTCATCCACGTTTTGAAAGGATTAATGAAGGTGAGTAAATAAAATAGTTAGTACTTAAAATAAGCCGCATTTATTTGTCAGAAACAACAATATTGTTTGAAAGAAACCCTGATAATGTTTGGTCAATTAAACTGTTTATCATGAATAAGGTCATGAATTGATGAATATTAAACTGGTTGCTGTGTTGATTCATGTATCTGATCCACTTCTTGTCTTGAGGCACGCATGTTGAGGTATTGCGATGAGTCAGAATGAGTGGAAACGTTTGAAGGTGATGGTGATGGAATTGGGGGGTACGAGTTGAATGGAGTTGATGGGGCTGAACGGGCATGTGAGAATGGAATGTAGCCAGGTGGATGAATGTATTGAAGATGATTGGGGGTGGCGAATGACTGAGGTGGATTATTTATGGTGATTGAATGTCTATGAAGGTTGCCCAGTCGTCCTTCGAAAAGAATGTCATCAATGAATTTTTTAGCGTAAAGTTGCTGACTTGCAGACATTTTCTCATACTCTACACCCCACCCTTTTGCTATGATCTGAGCGTCTGAGGAGGGTTTTTTAAGACGTTCGCAGGCCATAGACAATAGTTTAGTCCTTTTACTTTTGTCACTGTCCTCATTTTTCCTCGATCTTTTACGTGTAGGTGTATGCTCGGGTTGGGATGTTTCAGAACTGTCTTCTGCGATCTAAAACAAAATAAATGGAAATATCTATGTAGTCGTGAAAGTACTTATCAATTGAAATTATTGAAGTTATTGTAATGAAATTAAATTATTAAATTAAATAGTAATAAAAATTGAATTGTTGCAGTTTCCAGCAAGTGAGAATGAATGGAAGGTTATTGCCGGACAGTTTGAGAGAAGGTGGAATTTTTCCCACTGCATCGGAGCCATCGACGGGAAGCATATCAGCATCCGCAAACCACCAGGAAGTGGCTCCTACTATTTCAACTACAAGAATTCGTTCAGTGTTGTGTTGATGGCTGTGGTTAATGCCAATTACGAATTTATAATGGTCGATGTAGGAACCAATGGAAGAGTTTCCGATGGGGGTGTGTTCTCCAATACAGAATTTTATAGGCGACTCGTGAATAACAAACTTCATATTCCTCAACCTGATAATTTACCTGACAGTGAAATGAAACAGCCATACGTTTTGGTGGGAGATGATGCATTTCCTCTTATGGACAACCTAATGAAACCATTCAGTCGAAAAAACCTGACCAGAGAACAAGCAATATTTAATTACAGGCTATCTCGCGCTCGTCGCATTGTGGAGAATGCCTTCGGAATACTAGCATCTCGATTCAGAATATTTTTGAGAGAAATTAATTTGAGCCCGAAAAAAGCAAGTTTGATAGTTCTTGCGTGTACTCATTTACATAATTTTCTAAGAATGAACAAAGATGACTTGTATAACCAAGGTGGTTTTGAAATTGAGAACACAACTACAGGGGAGATCATAAATGCTGATTGGCATTCGGATGGACAATAACTTCCATTGCAACAGCTACCAGGCAGAAATACCCCAGTGTCTTCCAAACAAGTACGTCTTAACTTCTCACATTACTTCAATAGCGAGCAAGGTGCTGTCTCTTGGCAGGACAAGATATTCAAATAATTGTTGGTATGAAATATTATGATTTTGTATAATAATGAATTTGTATTTGAATGTATGAAAAAACAATAGAAAATATGAAAAAAAATTGTACGTACCTTCGTTTCGTTATTTCCTTCAATACATTCAGTTTCGTCCATTGTCGAAGTTCCTTGAATTTGAGTTTCCTGATCCCTCAAGAAGTCAAGCTCGTCGAAGTACCACAAACTTGGCACGTACACGTCGTCTGTTCCTCCACCTGATTTTATGCTCTCCTTCACTTTCTTCATTTCTCTTCTGTAGGCAGTGCGGAATGAATTGATTTTGGCGCGTACACTTGCCCTATCTACACTGGGTTCAATTTCCTTCATTTTATCGACGAGTATTTTATACGCCGCGTTCGTCTTATTTCTATCTTTATAACCGTCACTTTTCACCTTCCACACGTCAGGTAAATCACGATACACTGCAATAAACTCTCTCCAAAGTTCACGCTGTTCATCATCTGTTGTCTTATTCGCCATATTGGAGAGGTAAATAGCAACAACCTAAAAAAAAAATTACCGAAACTACGTTTTCAACCACGGAATAGAAAGGAAACTGCCTGACAGTGTCTAGGAACAGGAGTTGACTAACCCAAAGTTTGCACAAACCGTACCATACACGTCAAACAAGTACTCAAACAAGGAGTATTTGTACAAATTATTTCGATCCTGACCGATTTTACTCAAACAGTTTGCGCAACCATTCAAACAGCCCCATAGACGGTCAAACTGTTTGCACAAACACCGAATTTGCGCAAATTGTTCGCACGTGTATGGGGGGCTTTACACAATTCAACAAGATATTTCGGACTGGTGATAACCATAAAATATTCGCGTCAGTCTCCACACACACAACCACTCGCCTCATCGGGTACGCGCGAAAACAAAATAAAATAAAAGATAATCAGAAGCTCGGTCAGAATAAACGAGTAAACGAAACTAATTAAATAACACAGAATAAATAAATTAAAAGAAATAACTAAATAAATAAAACCGAATAAATATGTCCGAATAATTAAAACTAATTAAGTGACACGGAATAAATAAATCGAAAGAAATGAAACGAAATAACTAAGTCCAAAGAAATAAAAATAACTAAATAAAAATATTATAAATAACGGTCAAGATGCAGTCATATAAAATGAGAAACAATAAAGACCATAAGCGCAACCACTGGGCAGTACTAGGTCACGGAAAATCTAATAACGAACAAAATAAATTATCGGCAGTCGGATGTATAAATAAAATAGAAACAGTCAAATAAATAACAAGCATTATCACATCACCGATCTTAATATCGCTCTCAATTTAACACACACTCATGCTCCATACGTGAACTCTAACGTGCCCAAATTTATAGTAATAAAATATTAAAGGAAGACAACAACGAAATAAAACCCCTCCGGCAACCTTTTGTTCTTGGGAAGCGAAGTACTTGTAAATTTGAAATACCGGGCGGTAGCTGTTTGCCCGCGATGATAAAAAAGACGTTACATTTCCGGTACGACAGCGTGCCGTCATGACCATATCGCTTGGGTTTTCTCACCACAATTACTGGAGCTAACTCTCACACTCAAACCAGAAATGAGCAACGGCCTTACCGGAAGGTTGCAGTTTCGGGAGCCTCTCGAGAAATGGTCCATTCATAGTAGTCCAGAATCGCGGGGGTAGGCGTAGGTTCTCGTCGGACAGACACGACAGTGGACCCGGTATACACGTCCTCGTTGTACAAAATACGACGAAAGAGTCTCCGATAATACGTTAGTTTTCGTTGCTTGAGCCGATCAACTCCCACCCTCCAAATCTTAGCCACTAATAAAATTTAAAGCATTGTAACGGTACTTCCGGCCCTTGTCAATATCCGAGCCAGCAGCGGCTCTAGCGAGAGCCTCGATGCCTTGTACGTAGTGTAACGCAGCAAAATATTTATACGCTGCGTCTTCCTCGCACGACGGCTTCCGGCACGATCTCGCAGGGCTCTAGGATAAGATCGTAGGGCTTTATATAATTTATTTTCTTTTTTTGTATTACTATTTTTTGTTCGTACGTTCGGATGGACGGAGAGAAAGAAAGAGAAGGAACGCACCGCACTCACGGATGGTCGGCTTCGGGATTCAGTAACTCTCTTTAAAGCCAGAAAATGTAATCATCTTCCAGAATGATTATCTATATGATTATAGAACAGTGATATCCCTCTCACTGTTGGGATATAGAGCCGTCCCGCTCGATAATCATCTACTACCTATTTGCTACTGTCTACCATCGGCAATCTGATCTACAAGCAATAACCTTGTAGACCAACCAATCTATCCAATGGGGTTCACCTGCCGGATGGGGCAGGTTTCTATTATCTTCTGTAAATTCATGCATTGTCCAGCTGAGACGCTAGTCGCGGTTATCTAGCGACACCGATTCTCCCAATTAACCAAGTTTGGCTCGTGAGGAGGGGATCATACTTAACTGGCACGCCTGCCGGCCGGTCCTCGGGGCTTTTTCCCGGTTACCTTCGAGTGAGCAGGACGTAGCGCATACTCTTTTGTCCCGCTCTCTTTTTGGCGTTACGCGAAACACTAAGTCGGGATTTATAACATTCCTATCCACCACCGTAATTCGGAAGTGAGGATCGAATCTTTATCGACGTCATCTCGAGGTTTTCCCGGATCTACAAGGAGCATCGCTGCCGCATCGTCCCGGTGCGCTCTCTTTCTTTCTACGGTCTTTCGCGGTCGCTTTTATTTTTCGCTGACTTAAAAGTCAATTAGAGCTTAGTCGTACCTGCGATTCTTGTATACCACGCGCAGAGTATTATCCGTATCGAGACAGACTGCGTCTATATATGAGTGTAATATCGAGATCGTTCGGCAGTTAGAGCCGGGAATAAGTCACTCCGTGTTTTCAGTTACTCTTTCGTATTCGTTTACTGTTAAACCGTGCGCGCGTTGGTACGTCATCCCGTGGTGTTTTCGTGTATGAGGGATTTGAACGTTATGAACCGTGTCGCGGATTATTCATATTAATTGACGTTTGTTGAGTTATATTATTTTATTTATTTTTCTGTACTTACTTTGTTTTATTGCACGTTATTTAAATAGTTTTGTAAAGTCACGTAGTGCGTAAATTGTCCGTTACTTCTTATTATATTTCCTTTGACTGCGGTAGGGATTGTTATTATTATTTTGACGTGAGTTATTTTATTATGGTTTTCTGTTTTATTATATTCAATTAGTATTTGTTATTTATTATTTCGTTTATGATTTATTCTCGGTTTTGACTTTTATACGTCCTAACGCTTTCAAGTTGGAAGAATCGAACAATGAGAGGCTTCGCGTACGTGACCTTCCGGCGTCCCATGATTGTAGAGTTATTTTGTGTGTTTGCGAGCAAAATTTTCGAGGAGACTTATTGTTTGACCTTGTTTGACTCTATGTTGTTTGCCCTGACTATTCTTTGGAATTCCGTTCGATATGAATTAATTCGAATTGTCGTAAATCGATCGGGGTTTAGGCGGTGCGGGAGAGTGTGAGAGGAGCGAATGCCATCATAATTTTATGCTGTTGAATTAATTAACCGTACCAGCTGTTAAACACCACAGCTAATTTACGGGATATTTTCTTTATATTTATTTTCTTGAAAAACCAGTAATCTTTTTAAAGAAATAAACGATCTGCTCTAGTGGTATCCGTGAATCCCATATTTGTATTGTTGTCTGTGTTATTTATTGATTTATTCATGGATTCTATTTATTGATTTATTTGTTGACTTTATTTAATGGTTTATTTATTGAATTTATTTATTGAATTTATTTATTACCACCTTGACAGTCCGAACCACCCACTTCGCCTTGAACAGCTGTAGCTACCCTGGGCTGAGTCTGGTCACCAACCTCATATTTTTCCTCCCGGCGCGTAAGCGCCTGGCACCCAACTCGAAAGAGAAAAAATAAAGGGAGGGAAAATAGCCCCGACCAACGTGAGCGTAACGGTAACGTGGTACGTTGAGGTGAAAATTTACGTTACAGTACCAGCAGCATGAAGCAGGCGAGACTCGGCAGCGCAGCGAAAATGCAAATGCCGCCAGGGATCGTTGCATCTTCCGATCTCCATAAGATACTGCGGGGATGGTCTCACCGTGGTTCTCTCTACGAAAGCGCTGACGTCATAGTTGTGGCTACGGCCTTCTAGCATGACGACTGCGGAGACTCGAGATCTCTCCTCACGTCGATAAATCAGTGTCCTTCATGCTCCTGCGGCTGACCTTTCTCTCGATGCTGAAAACCCGGCGATCAGGACGTCGCACGCTCGTGAGTATTATACAAAAAAAAACACAAAGTTACTATTTATCGTGAAAGCACGCTAATAATCGACCTGTTGGATCGCCTCGAGGAAAGCTCTCGGCCAAACGAGCAGATCAAGACCGGTCAGCTCCGCTCAGTCCGACTTTGTAACGGACTTTCAAAAATAACCCATCACAATATATACATCTATTGTTTTGAAAAGTACGAAGAACTTCTGCTCCTCAGGAGATTAAGCTGCTGAACTGCGAATCGACGCACTTTATTCGAATTCAACCACGCGCACCTTTCAAGTTTTATCTAGCACAATAGCGTTAGCGATGGAAGGGGTCGTTGGTTTGTTGGCTTGTAGTTGTGAAGAGATCCGGAACGATAAAACCGGAACGTCCGGGTGTAAGTCAAACGTTCTTTTAATAACGATAGAGTGTACCGTTGAATGATAAAGTGATCGAATTGTATTGGTCGAGAAGAGTCCGTTCAAAGATGATGAGTCAGAATATTCGATGTGGTCTGTTAGGTGTCCAGAACGATAATGTCGATCGAAGAAGACGCCAGAAGCAGCCCGAGTCCAAGGGCGGTGGAAGTCGGCAGTGACCGCACGTCTAGAATGATCGGCTAGATATTCGCCTATTAGCTAAGGGCCTCTTGAAGGAGCTGAGGAGACTATAGACTTTTCTGAATATTTATATATGCATTCAATACCCTCTTTGAGTATTTAGTACAATTATTTCCATAATAACTCTACTTGCCCCCTTTTTCTCTTTTCTCTTTTCTCTTTTTTTGTTTTTTCTCATATAACCGTCCTACGCATTTCTTAATCCTATATGGTCCTTCATATAACGGCATAAATTTCGATGTTAACTGTTTCGACGGATCGGGAACATTTAACGCTTTAATTAAAACTAGGTCCCCCACCTCGAAGCTCGTTAGTGGATGTGTTGAGTCGAATTTTTCTGCCTGACGCCGCCCCTTGCTTGCTATTCTTTCTCTCGCGATTTCGATTTTCATCTCGTATGTAATCGCATCTTCTTCGTCTTTCCTCAGATCCATTTGGTTGCTCCATTCCCTTATCGGCTTCTTCTGGCATTGCAGCTCGATTGGAGTAAATTCTGTTGTTTCATGATGAGACTTAATAATGCAATCTTGGATGATTTTTACCTATTTGAACCATCCTGCGTGATTTTCATCAATAAAATCCCGAAAAAACTTCTGAGTTCCCGGTTGACACGCTCAACGATATTTCCCTGAGGATGACCTATAGATGAAAATACCGCAGTGATATCCTCGTCCTTGAGTTTTCGTAGCCAATTTTTGGCGGTAAATTGTGTACCATGGTCAAACTGCATCCACCGTTGTTTTCCATAGTTCGGGACATAGTCGTCGAATATTCTCTTTATCACCGTGGATGTGATCACCTTCTTCATAACATGACGAATTTGCTAAATGCATCTGATATCACGAGAATGTGCTTGACCCCACCAATGCTGACTGAGGTCAATAAAAATCTAACGATACTATATCCCACGGTTTCTCAGGCATAATCATTTGTATCGCTGCATAGCTCGTTTGTATCGCGATTTTATTTCGCTGGCAAATAGCACAAGTCGCCAGTATAGTTCGAATAATTTTTGCGAAGTGGGAATACGTAAAGTCTTCCTCCAGCATCCGGATGCATTTTCGCGATGCCCGCATATAGAATGGCAGGCTTTGATCAATTCATGAATAATTCTTGGGGACCATGACTCGCCAAATTCCATTCTTCGATTTCTTCTAAAGAATGCTTTTTTCTACTCAAAATTTCCGTTTCTCCTTCCCCCTCTTCTCCTCGACGAGAAAATCCATCATAACTTGCATATCCCCTTGGTCTCGTTGTAGTTTTCTAATGGTTTTCAGTTTTTTCGCGAGTTCTCGCGAGAGTTTTTCCGTCAACATCGCCGCAACAACCACGATTCCTTTCTTATCGGTCAGTGATAACTCCCATCTCCTTTTGCTCTATTCACAGCATCAGCGACCACATTCGCTTTCCTGACGACATATTCCACCTGTAAATCGTAGTCCTGGATGGACAACACCTATCTCACGAGCTTTTCAGTAGTAAATCAACAATTTTTCAGGTAAATCAATGCCGTATGATCGGTTTTTATATACAGAGCGGACAAAAGTTTAAGAGGATGAATTACAATTTGGTTCATAAATCTGTCATACAAGTACTAACGTTTCTTTCGGCTTGTTGTTTTTTTACAATACATGTGTACGTTTGACCTTCATAATGTAGAAGTCTCGGTCGTCAAATGTAAACAATATAGATTATACAATTTTTTTTTCCTTCCAACCATCTGTAAACAGCGGACATTAGTTTAAGACGATCTGTCGAACAAGATACCCGTAGTCGATCCACGCAATAATTTGATATATTAATACTGTAAATAGTTTGTGGTGTATCATCCAGTGTCTTAAGTTTAATTACGTACGAAAAGAGTATGGGTAAAGCCCGTAATTTGTCATCAACTGAACGAAAACTAATCGTGTCTCTACGGAAGCAAAATGAGACATTTTCTTCAATTGCAACTCAAATGAATCGATCAGAAACTTCTTGTAAGCAAGCGTGGTACAAGTTTGTGAAGACTGGGGACTATTTTGATCGACCAAAAAACGGTAGACCGCGGAAAACCACGCCAACACTGGATCGTCGGATTCATCGATTAAGCGAGAGAGATCGTTTTCGTTCAGCAGTCGATATCAGAGCTGAAATATCCTGTAATAATAATGCACAAATTAGTGTAAGAACTGTCCGAAGACGATTAGACGAATTCAATTTGAAAGCACGAAAGCCACGGAAGAAGCCGATGCTCAGTAAAAAGAATAAAAAATTACGACTGCAATTTGCTAAGGCTCATCGGCATTGGACAAGTGAGGATTGGCAAAATGTGCTATTTTCGGACGAATCCAAATTCAACCGAATTTGTTCTGACGGGATACTGTATGTAAGACGTCGAATTGGCGAAGATTTAAATCCTCGATGTGTTTTACCGACAGTTAAGCATGGAGGTGGAAACGTAATGGTGTGGGCATGTTTTTCTCGCAATGGTCCTGGACCAATACGCCGAATTAATGGAATCATGGACCGTTTTCAATACTTGGATATATTGAAAAATACTATGTTACCGTATGCCTACGAAAATATGGGTGATAATTTTATTTATCAACAAGATAATGACCCAAAGCATACGGCTCGGGTAGTGAGAAGTTTTTTTTAAGATGAAAAAATCACTTTATTACCGTGGCTGTCGCAGTCGCCGGATTTAAATCCAATTGAAAACTTATGGTGTACCATAAAAAGAAGGGTTCAAAGAAATGAACCAAAAAATTTTGACGATTTGTACTCTTTGGTTGAAAAAACGTGGAATGAAACAACTGTGGACGACCACAAAAAATTAATTGATTCAATGCCTCAAAGATGTGCTAATGTGATAAAAAATAATGGACTGTGGACAAAGTATTGAAGGGAGGAAAATATCTGTATATTTTCTACCAAAAAATATTTTTTTACGTATAGTCTTAAACTTTTGTCCCCGAAGATATCAAACAAATTTATGTTTTCTTTGTTTATTGTATCTAATGTTGTTACGCGCAAAATTGAATTTATGTAATAAATATATGAATTAATGATTAATTAGCTAATACAAAAAAAAATCCACTGAGTCAATTCTTTTCATAAAAAAATCAACGATTACTTTTTTTTCCTCTCCGTCTTAAACTTCGAGCTCCTTCTTGGTTCGATTCGCAAACGTTACTACCTCACTCTCGTTAGGTGCGACAGGATCGTTCCCAATGCGTATCCACTCGCATCTGTGGTAAGTGTGTATGGCTTACTTGGATCTGGAAACCGAAGTATTATCTGCTCGCAAAATAATTCTTTCACTCTCTCAAAAGTTTTGTCAAGCCTCTCAGACCACGTTCAGCGAACACCTTATCTCCAAAGATTTAGCAATGGTGCTATTTCGCGCGCATGCCTGTTCGTAAATTTCGTATAGAAATTTATTAATCCTAAGAAATCCCTTAAGTGTTTTGTCGTCCAGGATCGTGAATACTTCTGGATCGCTCTGATCTTCTCAGGATCAGGTTTTAAACCTTCAGTCGTGGGAATGTGTCCGAGGAATATCATTTCTTGACGGAAAAAATGTGATTTGCTGAATTTCAGCGATATTCCGTACTGTAGAAATCTTTAAATAATATTTGTAAATCTAATTCCTCGGAGACCACGTCGAATGCTCTTATCAGACTTGCCGTGCTTGTTTTCAGACCAAACCGTGTCACCATAAATTCATCGCATTTTCTGTTATGCTGGAGTGTCATATATTTCTTTCAGTCCGGATGAAGTGGTATTTGCCAGAAACTACTAGTCAAATCCATCGTAGACATCACCGTTTTTCCCCCACACAGTTGGAAAATTTCCTCGATCGGTGGTGCATTATTATAGTCGTTAACCAAATAATTATTTAACTCCCGGGCATTAAGATAGAGACGTACCGAATCATCGTCCTTCGTGACTGGCATTAATGGATTTATGTAAATATTCTCTGATTTTTCTATGACACCCACCTTAACCTGTTAACCGGGGAATTCCCTTTTTAATTACGCGGCTAGGACGTGTCAGTACGTCACGCCCGGTTAACAGGTTAAGCATTCTTTGTATCTCCTTTTGTACTCTTTCTCGTTGCATTAATGAGACTGGATACGAACGATGAAAGTAGGCTTTGGATCCATAGAAGGAGTCGGTGTTCATACTGTGTCACCCTTCCGGGGACTTTATCGAAGATTTCACTCCTGTTCTCTTAAATTTCTGCCTTATATCTGGCACTAGATCCTGACATTCGCTATTTTTTCGTCAAACTCCTCTTCCGTGAGGCTGATATTCGTTTCTCCTTCGGCTGTGTCCTTTGCTTCTAATGCGGCACATGTCTCACTTGGTCTACTGGCATGAAATTCCTTCGGATTTATATGCTGCCACAACCCATCACTCAATTAAGCGACGATTTGATCGCTGACTGCTAAAATTGGCCGCTGGGCGTCGATCGATATTTTTAGCATCAACATTCCGTCGATTCCAATTGGTACTGGCCTCACCAATCTTGGCACAACTAGCACGTGCAACGCCCCTTTCGACCCATATGGCTCTGCGTCTGCCATTATTTGTTTCTTTACTTGATCGGTTTTTCCGCCAAATGCTTCCACAACCTGAGTAGAAGGGACCGGTAGTATCGGGCAAATTAAAAAAACTCCCTCAGCCACAAATGGTCATTGCAGAACACGATTTAGGTTACTCACCTCGTTGCTACGCAGTTCCTCGCGTCTTGGTAGTGCTATTTCCGCAGGTCGACTGTCCCCTGGCCCTTGAGAATGACTTGGTCGTTTTTCCTGCCGTGGTGGCCTTTGTTGCTCCATTCCACTGCACATTAGTCGGTGGCCATGGTCGGTTATTTTGCCATGGCTGTCCGTCTCTGACACCTTGACGTCCTGGTAATAGAGGAATTCCATTTTCCACATTACTTAATGGGACTCCTCGATTCTCGTAGCGCGGGTATGGACGTGCCATCTGCTCGCCCACCATTCTCCTACTGTTATGTCTCTCCTGCGCTGCATGTCCACCAGCTCGGCCCGCCCCCCTCTTATAATTCAACGGACCAGTCGCGTCCGTGCTCTCGAGCAACTCTAAAAACTCGTATATCTCATTTATCTGTCGCACTCGCACCGCACTCCGCAAATTCTCATTGAAATGCTTGGCAAGCCGCCATATTATATCTTCGGAGCTTAGTTTTTCACTTGGATCACTTGCATTTCCTATTTCTCGCCGTGCATACTCTGCTCGCGTCAGGATTCGTCCTTCGGTATGGAAGGTTCCGAATTCTAAATTCTTTTTCACCTTGACCTGCATATCACTGGCCCAATACCGTGAACGACATTTTTACTCGAACGTTTGCGGATTATACACCCCTCTCCTTCTACCACGAACCACCAATCGTTCACTATGCCATTTAACGCGGTTCCGATGGTGTGTCGGATTTCCGTGCCTTCGGCCGTCCAGCGAGATAGTATTCCCGAAATTCCTTCACAAACTTCTTCGGGCTCTCTTTTCCATCACCTTTGTAAGTCGGAGGTTTTTGTGCCGTGGTGTATAAACGAGTGAAATTCAGTCCGCCTCCCATAGTTTGACCAAAATTCATCAAAGCATTGGTCCTCCGTGTGATTTCTTCCAATTTCTCGATCCTTTTGGCATGTTCCTTAGTGATCTCTCGTGCTGCTCGGATCGCAGCCGTTATATCCTGCGTACTTTTTTCGACTTTCTCTGCGGTCACTCTCTGACTAGTGAGCTGTTGTTGAACATAATTGTTCATTACTTCTTGGTCCTATGCGAACCCTTTTCTGTGTCTGCTTAATCTTCTGATCCGTCGGGCACTTTACTGCAGAAATCTCTCCTTCGAGCGCATCTTTAGCTGACTCTCGTAATCTCCCAATTCCAGTTAAATAATCGTCTTTCATCTCCAGCAGAGACCTCATGACTTCAGCGAATTTTTCGTCGCTCTTTTCCTCCATTCTCTGGAGAAAATGCATTATCTCGCCAACCCCGATGGGGTTTGGTGAGATGGTCGCAGTTTTGTTTAGGAGGTTCGGGGTACTCCCGTTCTCCCTAAGGTTCCCACCCATATCGCTCGCTAATCCTCCCGAGATATTCAATACTTCCTCTTAACGTCCGATTTCTGATAGTCGACCGATATTCTGCCGATCTCTCTGTCGCTGATACTCCAGCTAGTGTTCCGCTGTGGTGAACTCTCAAATATATGTCTAATCAACCATCGTAACGGCTCTCTCCTGCCTGCGATGCTCCTCCATGCATTTCATCATATACATTTTCTCTATTTCCGTCGAGAGATTCCTATCTCCGCCTCTAATCATTCTTTATTTCTTACACCGAATTTCTTCACCTATCTCCCGCCCTATCTTACCTCCGTAGTCTTTCTTACCTGTGCTCCAGGCTCAGTTCAGGCGCTAGATTTAACGGTAATTACTTGTTATCATTAATTTGTTATCTTCTGAGGGGAAAAATTGGGACTCGAACACTACAATAATTAGTTTAGACTAGTTAAGTTGGTATAAGTCGGGTTTATTTGCAAATTTGTAAAGTTCTGATGGTGTTCGGCTTTGTGGCCCGTTTACCAGTACAATAAATTTCCCCTTCGATTTCGTATACAATGGTTCCACGATTTTCTTTTTTTTCGGTAGTCTGGCTTTCCAATACCGCGCTCTCTGGAACGGTGGGAAACTCGAGAACCAAACGGAATCGGGTCCTCCCGTCTTCTTCAGTATTCTTACAGGCCACTGGACGCGTCTTCTGCTACGCCTCAAAATATGTTGCTGGCGCGCCTGTCAAGTCTGATGTACGCTGGAGCCGTGCTCGCGTCACCACGATTTCGGTAAAAGTGGAAAATGTTATGTTTCCTCTTTGTCTTTCGTACGCGTTTTGTTCAGAAAGTGTTTGTACCGTTTCCATTATTCGTTTCCATATGTTTCCATGGTGATGGGACCTACGAGTTTCAAGTTATCTTTGTTTCGTGCCGCGATGTGTCCACACTTTATTATGTTTTAAAGTGGGTTTTTTATTATTTATTTATCGCTTAGCTGGAAATTCAGGACTACGTGGGCTCGTTCGACGCTCCGCAATAGTTTAAAGTAAATTTCCATAGCTAGGTAAGTTATTTTTCCTTCCTAGCTTCCTAATTAGGTGAAACGCTCCAGCCACATACGTCCACATACTTCAGTAGTATGTGGACGCCTTTACTCAATCCCACTCCGACCCACACCACTTCCCCACTATGCGGCTACCCCGCCACGCCTCGTTTCCACCGTCGCGCTACTCACTCTGCTTAATCAGTGTCGGTAACGTGGAGATGCTAAATTGAGGTGGTGTGGGTACTCTGGCGAACAAGGAAGAGTAGAGATAAGAGCAGGATGGAGCAAACATGTCCGCATACTTGGAAAAATGAATAAAATTAAGAACTCACCAAATCAGCTGTTGTAGGCTTCCACCTTCCTTCCGTGATGATTTCAAACTCCTGTCTCTCTCGAATATACTCATACACTCTCATACACAGACAAACATACGCACACACGCGCGCGCGCGCGAGCACACACATTCGCTCGCACACACATTGATGCACGCACGTATGCACGCTCCATTACGCTCTCCACCAAAGTCACTCATCACCAAAATTAAAACCTTGCCGCATCGCGAATACGTATTACTTATTAATGTTTGCGCCTAAGATGTCAAAGACAGACTGAATACTCAGGATACTGCTAGACGGTGTCATGGGCTTAAATAAATTTAAAACCTTTTATAAATCATAACTAGGTGTCCAGCGCTTTGAATGCATTCACAGCGGTTTTGCACGTGTATGTCGCTTTGCGCTGCGTTCTTCGTGAAACGCTTGCTCTGCAGTAAAAGGGGTAGAATATGATGCGACAATAAGAAACTTCAATTATAATTCTCTAATTATCACACTATAAAAATAAAAGAGACAGTATAATTAGGTATTTGTTTTTAATTGAACAATATTTTATTTAAATCACTTTTCACACATTTATCGTGGCATACAACATCCCTGCAAATACGGTAATCTTAGCTCGGAGATTCTTCCACCGTTAAATTTATTTTTATCAGTATTCGATAGTCGAGAGGTAAAAGCATTGTAATATTCACGTCCTATCGTTTTTCATTACATTATCGCTAAAGAGATTATTAAATCGCAACATAGTGAATCCGAACGACATAAGATGTAGGAATACGATAGTAGTATGTGTACACCTTTGCTCCATCCACTCCTATCCCCACTCCTTCCCCCACCACGCGGCTACCCCCACCACCCCACTTTTTCACCGCCGCGCTACCCACTCTGCTTGACCAGTGTCGGTAACGTGGAGATGGTAAAGTGAGGTGGTGTGGGTACCTTGGTGAACAAGGAAGAGTAGAAATAAGAGCAGGGTGTTTAATGATAAGAACAGGAAATTTCACGCAAGTTAGCGTATGCTTGTTTACAGCTCACATCGCCCTCATACCATTCCAGACCGTGAAAATATTTCGAGAGGAAATTATTCTGGCTTCTCGAATGCTGTGGTAATTCGGCAAAGTGACACGGCGGTGCGACGATCCAATGAGCAGAGTACGGTCTATCCACTGCTACCACGGCATTCCCTGTATATCCACGACGATATCCATGTTTACGTCTAATCCGTACAGATGCTCGAGCTCGACTGACTAGTTACTCACGGACACGCTTCTACGTCTCTTCACGAAATAATTTTATGCCGACATCAGCACATTTTTCGCTTATCCGGTAAAATCCACCATTAGTTGCCGAGAGGCATCAATTTCAAGGACATTATCATATTCCGCGTAGACTACACAATTTATCGTTGAGGCAAGCGCATCCTCAAATCGTACCTCTATTCTCACACTATCGTGCTTTATTAAATTCCAATGTGTATTGCTGTTCGCCGAAAGATCGGGTGTCAAATCAAAAGCAAACAGAAAGTATCCATCGCGATAATTATCGCGATCGATCAAATTACTGGCGTTCAAGAAACGTATTCCAGTTCCCGAAAACAACGTTTGAAAAGCATCCACATATAGATGATTTTTCGTGAAATCAGGTTGTAACGGTTTCGAAGGTTTGAACACCATCTACATACATCGAAAGATAATTTATCTTGTAATTTTGGAAACTGAATGGATTCATACTGAAGTCGCCGTTAAACGCTCTGTTATCGACAAAACTGATAATTATACGCTTCGGGAATTGACCTAACACGATATTATCGATAGTCTCTCCATGAACACCAGAGTGTATTGAAACGGCTTTTACCTTGACTTTCGTAAGAGGATATTTAGTCGTAGATTTTGCCAGAGTTCTAGCATGCGAGAGCAGCACACCAGGAGCTATTTTTGTTCTACGAACGAGAAGCGATGCCTCGAGAATCTTTAAGCCGCATTGACCATTCTTTGTATCGCCCACAAGACAAAATGAATCTCTAGACCGCACCAACCGTAGTCGCATCTCGACGCCATTTAATAGAAACCGCTCCTGATTGAATATATCGCAATGCAGAAGACCGAGCAAGTCTACAGTTTTCTCGACATTTAAAAATTGTTTTCTCTTCACAAGACCCGTATTTTCCGATGTTACCAGGTGTATGCATAATTTTTTTCCGGTTTTTTGGTAAAAAAAAACACGTAATTTTCAAGGGAAATTAATTTTTGTTTTATTCAAAATATTGGCCATCGGCTTCTACACATTTCGCCCATCTTTCAGGTAACTTATGAATACCATGCCAGAAAAACTGCTTGTCTTTTGCGGCAAACCATTCGTCGAGCCATTTTCCAACTTCCTCGAAATTGCTGAAGTGCTGCTCTGGGAGCGCGTGCCCCATTGATGCGAAGAGGTGATAGATGGCGCCAGGTCTGGCAAATACGGCGGGTGCGGAAGGATGTCCTATCTGAGCGATTTCAAGGTGTCTTTCACTGCTTTTGCTGTGTGAGACGGCGCATTGTCATGTAACAAAATCACTGTAACATGTCTTCTGGCCCATTCCGGTCGTCTTTCGATTAATGCGTGGTTTAAATTAATAATTTGTTGGCGCTAGCGTTGTGTATTAACGGTTTCGCCGGGCTTCAAGAGTTCATATTACACAATACCACTCTGGTCCCACCAGACACAGAGCATGGTCTTCTTGCCGAAGCGATTTTTCCTTGGTGTTGAAGGACCGGCTTCGCCAGGTGAAAGCCACGATTTTTTGCCCTTCGGGTTTTCAAAATAAATGCATTTTTCGTCACCCGTCACAATTCGATGCAAAAATGATTTCCTTTCGTGGCGTTAAAGCAGCACGTCACAAGTCACTTTGCGATTTTCTATTTGACGTTCATTCAAATCGTGTGGGACTCATTTACCGAGTTTATTGATCTTCCCCATTACTCGTAAACGTCTGCTGATTGTTTCTTGTGACACATGTAATGCTTCTGCTAATTGCCGTTGAGTTTGAGTTGGGTCATCATCCTATAACTCCTGCAATTGCTCGTCTTCGCATTTTTGTGGTCTACCAGAGCGCTCACTGTCTTTCACATTGAAATCACCACTTTCAAATTGTCGAAACTATGTCTCACATGTTCTAATCGATGGAGCGTGTACACCATATGTTTCTACCAGCAAACGTTGACTTTCAGCAGCCTTTTTCTTTTGATTAAATAAGAAAAGCAATGCATGCCGCAAATGTTCTTTTTCAGGCACAAAACTCGACATGATCACTGGACGAAATACAAAGACGCTAGTTTTTGGCGGACTCAACTTGTGTGTGTTTGTAGGTTAATGTCAGACGAACAAAATGACGTATGTGTCAAATTAATACGCTGCGTACTTTTCGCTGGCGCCATCTCTTAGTTAAACCGGAAAAAACTTATGCATACACCTGGTATATCATCCGTTTTTCCAGGGGTATCGTCGTACCAGAGGACGCTCGTGAGATGCGAATTTTTTGCTGCTGGACCGTAATTCAAAAGTGTTTCTATGTACGCTCGATAAGCGTAGGCATTATTTGGAGGTAAAACTAATTTTTGATTCAGGTATACATCCACCTGATTAAACATAGAATGCAAGAAATTGTTTAGAGGGCCGGCACTTACTTTCGACGCTGTACCCGCGGCAATTTCCGTAGTATTTTCACTCTCAGACTAAGCATAGTATGCGCGAGATCGATATACTCATCACCCTGTCCAGGAATAACAAATTCAATCGGTGAATCATCTGTTGGCGAAGATATTGGTTTGTAATACACCTAATTGGAACTTTCAATACTAGTTTGCGTTGGTGGGAGTGAAAATAATTCAAGTTCCGATTTAAGGCAAAAATATCTGCAACTGTTCGTTGACGAGTCTTCTTCTTCTCATTGTTCTTATTATTCTTCTTCTTGTTTATTACCTTTCTCTTTATTACACTGTCATTTTTACGGGAGATACGTCGTGGTTTACGTTCGTTCGATGAATGAGCAGTTCGCGAAATTTTGCGCTTTTTATAACCAGGCCCCCGCTAGAGAGTGTCAATTTTTTCAGAGGCTTTGCTTTTGAGATTACTGCCTGATTCTCGCGCTCTCTCGCGAATAGCATCTTTCACAGCTATATTTCTATCGAGGATATCACCGGCTACATTTATACCAGCACGCAATGTCTTGTCCAACTGCTTAAGCGCCCTTCTTTAAAAGTGGTAACACTCGACGAAACAGGCCCCCGAGAAAGCTGCCGATACCGTGTCCTCGTTGATTAGGTGTTCCGATATAAACATGGCTAATACCGCCGTATCCGCGACGGCCCCATCGGTGCTGCACACTGTCAATATCATCCATAGTAGTGTAATCAATCGTGGGACCTTTTGAAATGTAGTGTCACAGTCAACGTTCCCTGCTAGAATGGTATAGGATCCCCAAATTAATCTGTTATATCGATCTCGATAGTGTGTAAATTATTGCGCAAGAGAGGTATATATCGTGGCGTTGAATACGATTTCATTTTTATCGCACCATACTGACAGTCATCAGTATCAATGGGAACAACTCGTAAGAGAAGTGTTTGTACATTGCCTGTAATATAGCTCTCGCAGATATCTGTGTATAGAAACATGCTACCCGGCATAGCACCGGTGAGAGATACAGGCCTCGACCCTGTGTATTCGCAATGCGGCTCTATCATTACAGACCTACAAGCCTCTTCCAGGAATCCTAGTAGCCTTGCGATAGCGGGCGATACCCGAAAGTCATGGTATCGTAGATCGTCGCATACGCGGGCCACTTCGATCTGCCCCCTTGGAAGCGATTTAAAGCGCAAATGACCAGCCACGTGAGGTAACTTATTTTTACTCTCCAAAAGAGCGTCTATAAAGCGATATACACCAGGTGGAACTTGGTCTCTATCAGCGCGTCTCCGTGTTAAAAGATTTGAACCCTATAAATCATAATCACCATCCTCAAAAGTTACGAGATTTCCTACAGTAGGAACATGTAAAAGTGTCAGCGCATAAGCAATTTCCACAAGAGAAACAGACCATTCTCCGTGCAAACGTGTCTGACGCGGTAGTTTTGTAATAAATGTTGTCGTCGTATTATTCGGAAAATACTGCATACTACTGTTGCTCAGTAGTACGACAAAGAAAGAGCTATCCTTGGAGCTCATATTAATCAGGGACGGTGATTCCGAGCGTTCTTCCTCTTTGTCCTCTTTTTCTTCTCTTTCATCTTCTCAGATGACGGAGTTACTCGTACTCGCGATAATTCTGCCTCGTAGAAAATACCGTCGATAGTCTCGCTATTCAGATCGTGTAAAATATACACGAATGGTTATCGATTCACTGATATTCGTTGAATCTTGAATAACTCGTTACTCCAACCACGCTCATATCCTTTCACGAATGCTGCTTCAGCTGTACTGATACGTACCAAGTGATCGACGCTGTATTTAGGCTTTTTAATTTTTCTCGCGTTACGCTTGTAACGCTGTGCTAAATTTTCTTGGGCTATAGAGGCATTTTCTAGGGTTACCTCGGTCAAAGGAATACGCGTTCCGCTGTGTCTAGTGTGATTATAAGCATATAAAAATTTTGTAAAACATCGATGTAACGCTTATTTCGCGTGTATGTAAAGTAGCGCCACATTCGCTCTTTTATTGTTTGATTAAAGCGTTCGGCAATCGAGGCTTTTATATCAGGGTACGAGCAGCGCAAAAATCGATATTCTTTCTCTTGAGAATGTGCTAAAATGGAGCGCCGATAAATTCTTTGCCTCGATCAGTTTGCAATTGCTGTGGGCGACGATTCTTACTGCGTGCGAGTATGCGTGTGAAACCGCGGGCCACGTTTGCGCTCGTTTTGTCACGCAAAGCCTCGACTCACGCGCATTTGCTTAACACATCGATAACAACATGCAGATATGCATACCCATCGTTGTACGTGGATATCGAGCGGAGATCAGCTAAATCAGCCTCCCATACATCGTCTATATTACTGACGTTGTACGTACGACGGGGAAATCGTCGTCGCACGAGACGATGCACGTTATATGAATCCTGTGTCTCGAGCCATGGTAAAACATTTTTTCGTGCTCCTCTTCGATCCACCTGGACCAAATTTTTTGCTCGAGAATAGGAAGCAGGATGAGCGGTGTCATAATAGATTTTTTGAAGAATTTTCATAATTTTAACGATGACCAGTTAAATGGATTCGTTTTCTTTTTCTTTTCTAACTGTGTGGGGGGTCGATATTCTACTTGTGCGATGTTTTGCAATTGTTCGTCCTCTTATTCATCCCCCTCCTTCCCTCGATGATGTCGTTTTCAGCCGTGAGCATTAAATCTCTGTTTGAGTGTGCGGTCTCGGCCTCGTTGTTGTTGTTGTTGTTGCTACTGTTGCTGCTGTTACTGCTGCTACTATCGCTATCGCGTGGTAAAATAAGACGCCGCTGTGGTGTCGAGGATGATGTAGGTGTAGGCTCGTGTAGTAACTCGGGATTACTGATAAATTGGCGTGGCATCTGTATCGCTCGCAGGAGTTTGGCAAAGTGACATCGTCCGATGGGTTTCTCGCATTTTCTAGCTCGCATAGCATCGTTAACAAGATCAACGAAATTGGAATTTGAAATTCTTCTGCCGTCTATGAAAACAACACCGTTTCGATCCCATGTCATTTTTTTACCAACGGCGCTGCGATGCAAATTGCGAAGCAACGATATTGCTTTAGATTAAATTTTTTTTGGTACGCTATCGATAAAAAGTGTATCATTGAGTCGAGATTTAACTTTGTTCATTAAAACGTCGTCAGATTTATTCTCGTGACTATCGAGTATTGCTATTTTTCGTTTTGCTGAAATATTCGGTACTGCATTATCGTACTCGACCATGTGAAGATAACGCTGTAAAACCTGCTAATACTATCTATTTCTCTCTCTCTCTCGCTCTTGTATGAGTGAGAGTTTAGATTTTCACTCAGCTCAGAGTCGAGGCGCGATACTGGCGTACCGGTAGTCTGTACGGAGGGCAACGGGTCGGCACTAGTAGTAGTAGTAGTAGGAGCAGTAGTGGCGAGTCCAGCGAGACGATGTATGTTATCATGAGGAATAAGTACCATCTTTCTGGCATATTCCATGTCTCGTGTAGGCAAAGACAGGCACAAGAAGAAACTTGAGAAATCCGACACAGTGCTCGACGATAATCTTCCTCTTACCGCTCCACAGTGGACGCAGAGCCCGAAATCGTGGCAGTAAATACAAATAACCTCCGATCGGAATGAAAATTGGTATGCAGGGGTTTTTAAGGTCGCTGATTACGAATCTGAAAGCTAAATTATTGTAAACAAAATGGCCGATCCAATATGGCGGACATGGATGTTAAAAAGGTGTCCGATCTTGACAAAAATTGGTATATGCGGGTTTTTAGGGTCGCTTATTACGAATCCGAAAGCCAAATTATTGTAAACAAAATGGCCGATCCAATATGGCGGACATGAATGTTAAAAAGGTGTCCGATCTTGACAAAAACTGCTATATGTGGGTTTTGAGGGTCGCTCATTACGAATCCGAAAGCCAAATTATTGTAAACAAAATGGCTGATCCAATATGGCGGACAAGTATGTTAAAAAAAATTTAAAATTTTCAAAAAAACTCCCTCCTGCCGTACCACTCAAAAAAGGATGAAATAATTTACTTATTTAGTATGACGTTTTCGTATACAATGATATATAACTTGCATTAGTTATTTGAATTTTAATTATTATAATTGAATTGAACAAAATTGATATACGCGGGTTGTGAAAGTGACTGATTGCGAATCAGAAAGCCAAACAATAACGTAGCGAAATTATCGTTCAAATTATCCTTTATAATAAGATATAATTCTTTCCTCGTCAAATGTACTCCTTCGTAATGGGACCCTGTAATAAAGACATAAAATTGTATAGAATTTGTGTTGAAGGATCAGATCAAAATTTTAATGAATTTTAATTATTGTAACAAATAAGTAGCCGCAATAATTATTCGTATTTTTTTTCGAAAAGTACATAAAAAACAACAGTTATGAAAAAAAAATTGAATTTAGACTATTATGAAAGAAGTTATGAGCAAAAAAACATAAACAAATATTTTTTGAACGGGTGACCAAAAACATCTCAAAATGTACCAGAAGCCGATTTTTGATGAGTACATGAAAATATGACAAAATCAAGGGAAAAAAAATTGAACTGTCCGATTTGGCGTGGAATGCCCCATATATACCTATATATATATCAGGGGTACAAATTGAAAATGCGGGTTTGATAACAGATGGCGTTACTAACGCTATACGCATCAGGCAGTACTGTGACTATGTTCATGTCAAAGCTACGTCTTATAGCTTTAATTTTCAGTATGTGTCAATTTGTCGCAGTGTCAAATTCATAGTTTTTTTGAGCTCTCAATATGTCGAGTTTCGTGCCAACAAAACAGCATTTGCGGGAAGTTTTAATTTACTTCTTTAATTTGAAGAAAAGTGCTGCTGAAGCACATCGATTGGTCTCCGAGGCTTATCCGAGTCATGTTCCATCGGTTTCAACGTGCGAGAGATGGTTTGTGCGGTTTAGAAGTGGTGATTTTGACGTTGAGGACAAAGAGCGGCCGGGCCAAGTGAAAAAGTTTGGGAATGCTGAATTGGAGGCAATACTCAATGAAGACTCGTGTCAAACTCAACAAGAGCTCGCAGATTCATTGGGAGTGACACAACAAGCCATTTCCCATCGTATAAAAGCCCTCGGAATGATCCAAAAGCAAGGACATTGGGTGCCGTATGAGCTGAAGCCGAGAGACGTCGAGCGCCGTTTTTTTGCATGCGAACTGCTGCTCGAACGGCAAAAACGGAAGGGTTTTTTGCATCGCATTGTCACTGGTGATGAAAAGTGGATCCATTACGATAACCCGAAGCGCAAAAAATCATATGGTTACCCCGGCCATGCATCATCATCGACGGCCAAACCAAATATTCACGGCGCCAAGCTCATGCTCTGTATTTGGTGGGACCAGCTGGGTGTGGTGTATTATGAGCTATTGAAATCGAACGAAACCATCACAGGAGCACTATACCGAACTCAATTGATGCGTTTGAGCCGCGCACTCAAAGAAAAACGGCCACAATACGAGCAAAGACACGACAAAGTAATTTTGCAACATGACAACGCTCGGCCACATGTTGCAGCGCCGGTCAAAACATACCTACAAACGCTGAAATGGGAAGTCTTACCCCACCCGCCGTATAGCCCAGATATTGCTCCTTCCGATTACCACCTTTTCCGATCGATGACACATGGCCTAGCTGACCAGCGCTTCCATTCTTACGAAGAAGCCCAAAAATGGGTCGATGACTGGATAGCAGCCAAGCCGGCCGAATTTTTTCGCGACGGTATCCGTAAATTGCCAGAAAGATGGGAGAAAGTTGTGGCTAGCGATGGACAATACTTTGAATAATTCATTTGTTACCATTTTTTCAGAATAAACGTTCAAAAATAGAAAAAAATCCCGCATTTTCAATTTGTACTCCTGATAATAAAAATGTATCAAATATAAATAAAATGTGACGATTCAAATTAATTACTTTAGTATATACTTACATATATATGTATTGTTGTATGTCTACAAAAATAGATATATAAATGATTTACTTGAATTTGTATTTTGTATATATATATGTATATATATATATATTATATATGGTATATGTATGGATATAGTCCTATTGCTCAAGTAGCAGCTGTTCAATGGCCCCATGGCATGGCGTATGGCGCCGCGCGCGCGTGCACGGTCGGCAACCGCCTGTTTTACGTTGCCAAAAACCATAACAGACAAAGTTAGGCAGCTCTAGGCAGCTAATTCCTGTTAATTTCGCAAGCTTATATAATAAACTAAAGGCCTAGACATTGGCTGTCGCAGAATATGGCAGAAAGTATAACTTTTCGGATAGTTGAAAATATAAGTTTACAAAATTCTTTCACTTTATTTATGCAGTAGTTTATACTACACTTCAATAATTTACATATTTATTTTAAACTCAACCAATGTAAAAATATCTTCTACATACCTCCAGAAGTCGTATCCATGTTTCCGGATTGATTTAAAACACTTCACTTTAAAGTTATCGATTTTATAAGTCACGGTAGTTTTCGCTCGTTCAGCGCGCGATGCGAACACTCGTCTCGAAGGCTAACTTCCAACTGACGCAGCGACGAAGGTATACGGTGAAAAAGGTTCCCCTTTTACAATTTAACGCAGCCATTAGTCCTCTACCTGACTGCCTGCTCAAATATCCCGATTGTAAAAATTTTTTCCTGACTTTTCTGCCACGATTTCGGGCTCTGCGTCTACTGTGCGCTCCAATGTCCCCTTTTGGCGGCTAGTCGTCGAAGAATTGTCGCGTGCCTCCGAAGATGATTCTTTTGCACGTTGTTCAGACTCACATTTCCCTGTGAAAAGTTTAGAGCACACTCGCATATATTGCGTACGAGCGCTACATCTGCTTTGCGCAAAATTGCACGTCGTTACTCTTGCTTCAGATAACACAGCGCTTGCAATATAATTATTTGCTTTTTATCGAGAGGTCCGCGCAACGTCATTACAAGCGTATTACTGGTACATCGCGCGTCGCATCGCGAACTTTTATTGCTTTTTGAGGCACGTAAACGTAATGGTATTGGTCATCGGGAAATATACAGGCGCGAAATCGACAATTATCAGGCGTCGATTCATTCAAGTCGAATAATAGGTAGCCGTGCGGTGCAGCCGTTGCATCGAAATATACCTCCTACAAAAATCGCGGATTCTCGGGACATACCTGACGGGCTAGGTGCTGAATTTCCGCGCGATCTCGCGGATTTTTGTAGACAACGATATAATTAGCGTTTAAGGAGATATCGCGCTGCCCGTAACCCTGATGGAAGAGATTTTACGTGATGAAAATGACACTAAGATCTTTATTATGGCTACCCTTGGTGAAAAGATTGACCACAGTAATGTCGGATGCCTCGCGCATTAGATCTTTAATAACCACAAGTTTAGGTCTTGTATCATTCGAGTAGTCTGCTGCTTGCGGTAAACCCTCGCGAAATTCGATTTTATCACCGTACTCTGAATACCCGGACCGCCACTCGGAGTAATAAAAAAGTATACGCTCGAACGGGACATCCGTCATTTCGCGCATGTATTTAAAGGATTTTTTTACAAAATATATTTTACCACAACCCGTAGGACCGCTTATCACGGCTGTTCATGGATGTTTCCAACGTGTATCCATATCGATGTGTGTCGATCAAAATCAATCAGCTGACTCTTAAATAAACTTATACCGCGACGGCTGCGGCGACGGCAGCGGCGACCCCGCGACATCAGCTATTTTCGCGGCCTTAACAAGCTGATAAGGCGCGGCGCGCCTGCACTAGCTGATGAGGCGCTGGGCCCGCGGTAAAAGCTGGTGTTTACAGCGTATGTAAATTAAATAACGATAGTTTTTATATTTTTCACAAATAAAGCAATATTTTTATTTCACTATGCATTAATCTCTATGTGCAAATTTTACGAATCATCAAATTCTAAACAGCAATATTATATCCACGATTGTAGCACGAAAAAATCAGAACAAAAAAAAACGGTAGAGAGATAGCAGCTACTGCTACGAATAGCCAGCACAAAAAGAACGAGCCGACAACGGTTTTATACATAATAAATCAATATATATTTTTTTAATGTATTGTACACAGTAAATATGATACATGAAATTGGACAAAAATATTATTTTAAAATATCACGATATCAATCGTAAAACTATATACTTTGTTGCGTTATACTAATTAGCGTATTTAACTATAGCCGTACGGTACAGTAGAGTACATCCCGTGCCGCTTTCGCTTCGTGTTAACAGGTTTGCATGATTTCGTTTCTTTACGCGTTACTACATGATGAAATTCCGTACGTCGAGTAGCGTCGAATTGAAAAATAATAGGTACGCTCCTTGCTCCTGTCACGAAAGATCGTAATGCGTTATAATTTACGTGACGGCTATTCGCAAACTTTAGCGTGATACCCTTTACTTTACATTTTTCAATAATCGTACCGTCGGGTTTACGAACAACGTATGCGTAAAATTTTGGTCCTCCCGAAGTTATATAACTACCAGGTCCGTATTCGCTTAATTAAAACAGTACAACATTCGTCGCGCGAGCCCCTCAAGATAACTGTATAGTTTTAGGCGTGCCTGTGCCGTCGTGTATGCTGCAATGACGGCATTTGATGTCGGGGATGGTTGGATAGCGTCGCGGTTGCTCACATAGTTTACATACATAATCTTGTGATTAACCGGTAGCATTCCCGTCACCTCAATCTCCGGAATCGTTAGTAAATTCATTAGCTCCGCGCGCGTGAAAACGATAACGGTTTTTGTGAGATTCTCTCGTTGACCAAACTTTCCCCAAAATGAATTAAGAGCCAATTTTGCGAGTGAACTTAAACCCGGATTTGGCTTCAAAGCATTCCGCTCGAGATATACACCCTCAGACTCCTTGTACAATGCTATAAAACGCTCTATTGCTCCCTCGTCATCGTTACACTCTGTCGCGGTCAACTCGTCTCCTTTGTTATTTTTAGGAATGTATCGATGTACTCGGCAAAATGACTGCCTCGTCGCGTTGTCGAGTCATACTGCGTGACAACGTATTGCCAAATTTCAGAGATACACGTCACCTTATATCCGAGCGACACACCTTTTCTCAGTTTGTCCACGACCCATGTACCGTCAAACGCTCGCTCAGTCGTGTCATCGTGTGTACAACCCTCGGATGTGTCCATATCTGTACAGAACGTTCTACACAGGGGGAACAGTAGTTTCCCATGCATGCGAACCGGCAGTACGGGGATATACAAATCGCACGGTGCCACCACACTACACTTCGCGAGACCCTCGACGACACTTAGATCGTTTTTAAGTCCTACGAGTTTTCGACACTCGTCGCCTACGTACAATTTCGGGTGTCTAACGGGATATTTTCCATTCTTACACATCCATGGATACAGCGAACAAACATCCACATAGCGTATCTGCTCCCCATTCGCGACGTCGTACAAGCTTACAAAATTTTCCGTTCGACCGCCAAAGAATGCATCGCGTGGTTCGAGAGATACCTGCTTGACCATGGCGTGATTTTCCACGTATAACGACATTTTCTCGTTTTTCTCGAGTAATCTGTCAAAATCGCATTCCCATATTTCGGTTAGAGTGTACCCTTTCGATCTGATTTGCCCGGAAATGAGAACGGTATGCTCGTATCGCTCATCCATTGTATCGCCGAATTTAGTTCGAGCATCTCTATTCACGCGATAACATCGCGGACAACCATGCCGAAAGTAGCTATGAAATTGAAGAACATGATGGACCCCCGCATCCACGTAGTATCCATCGACAGCCAGTAGGCCGTTTGGAGGGCGATACTCTCTCGTGCGTGCAGCATGAGCGATAACGCAGTTGCGTTCACGCTCGAGCCATACGAGCCATATGACGACCTCGCGCGACTGCTTATCGCCCCAGCGATACCCCGCTGGTGGTAACACCGTAATGCGATCTTTCTGTAGAAAATTCTTTCGAAATACTGTCATTCATGCTGATGCTATCGTACATGCTTCTGTAAAGGGGCACACGCTCCCGCAATGTATAAGTAACTCTCGAAAAGCTAAACACGCTCGGCTCAAAACCGTAACATCTGTACGACAATATTGCACAAATTGCGTCGCAAAATCAAATTTATAATCTACGCGACTCGATTCTTCCTCATACCATTTTAAAAATCGCTCGCGATCCGCTGAGAACATGGTATCGGGTGAGTAAAAATGCAAACCCGGCAGAGGACCTGAGTAATTCTGATATTCCGGTGTGTTGAATAAATGGGGAAATGTCCCTTTTGCAACCTCATGAGCGGAACCAAAGGCCTTAGGTAAAGCGCTAAGAGCCATGGATAAATAGTTTAGACTATCGAGAAAAACGACATCGCCAATTTTCATCGAGACAATCTTCGTACCATTCATAATCGGAGAGGGCAGCTGTGTTTTTTACACTTCAATTAAATACCGTAGAATAAATTGTGCGTCGAAACCTCTAGCATTATGGGCAATGCAGATGGTCTTTTTAAATTTTTGCGATAATGCCAATTTCACGAGCCCCCCAACAGGATCATCGATAAACACGAATTCACGTTTACCACAATCAGCACAATCGGTCTCTATATCTGTGATATCCAGACATACCATACATACGCATTGTGCAACACATAAATTCGGCTCGTGAATTCGTGTCGATTTATCATCATGCAATTGCTTGTGTTGTTGCGTCTCAAAATCATAAAATAAAAATCCCGTGGAAAACTTGTCTTTTTTCTTCTCCTTTTGAGCCTCTGGTTTCTTAAGAGGTGCTATAAAACACGCATGCGTAGTTGGTCGCGTTTGATTGCATGTAATACAAAACGATATGCCACATACATCCATCATTTTATTTGTGGTTTTAATCGTACGCGAGCAGTCTCTACAGATTTTCAATGCGTTACAGACGCTGTACCGTCTATATTTACGAGACGTGATACCCGCAGAGCCCTCACCCTTGTGATGAGCGAGGCAAAAAGCACCAAAGAACGAACGATTACAGTCTGCGCAATACTCAGGCTAAGAGTCTCTATTGCTGTTGCAATAAGTGGATTTACATCGAGCACATTGATAGCTATATCGATGCTCGAGTACTCGAATATACTTGGAATTACATTGTGTGCAGACCCCTCGACTACCTAGCGCACCGGCGAGATTTAATATTGGCTAATAGTGATGAGAACGCTCGTAATAGAAAATAAAGAGTGTATGATTAATTTTACCTGTTGCAGTGAGTACGTATTTTCGCCCATCGTACAGAGCCAGAACGCGTTTTCCGAAGGTGAGAAATTCATAAACAACAATCGCTATACCCTCGTGAACCAAGTACTCCTGAAAGAGCTGAATTTCGCGCGCACCACACCTTCTAGACAGAGTCGTTACCCCTGCGTAATGACGCGTGAGCTCTATCGCTGCTGTATACTGCGCACCTCGAAGCCGGTTCCGAATTTGACACTATCGTCTGTGTAGCTCGCTCGTACGTATTTGACCGCGGTCGGCATGTGCTCGGGCTGTGACGAGGGATCTTTGTAGACACAATTAATCGCGATTACTTATGCGTAAAATTGACTTTTTCGCTATAGACTCGTGTGTAAGCCTAGTGCCCACACCGGCTCCTTCGACGCCTCGTACTATACATGTCGTCATTCTACATGTACCAGCGTCTATTCGAAATTCGCGCGCGCTCTGAGCTACACTATTAATTAGTCGGCATATATCGTCAGGAACGATGTCGCGAGCTGGTCGAAATGATAACCATACAGGTCCTCGCGCGAAAAACGGTACGTTCAGAGTCATACCCACATAATCATGTCCTTCGCACGATTCTGTAAGGCGTGTCAGAACATCTCGTACACTTCCCTCGAACCATGTCAGATGATTGATAGCGACCGGTGGCTGACGAAAATAAAAATCTGTTTCTGGACCCTGCATCCTAAAGCGTGGAAAATAGCGTCTCTGCTCATTGTCGATACCGAAACGTTCACCAGGAGGCAAAATATCACCACCCCGTGCAGCAGTCCTTCTATCGCCAGTCTGTCCAGCTGCAAGTATAATTGAACCATTTATTAAAATTTTTATTTCATTTAATTAAAATCTTTCTTTGTCGCTAGCTATATACTATGAATATAATTCGTGTAACGTAAGAATTACAAACTTATATTTGCTTCTAGTCCTCGAATCCGTCGACTGCACCCGGGAACCACCGACGCATTTCGTAAACCAACTCGATTGTCGGCGGTCTGGGCACAGTGTATCGTGCAAAACGAAAAACGTTTGGGTCCGACTCGTACCCTGATTTTTCATTTTACTATTATTATCCGCGTAATTTTTTTATTTTTGTCAGCGTAGTTGTATTATTAAAAGCTTACCTGAATCTACCGGGTTCTCCTCCTCTTCCTGCTCCTCCTCTTCCTCCTCCTCCCCCTCGTCATCGTCTTTGTCTTGCTCCTCCTTTTCCTCCTCCTCTTCTTCTTCTCCTTCTCCTTCTTCTTCTTCTTCTTCTTCTTCTTCTTCTTCTTCTTCTTCTTCTTCTTCTTCTTCTTCTTCTTTTTCTTCTTCTTCTTCTTCTTCTTCTTCTTCTTTATCTTCTTCATCTTCTTCTTCTTCCTCCTCCTCGTTGTCTTTATTACTGTTGCTATCATCGTTTGAACTGTATTGTCGCGATGGACGTGCGACGGCTTCATCTGGTTCTCTCACAGGGCCTGCCATGAAAAGACCGTTTGTTGGTTTATAGCCGCAGAATGGCTGGGTAAAATTTATCCAACGATTCCCTGCGGAGCTGTCGCCATCGTTGTCCCTACTATGATCATCTGAATCGGTTCTACCCTCCCCATCAAAATCATAGGTGTCGGATCCCATTTTTTCGTCTTCATACCGTCGAACTATATAAAAATCTTATGAAAGGAGAAAAAATAAAAGTAATTAACGCTGTACATTACTTACGTCTTTCGTTGAGTATGAGCTGTAGAGCAGGCTCGTTCAACCAACCACGTCGACGAATAACACGCACCACCGAATCGATAATTATTTGATTATCAAGCAATCCAATATTATACGCGTAAACAAAATCGCACTGATGACACTCGCACAGAATACCGCGAATTTTACGAACAACCGCCTGTGTCAGAAGTTCCCATAGGGTGATCTATAAATTTCTTCTCCCCCACCGCGAACGCAACGACGGTCTACGCTTCAATATAAACTCTATCAATTTTCTTATCAATGAGCGCTTTACCACACTGACCATGATTGTGCTGTTAGAGGAGTAGTAGTAGTAGTAACCACAGTAAATCAGACAATTAACTAGAGAATTTTCGAAGCGGCTCACTTTTATACATATATTCCTTAAACACGCTCTTCCTCTCTTTCTCTCTCTCTCTCTCTCTGCATATACTGCAGCGATGTAATGAATACGACTAATCAAGAAGATGGCCGCACGCGATCACTTTACGAAAGCAAGACCTGGGGAAATATTTAGCGCTGGTGATGTACTTAGTTATCGAGTTTTGCTGATGAAAGTCTTATTGTTTTCATCTTCTTTCAAGGCACTCGACCATGAGGAAAATCATCAAATTTCGTCGACGAATATTATTTAGTTTTCATGACACATCTTATCTGTATGCCAAGGTGTGCATGTGCACATAGGTGTGCGAGAGTATGCAAGAGTTTTGGGATATATTTGCTGCTGTTGTTACTAGGCTGTTGAGGAGAATGCAATAAATATCAAAGGACATTGGCTAGCAATTTTCAGTCGTATGATTTGCAGTATCAAAGAAGATGCGCTGCAACTAGATGGTGGGGGAAATCTGTATAAAATGGAGTATGAACACCACCGACGATTCATTCGAAAAGTTACAGTCTACACGAAAGCAATAAAAATGGCAAATAACAGTGCTACGTCTCACGCGATATCGCCATATATAGCGAACCCAGTTATGTACGGTTTAAGTAAATCATTTGGTAAAATAATCGTCGCCGGTTTCGTGCTGAACTCTACGTGTACTCTTACACCAGTGGTGAAAATATTGTCGAATACTTTTACCGGAATTACACTCAGTGCGGACGAGGGGCGAGTGTTTAAAAGTGATTTTTCTCGCGTAAAACAATATTTCGAAGCACATGGAGCTGATGCCGAGAAAATGTGTAATACCCGCATAGAGCACACAACGCATTACACACTTTTAACCTCGTGTTACCAGCACAGAGCTGTCTCATTTAGTAAAATGAGTGGTAGCGTTAATGAGGAATACGAGAATCAAGAGCAATCTGGAGTATCGAAACGGAAACGCTTCCGAAAATACTCTCCAAACATTGTTCTTCAGCGGCCTACATTTGATATGCTCGTCGAAATAAGTAGAAGAATTGATATTCATATGCATGCTCTAGAGAGCAAAAGTGGGACGATTCAACGGTGTATGAACGAGATGGTATCACATGTCCGTGAAAAGACAGTTGTAAGTGAAATGCCTCGTGCAGCAGCGTATGAGATCATCGGTTCTAAGGAATTCTTTGAAGAAGCGCTCGAGCACATCGCGATCTTGCTAACGACGGAGGATACGGAGTTTATGAAAATTATTTTGTCCGAAATAATTGTGCTGTTTGGTAGTCATATAGCTGATCATGCATCGGGTGTTGCGTTGCGAACGCAATAATTCTCCGTATGTGCAGCTATTTGTGATAAAGACACTGTTGTAAATAATTGTATATAGTGTACATTTCGCTCGAAATATTATAAAGTATACACCGAGGTCAGTCACGGAGAGGGGAGAGAGAGAGAGAGAGAGAGAGAGAGAGAGAGAGAGAGAGAGAGAGAGAGAGAGAGAGAGAGAGAGAGAGAGAGAGAGTCCTAAAACCGAAGCATCAGCAAAGGTCTGCGATAGAAAGAAGACGGAGCGCACGTCTCTGTTTCATTAACACAGCAGATCATGGAATACGTGCCAATGTCGATTAGCAGCATAGCAGCAGAGCTTGGTAAGTAAAAAATATAGAATAATTTAAAAATCGTGATTTAAAATCATGTAATATTTATTTTTAATTATAAAAAATAATGTCTTGCAGAGCGAGCAGCCCCTGCATATGAACGGACACCGAGGGTTCGTTATTCGTGTTATGGAGAGCGAGAGGACGATACATATACTGTACAGATAGAGCTAACTTCGGGAAAGAAAAGCGTCACCCGACATCCTCATCCACAGTTGTCGTCGGTGGCAGAAGATCATCAACGCTGCCAACTTCGTATCATGAGGCGTGGCATATCAGGTAAGACAATATCGTTTATTCTGTACACGATGTTTTTTATAGTGCGTTCAATTAAATAATTTTTTCATTCTTTTTTCAGAATTACACTATGATGACAACACCCACAGTCGAAAATTTTTTTTTAATCTCATACAGTTTCTTTTGTAGTTGATTGTACTGACAATTTTTTCGTTTGTAGTAGCTCGAAAAAAAAGTTATAGGATTTTGAAAAAAAGGCTGCACCCGACTTTGTCGGCACCCAAATTTTGCAGTTCATTCGCATAGGGAATCGATTGTAGTTAATTGTAGTGAAAGAATTTCCGTTTGTAGTTGAAACGACAAAAGGTATAAACATTTTTTGTTGTTAATTTTTTTTTATAAACAAAAAAACGTTACTAGAAACAAAAAAATGATACTACAAACAACTACCAACGAAACTCTATAAGAATTTTTTTTGTAATATTGTTTTTCCAAAGTCGGGTGCCAAGTTTACATAGCCATATGACAGCCATAGAGTCTTACTTATGACGTCGTTAGACACGAATATTCAAATAAAATGACTATATTACCAAACCTATTCGAATTGTGACCCATCGATGCAAACAAGTGGTAATCGGAAGGAGCAATGTCTGGTGAATACGGCGGGTGGGGTGAAACTTCCCAATTCAGTGCTTCTAAATAAGTTTTGACCGGCGCCGCAACATGTGGACTAGCATTATCATGCAGGAGAATAACTTTGTCGTGTCTGGAGTAGTATTGGGCTCGCTTTTCCTTGTGTGCTCGACTCAATCTCATCTATAGAGTTCGGTAGACAGCTCCAGTAACGGTTTCGTTCGGTTTGAGCAACTCATAAGACACGACACCAAGCCCACCAAATACACAACAAGAGTTTTTTTCCATGAATATTTGGCTTAGCTGTAGATGTTGAAACATGGCCAGGTGGTCCCCATGATTTTTTCCTTTTTGAATCATCATAGTGGATCCATTTTTCATCACCAGTGACTATACGGTGTAAAAAACCCTTTTGTTTATGCCTGGCAAATAGCATTTCACATGTGAAAAATCGGCGTTCAACGTTTCACGGCGTTAGTTCATATGGAACCCAATTTCCTTGTTTTTGAATCATTCCCAATGATTTCAACCGATGTGAAATTGCTTGTTGAGGCACTCCTAATGTAAGTGCAAGTTCTTCTTGCATTTGGCACGAATCTTGATCTAATAATGTTTCCAATTCCGCGTCTTCGTACACTTTCGGCCTTCCGCTACGTTCTTTGTCTTCGATGTCAAATTCACCGTTCTTAAATTTTGAAACCACTCACAATAACTTCTCTCACTTAAGGCAGCTTCACTATATGCTTCTACAAGCAATCGATACGCCTCAGCTACAGATTTCTTCAAATTGAAGAAGTAAATCAAAAGTTACCGCAAATGACGCTTATTCGGCTCAAAACTCGACATTTTCGCACACAAAAGAATATATTATACTGATAAAAAATCACTAATATTTTAGGGTTATGTTGTTGCCTGATGTCCAACCTTACGATAATGACGTTTACATCTGACAATTTTAACAATAACTTACTGGTGGCGCCATCTTTTGTCAAACGGCGGAAACTTATTTGTACACCTAATATAATTATTTATAATTGTGTTTGAGAAATCCAGAGGATGTTGTTTGACCGATCTGTGAATATATTGGAAAAATATGAGTATTCACTCACAACAGGGTGATAAATAAACAGACACGTTGATGGTATGTTGAGGAAGCGGTTTATTCTATGTTCCACAATTTGGCATACACAATAATATAATTTGGAAAAATATAACGTTAAGAACAAATTCAAAAATTCGTTAAATTTGGAAAGAATAAAAATGAATACACCAAAAAAACAGAGAATTGACAAATATATAAATAAACAAACTGAATTGAATTCTGACTTCCAGACTTGAGCAGCACACAATTATATTAATTGTGTGCCTGGTGCGTGTGCGGTGAACGTGATGCAGTGAACGCCATGGAATGAGAAAATGAGTGCATATAATGTGTCAATTATTCATTGCGAGCTCTCTGCAGATTTATCTGAGATAAGTTGCGGTGAATAGGTGAGAGCACTCGCAATTTAATTGCTTGAGTGCTGTGCGAGAAAATGAGAAAAGTGACGCAGTCAGCACTGCGTAACATACTACAGACATAGATTGACGATAAACCATTGAGCAGAGAATATTCACAGTAGTTTTCCAGCAGGTTTACTGGGGGAAACTACAGTGAAAATAAGCACATGCATAATTATATTAATTAAGCCTGCAACAATAGAGTGAGGAAAACGTGGTGCAGTCCGTGCTGCAGCGCACGCCACAAAGTGAGACAATAATGTTGATGTACCGCTTATTTTATTCTTTTCACCGCCAGTAAATTTCACTGAATTATGACGATGTACGCTTACCTTGAGATTTGAGTCCGGATGAGCACAGAAAGTTGAGCGAGTCCGGTGAATGCAGTGAAGAAAAAGTTCGAGAGTCCCGAAATGTGTGCGCTGTTCCGTGGATGTTTTGCAAAAGTGTCAAAATTTCCAATTTAACGCGGCATGCCTGCGAGGCACTGCCTCGGCTCCGCGAGGCCCTTCCTCGGCTATCTCCGGCTCAACCAAACGCCGCGTGCTAGACTGCAGCAACAGGTCGACGCACGGCGAATATCGATCGCCGTGCGGCAGCTGATTATCCAACAAATTGCATATAATTATTGTAATAATTATGAAAATAAGAGACACAGTAAGACGATGTATTTGTTTTTAATTAATCAATATTTTATTTAAATCACTTTACACACATTTACCGATGCATGCAACATCCCAAACACGATTATCTTCGCTCGGGGATTCCTCCGCCGTTAAATTTATTTTTATCACTGTCTGTTGCGGAACCACTCCTGATGTTGTATGGAACCGACCTGCGAATATATTGAAAATTATGAGGCTTCACTTCACAACAGGGAAAAATAAAACCAGACACAAGGATGGTATATAGAGAAAGCGGTTAATTGCACCATCCGCTCTTTCACTACAAAATATGTCCAAAATAGAAAAGTCATAAAGATATAAAAATAAGATACAAAAAAATAAACTGAATTGAATTTTGGTTTGAGGGACCAGCACACAATTATACTCGTATTAATTATGTGCTGTCTTTAAATGAGTAAAGTGTACGTGGTGCAGCCAGCGCTGCATCGCACGCCACGGAATGAGAATTTGAGGATATGCCAATGAGGAGCAAATATTCACAGTACTTTTCGAGCAAGTTTAGTTGGGTTAAAGTACTGTGAATAATTAACAGCACTTACTCATGTATTATTTGTGTGCTAAATGACACGTTAAAAACCTGTGGTGCAGTCAACGTTGCAGAGCACGGCAGAGTGAGAAATTGATGATGCACAAATGAGTTGAAAATATTCACAGTACTTTCCCAGCAAGTTTAGTTGTGGGAAATTACAGTGAATAATAGGCACACGCGCAATTATATTAATCGAGCAGGCGAAATGTGATGAGGAAAACGGCGGTGCAGCCCGCGCTGCAGAGCACGCCACAGAGTGAGACCTTTATGAGGATGCACTATTGAGATCTACACTCCTCACAGTTATTAAATTACATTTAATTGTGACGGTGAACGCTTATCGTTGATTTGAGTCCTGGTGAGCACGAAATGTTGAGAAGGTCCGGTGAAAGCAGTGAACAGTCCAAAATGTGCAGAGAAAAATGTGCGCTGTCCAAGCGGGTTTTCACGAAAGAGCCAGATTTAGAAATATGGCTGCGTTTTACAAACGAGTCATTGTGCGCTAAAGTCAACTGAGTGAGATAGCCAGTGAGCGAAGACGAAGTCAAGCGAGAGAGATAGCCTCTCGCTTAACGCGACACGCCTCCGAGGTACAGCATCGGCTCTGCGAGGCCCTGCCTCAATCATCTCCGGCATAGCCAAGCGCAGCATGCTACACAGCAGCAACAGGTCGACGCACGGCGAATATCGATCGCCGTACGCCAGCTGAGTATCCAATACTGTCTGATCGTCGAGGGGCAAAAGTATTGTAATATTCACGTACTATTCTATCGTTTTTTATTACATAATCCCTAAAGAGATTATTAAATCGCGACATGGTGAAGCCGCACGATATAAGATGCAGGAATACGATATAAAATTATCCACACACATCTGACGTATTATTCTGTAGCTGCTTGAGGCCGTACCGATAGAAATTGCAGTATCATCGTAGTCGTGCGAGATATTGCGGTATAACCGTGGGTATCCCGTAGCCATCAAAGTACAATCCTTTTCCATGATGGTTAACGTAAATGGCGACCCAATGCTCTCCAGGTCCGTCGTGGTTATCCGTGTTAACTACGAGTCCAGCTGGTAAGGACCATACACGAGGAATTCTGTCAGCTGCGTATACTCCAATGGTTGAAAGTGGTAAATACTGAAGGCTCTCGTAGATTTGTCTAGTGTTCATGCTGAACATATAGTCAATGATTAAATGATGACCTATACGCTTTGAAAGACGTATATTGTGACGTACTAACTATCTTATAACGCGCGGTGCACACTAAGGCATCGCTACCACGCGTTACGCACACAGGGTAAGACCGGCCTATACTCGGCAGCTCACGACGCTCGGTACGCACACAACAAAGCACCGCTACCGAGCGTCACTCACACAAGCTAGGCCGGCATATCGGTGACCAAGTCCCGTTATTCCACCCGAAAAATACGAATAACGAAATATTAAAAACCAACGACGATTTTAAAAAATGAAGTACCAGTGGGCTACAGGACATGGGCTACAGGACCGCCGCCAACTATAGTTATACTGAAAGCATGGGCCAGCTGGAGGGGATTCTGGTATAAAAAGACCAGAATTTCAACACTCGAGGAACAGTTTTGTTTGCAGGTCCCGCCAACGCAGAAGTCCAGCTACCAGGAAGGAAGAGCAGCCAACCCTCGCTAGGTGGAGCCGCACTAATATCTAGAGAGAGCCCAGCTGTGGTACCTGACGTACATTTGACGGAAAGCAGCTGAGTTGGTGCTGCGTCCGAGGCCAACGCACCGCAGACCCAAAAAACAACAGAGCGGTCCATCTCTGTCTCCTTTTCTCTCACTCTGGTAGCCGAGGACGGCCAAATACACGGGCTAGGCTATCAAAGACTAAAGATAATAATTAGGACTCAGTAAAATACGGAATATAACTAGCGGTATGGCAAAAGCCTATGAATAATAGGAGCATAAGAATTTCAGTAGGGATCTAAACGTAGATAAACAGAAAAATATAAGAAGGCGATAAGTGCACAGGGTACGGCCCTGAGAGATCAAGTAGCTGCGCATGCACTCCAAGTGCATCCTACCTACGCCAGATCGTAGCGGCAGTCGGGTGGACGCGTAAGTCAACCTTTAAAAAATATATATCCACTTCTACCAACGGGCCTGTAGCGTTGGAAATTGAACCACTCAGCGGTAGAATCAAGCGGCGGCCGGTTAGTTACCGACGGTACGCATGCTAAACCAGTTACCTAGGGATCGCAACGAACAGATAGAAATTATCAAGCGGCGTTTATCCTTCTGTTGTCAAATCAATTTTAGTGAAAGAATACTTTCACATCAAGAATATATTACTTATCAACGTTTTCTCTCAGACCATAGTCCATATCAATTATGGAACATATTCTTTAAATTCACCCGCAGACACGATTATAAATGCACTCGTGTGCCCGGGGATAATCTCTTGTAAGGCGCGTGGTAGCCAGAATACCAGAAGAAAGGGTTATATATTTGGATTCTCTATTGATTTCTTTGATGTATCACAAAATTCTATCTATATATTTTTGAATAAACCCTACTTTTACCTACTACAAAAGCCTAAAGTTACTTTTCTCCCTGCTCGAGTCCGAACAAGCCCTTTAAGGGTAATGTAAACGCTTAATACCGTTACAATATATACAACATTTATTTAACAGCATCGTCGATCATGTCACGACTACATGGTGAAGGTTTCTCCTCTTTCTTATTCTCTTCCTCTTCGTCCGCCGACCAAACATCCATGTGTGATTCTCCGTTAAACGAGTACTCGTGAAGTCAATTTGTTATTTGAAAAGCCTGGCGCATTGCACAATGCAAAGACGCTGTATCGTTTATGATAGCGTGTCTGAAACATTTTCGCGAAGATTTCGGTATAAATTTGTACGATGGGGCGCCCTCCTCATCCTCTAGATTGAAAATTTCACGACTCGTGATATCGCAAAGAAGTATAGAAGTATAGAAGTATAGCCTTCTCGTGACCGCGTGTATAGATACGCCGTGATTTTCGCAAAATTTCACGCAAGTTAGCTAGCGTAAGGGTATTCACAGCTCACATCGCTCTCGTACCATTCAAGACCGTGAAAATATTTTAAGAGAAAATTATTCCGGCTTCTCGAATACTGCGGTAATTCGGCAAAGTGACACGGTAGTGCGACGATTCAATGAGCAGAGTACGGTCTATCCACTGCTACCACGGCAATTTCTTTCGGAATGAATTCCGAGTCTTTACCACGCATGCCCTGTAAATCCCGACGATATCCATTCTTACGTCTAATCTGTACAGATACTCAAGCTCGACTGATTAGTTACTCACAAACACGCTTCTACGTCTTATAACACGAAACAAGTTTATCCTGACATTAGCACATTTTTTCGCTCATCCGGTAAAATCCACCATTTCCTACCGAGAGGCATCGGTTTCAACGACATTATCATATTCCGCGTAGACTACACAATATACCGTTGAAGCAAGGGCATCCTCAAATCGTACTTCTATTCTCACACTAGCGTGCTTTATTAAATTCTACTGTGGATTGCTGTTCGCCGAAAGATCGGGTGTCGAATCAAAAGGAAACAGACAGTATCCATCGGGGTAATTATCACGATCGATCGAATTACCGTCGTTCATAAAATGTATTCCAGTTCTCGATAACAACGTTTGAAAAGCATCCACATACAGATGATTTTTCGTGAAATCAGGTTGTGACGATTTCGAAGGTATTTGAGCACCATCTACATACAATGAGAAATAATTTATCTTGTAATTTTAGAAATTGAATGGATTCATACTGAAGTCACCGTTAAACGCTTTGTTATCGACAAAACCGATAATTATACGCTCCGGCAATTGACCTAGCACGATATTATCGATAGTCTCCCCATGAATACCGGAGTGTATTGAAACGGCTTTTACCTCGACTCTTGTAAGAGGATATTTCGCCGTAGATTTTGCCAGAGTTCTACTATGCAAGAGCAGCACACCAGGAGCTATTTTTGTTCTATGAACGAGAAGCGATGCCTCGAGAATCTTTAAGCCGCCTTGACCATTCTTTGGATCGCCCACAAGACAAAATGAATCTCTAGACCGTACCAGCCGTAGTCGCATCTCGACACCATTTAATAGGAACCACTCTTGATTGAATATATCGCAAAGCAGATGGCCGAGTACGTCTACAGTTTTTCCGACATTAAGAAATTGTTTTCTCTTTATGAGAACCGCATTTCCCGAAGTTATATCATCCATTTTTCCAAGGGTATCACCGCACCAGAGAACGCTCGTGAGATGCGAATTTTTGGAGGCTGGACCGTGATTCAAAAAGTTTCTAGGTACGCTCGATAAGGGTAGGCATTATTTGGAGGTGAAACTAATTTTTGATTCAGGTATACATCCACCTAATTTAACACAGAATGCAAGAGATTGTTTACAGGGCTGGTATGTACTCTCGGCGCTCCACCCATGGCAATTTCCTGAGAAGGAGATGTTATTTTTATTAAGCATAGTATGCGCGAGATCGATATGCTCATCGACCTCTCCAGGGTTAAAAAATTTAGTAAGTGAATCATCTGTAAGCGAAGAAATTGGCTTATATTACCATACACCCAATTGGAGCCTTCGATAGTAGTTTGCGTTGTTGGGAATGAAAATAATTCAAGTTCTGATTTAAGACACTCGCAAAAGTGCGCATGTAGAAAAGCTATCTTGTTTCAGCTATCCAAAAATACCTGCAACCGTTCGTTGGCGAGTCTTCTTCTTCTTATTCTTCTTCTTCGTCTTTATTACTACTTTTCTTTTTATTACACTTTTCTTTTTAGGAGATATACGTTGTCGTTTACGTTCGTTCGACAAATGAGGATGTCGTGAAATTTTGCGCTTTTTATAACCAGATCCCCGCATGAGAGCGTCAATTTTTGCAGAGGCCTTGCGTTTGAGATTACTGCCAGATTCTCGCGCTCTCTCACGAATAGCATCTTTAACAGCAATATTTCTATCGAGGATATGACCGGCTACGTTTACACTAATTCGCAATGCTTCTTTTCCAGCTGCTTTAGCGCCGTTCTTTAAAAGTGGTAACACTCGACGAAACAGGCCTCCGAGAAAGCTGCGATACCATGTCCTTGTTGATTAGGCGTTTCGAATATCAACATGACTAATACCACCATACCGGCGACGGCCCCATCCGTGCTGCATACTGTCGATATCATTCATAGCAACGTAATCAATCGTGGGACCTTTTTAAATGTAGTGTCAGAGTCAACGTTCCCTGTTCGAGTGGTATAGGATTTCCACACTCGTCTTTTATATCGATCTCGACAGTGTGTAAATCATTGCGCACGAGAGTGTGTAAATCGTGGCGCCGAAAACGATTTAATTTTTATCGACTCGTACTGACAGTCGTCAGCATCAATGGGAACAACTCGCAAGAGGAGTGTTTGTACGTCACCTGTAATACGAGTATAGCTGTCACAGGTATCGATTTATAGAAACCTGCTGCCTGGTATAGCACTGTTGAGGAATGCAGGCCTCGATCCTGTATATTCGCAATGCGGTTCTATCAATACAGACCTAAAGGCCTCTTCCGAGAATCCTAGTAGCCTTGCGATAGCGGGCGATACGCGAAAGTCGTGGTATCGTAGATCGTCGCAGACGCGCGCCACTTCGACCTGCCCGCTCGGAAGCGATTTAAAGCGCAGATGACAGGCTACATGAGGTAACTTATTTGTTCTCTCCAAAAGAGCGTCTATAGAGCGATGTACACCAGATGAAACTTGGTCTCTATCTACGGGTCTCCATGTTAAAAGAATTAAAAACGATAAATCATAATCACCATCCTCAAAAGCTACGAAATTTCCTACAATACGAACATGTAAAAGAGTCATCGGATAAGCAATGAGTAGTAGTAGTAGTAGTAGTAGTAGTAGTAGTAGTAGTAGTAGTAGTAGTAGTAGTAGTAGTAGTAGTAGTAGTAGTAGTAGTAGTAGTAGTAGTAGTAGTAGTAGTAGTAGTAGTAGTAGTAGTAGTAGTAGTAGTAGTAGTAGTAGTAGTAGTAGTAGTAGTAGTAGTAGTAGTAGTAGTAGTAGTAGTAGTAGTAGTAGTAGTAGTAGTAGTTGCAGCAGAGACGATGTATGTTATCATGAGGAATAAGCATCATCCATGGCATATTCCATGGCTCCTGTAGGCCAAGACAGGCACGAGAAACAACTTGAGAAATCCGACAGAGTGCTCGACGATGATTTTCCTCTTACCGCTCCAATTTCCCCTTTTGGTGGTTACTCGTCGAAGAATTGTTGCGTGCCGCCGAAGATGATCCTTTTGCACGTTGTTGAAACTCACGTTTCCCTGTAAACCGTTTAAAGCACACTCGCATATACACCGTACGAGCGCTACATCTGCTTTGCGCAAAATTGCACTTCGTTGCTCTTCTTTCAGATAACACAGCGCTGCAATATCATTATTTGCGTTTTATCGAGAGGTCCGCGCTACGCCATAACAAGCGCACTACTGGTACATCGCGCGTCGCATCGCAAACCTGTTTTGCTTTTCGAGGCACGTTAAGCTAATCGTACGGTGATCGGGAAATATACAGGCGCTAAGTTGACAATTATCAGTCGTCGATTGTTTCAAGTCGAATAATAGATAGCCGTGCGGTGCAATTGTCGCATCGAAATATACCTCCTGCAAAAATCTCGGATTCTCGGTACATGCCTGGCGTGCTAGATGTTGAATTTGCGTGCGATCTCGCGGATTTCTGAAGGCAACGATATAATTAGCGTTTAAGGAGATATCGCGCTGCCCGTGATGGAAGAGATTTTGCGTGATGAAGATGACACTAAGATTGTTATGATGACTATCCTTGGTGAAAAGATCGACCACGGTATTGGCCGATGCCTCGCGCATTAATTCATCAACGACCACAAGTTTAGGCCTTGCATCATTACAGTAGTCTGCTGCTTGCGGTAAGCCCTCACGAACATCGATTTTATCACTGTACTCTGAATACCCGGAATGCCACTCTGAGTAATAAAAAAAAAAAAAGTATTCGCTAGAACGGGATATTCGTCATTTCGCGCATGTATTAAAAAAATTTTTCGACAAAATATGTTTTACCAGAGCCCGTAGGACCGCTTATCACGGCTGTCCATGGATGTTTCCAACGTGTATCCATATCGATGAGTGTCTATCAAAATCAATCAGCTGACTCTTAAATAAGCTTATACCGCGACGGCGGCGGCGACCGCGGCACTTCACTATTTTCGCGGCTTTGACGAGCTGATAAGGCGCGGCCCGCCTGTACTAGCTGATGAAGCGCGGGTTCGCCGTATAAGCTGATGTCTACACCGTATGTAAATTAAATAACGATAGTTTTCAATTTCTCACAAATGAAGCAATATTTTTATTTCACTATGCATACATCTCAATGTGTAAAATTTACGAATCATGTAATTCTAAACAGCAATATTATATCCACGGTTGTAGCACGAGAAAGTCGGAACAAAAAGAAACACTCGATAACAAAGACCGGACAAAAAGAATCAACGATGAGAAAGTCAGAACAAAAGGGAACGGCAGAGAAATAGCAGCTACTGCTACGAATAGCAGCACAAAAAGAATAAACAGACAACGGTTTTATACATTGTTTGAGATTCCGTCTGATGGTGTTGTTTGACAGATCTGCGAATGTATTGAAACTAATGAAGCTTCACTCAAGACAGGGTGGAAATTAAACCAGACTAGTAGATGGAATTTGGAGAAAGTGGTTTATTACTTTCCACACAAGCAATGTAATAATACATTTTGAAACAATTATTTCAAATATGAAAAAGAAACACAAAATATACTAAATTTAGAAAAATACAAAATAATGAGAATAAATGCACCAAAAATTTGAGAATTAAAAAACTGAATTTAATTAAATAGGCTAAATTTGATTTTACTATTTGGACTGAGAACCAGCACACAATTATATTAATTGTGTGCTGTAGGTACTGAGAGCGGTGTGCGCACTGCAGCCTCCTCTGCGGAGCACGCCATGCTATGAGACATGTGAATGCGCAGGTGGATTTTACTAATCCCAGCAACTTCTCAACAAGATGGGCAAATAGAACATACAGAGAGTGAGTGCTTGCACATACAACTCTGGTACTTGAGTGCTGGGATTCTATGACTGAATGTGAAGCCGTCAACTCTGCACCGCACGATAGAATGAGCTTGTGGATGCACGAATGATCAGACTGAATTAACAGCACTTTCCCAGCAAGTCTGATTGGGGGAAAGTGCAGTGAATTAGTATAACACACGCAATTATATTAATCGAGCATGCTAGCAATTTTGTGGAAAAACGTGGTGCAGCCCGCGCTGCAGAGCGCGTCACAGTGTGAGCCCTTTATGAGGATGTACCGATATAAATCTCCTCACCGTCAGTGAATTACGCTGAATTATGACGGTGCACGCTTACTGTTCAGTTTTCACGCCTACCAATCACACACTCAACTCATGCACACGCTACACTCACAATCATCTGACGCCTCGCGTCATATGGTATAGCTCGCAGGTGTACTATATCGATTTATCGACCGCGCACTCATGCATATTGTCCATCTGCTCACATCCTCGATCGAAGCTCACTCAAGCGGCCAACGCTGTTAGCGTGGCCCCATCGGCAAGACCACTCACAATGCTCGCCTTCCATCGCTGACAGCGAATCACAAGCAAGCTGTGACGCACGTCCGTCTTCTTGATACTCTGCCTCGTGGTCGACGGATGTGGCCATTGTTCTCACTCGAGTCGCTCGCAGTACACGTTCCCGCGTAAACTCACAGAGATATTCATTCGTTCCAATCACTTTTGTGCGCATTCATTATTATAGTGTAGTACATTCTTGATCAAATCACCCGTGTGTAAATTCAGTGTCAGTGTGAATCACAGCAACTCAACAGGACTAGTGCAGCACTCACATAACCGTCAACGGCGTGGTTCGCTCGTTGGCAGCAGAGACGCCATTCTGCCTCGCACCGATCATCGGCGTCCGGACACTCACCAGCCTGCCGTGTGGCTTTACTCGAGCTCTACAACCAGACTGTATCACCAGGATCAACCACACGGAATCAACAAGTCAACTCAGAGGCCTGAGAACCTACTCACCAACAGTACATCAACACGCAGGCCAGACAAATCACAGTATATATTTGTTATAATCACCAGGTATTTTTTATGCAATCACTGTTATATAATTTAAATAAACATTGAATTTATTATTGTTTATTACTGAGTGCTTTTAATTATTTATACTTGTCACCAGGACCCTTAATCTTACTATTCGCATCTGTCACTTGACATGCTACGTGTGAATGTATCGACTTGCTACCTGTCGACAGATTAAAAATAATTTCAAACTCAAACTCAGTCTCACACTCATTATCATAACATTTTTTGGTCCTTCGAGCCGGATATAATGTACTCATACTCATTAACATACATTTTTTGGTCCTTCGAGCCGGATCCTGGTCAAGTATATAAATTTATGCCTCGATACTCACATAAATCACCAATCAACACATGTAATACATTACAGATTGCGCAACTCAGCATGCATCGATACAAGACAATGCTCAATAATAATAAAATACTCACCCAAGTGCACTAATCATTTTTTGTAAACTATTCAACAGGCTCAACCAGCTCAAATCATGGCTGACGATAAGAAAGCGCTGTCAGACCAAAGTAAATCCTCGCAGGAAGGCGACTCACATGATGGTGATGTGGAAGCAACCGATGAAGCAACAGTCGTTAGCGAGACACTCAATGTACCACCCACGGTACAGAGACCACGCACCAGATCGCCATCACCAAGCACCAATCAAGCTAACCTCATGGATTATAAGGTCGCATCACAACATGCGAGGATAGCAATGATCAATCAGCTACACGATCACCTGCAAAACTCACCAGGCTGCGTTTTCGAAGAACTCAACGGCCATTTAGAGATTTTAAATCGCACTTGGAAGTGTTTTTGTAATGAGCATAATCAAATGGGAGAAACATGTAAACGTGCTTTTCTCACTCACCCTTATGTTACAGAGAAGGTGTACGAATCAGGCTTTGACAGTTATTTCAAAGCACTCACAATCATCCTGCGAAAGAAGGCAATCGCAAAAATTCAAGAGACCACATCAAACAGAGCTGATTAACAGAGTCAACCAAGTCAGCACAGATCAACATTGCCGAAAATAACGTTGCCGGAATTTGACGGTGATTTTACAAAGTGGCCGGCATTTAGAGACTTGTTTGCCTCAATGGTGGTCGACAATGAACAAATCAGTGATGTAGAGAAACTTCACTATTTAAAGATCAGCCTCAAAGGATCAGCCGCTCAACTGATCTCCAATGTGCCGATCAACAATGATTTATTCAATTCATCGTGGCAAATAATCAAAGACAGATTTAACAACAAGGAAAGACTCATCCTGTCTTATGTTGAGAAACTCCTTAGCAACACTCGACCAGTGGCGAAATCTGCAGCCGCACTCAACACATTAATTAGCTCAACGAAAGAGATAATCAACGCACTCAACGTTCTCGGAGTTGATACAGAATCGTGGAATTATGTATTAATTTTCGTAGTTGCTCAACGCCTTGACACGTCCATGCGTGAAGCATGGGAATACAAAAGGAGTGCACACAAGCAGCCAACCTCGTTTGAAGATTTGATGGGATTCATCGAATCCAGAGCGAGAGCTTTAGAAGTTATCCCAATCAATCCAGATCAATCGGCTGACAGAGCCAGCAACACCTCAAGACACTCAACAAAATCTACACTTCTGCCAGCAAGAACGGCTCACCATGCGTCCACTCAACCGAGGACACACCAGTATCCATGCGATCACTGTGGTGGTTCGCATTACATTGTGAGCTGCGCCAAATTCAGAGATCTACAACCCGCAGATCGCCACAAAGTTGTGACTGAACACCGACTGTGTTTCAATTGCTTTGGTCATCACAACCTCCACTCGTGCCAATCAAACATCAACTGCAAGACGTGCGGTGCCAAACACCACACGATGATTCATTTGCCATCCACCGCAAGAACTACACCAAAGTCAAATCAATCAAGCACCTCAGCTACACCTGCCACAGCTCATCCAAGCACCGGTTCACGTCAATGAGAAATTGACGTGCCATTTTGCCAATTCATCAACTCACACGGTAGAACAGCAGTTCTACTAGCAACGTGTCAAGCATTACTCATCACATCTTTCGGCACTCACCACGTCAGATTACTCATTGATCCAGGATCAGAGCTCATCTTCTTCTCAGAACAACTTGTATCGGATCATGGGCTTACTCGTCAACACTCATCAATTCCAGTCATTGGCATTGGAAACACGAGATCAACACAAACAAGAGGTACCACCACATTAACATTACGATCAATTCATTCATCACGTGGTGTTACCATCGCAGCTCACATACTCAATAAATTGACGAGTACATTGCCATCAGTACACACACAACCACAGCAGTGGCCACACATTTCATCACTGCAATTGGCAGATCCTGACTTCTTAACACCACGGCCAGTAGATATCATCATCGGGGCTGATTCATACGGGCTCATCATCCAGCCTGGCATCAAGAAACACTCGGACGTCTTACCGATTGCACAATCAACAATATTTGGGTGGATTATTCTTGGTCCAGTCCCAGAAAATTATTCAACACCAAGCAACTCATACCACATAGCAGTAGAATCATCAAACAAGGAAATTCAAGATCTTCTCACGCAGTTCTGGGTTCAAGAAGAAACTCCGTCGACAACAGATCACAAGCTCACCCCAGACGAAGAAGCGTGTGAAAAGCATTTTCAAACGACTCACACTCGAGACGAAGAAGGACGATACATCGTGCGAATCCCGCTCAAATCATCACCATCGAGTCTAGGAGACTCAAAACTCACTGCTCAATGATGTCTACAACGACTCATGAAGAAACTCTCAACAAATAATTCATACACCAATTTATACAACTCATTCATGAAAGAGTATGAAGATTGTGGTCACATGATACGTGTACCATCCTACCACCAGTCAACTCAAATGAGCGACTCTGTTCATGACTATTGTGAAACCGAGACGACCTTGGCACATGATGCTGTAGCATCAGGAGGGTTGAGGGTCTCGGAAGATCAATTGTCAGAACAAACTTACGCTCATCCTCCATATTATTTTCCTCATCATGGTGTACTAAAAGAAGATCGAATCACAACAAAGTTGAGAGTTGTCTTCAACGGATCCAGCCCAACGACGTCGCAAGTATCACTCAACGACATCCAGCATGTTGGAGCAAAATGTCAACGTGACATCTCAGACGTGCTCATATGGATCCGACAGCATAAACTCATCTTTTCAACAGACATCACAAAGATGTACAGACAAATCAAAGTCCATCCGGACGATTGGGATTTGCAACGAATCATATGGCGAGATGACCAACTCAATATGGTGCCATATCACCTAACAACAGTGACGTATGGAACTCGCTCAGCACCATTATTAGCAATCAGATCATTGCTTCAACTAGTTGAAGACGAAGGTCATCGGTTCCCGCTCGCAATTGAACCACTCATGAAAGGCAGATATGTTGACGACATATTTGGAGGAGCTAATCAGCTTGACACACTCATCGAAATATCACATCAAGTCACCCAGCTCTGCATGGCGGGCGGGTTGCCTCTAGCAAAATGGCACAGCAACACCGAGCAATTCATCGAGCATATCGACCACCACTCACCATCAAACTCACACTCATTCGAAGATAGCAGTACCAAGTTACTCGGCCTGTCATGGATACCTCGTGAAGACGTATTCAAGTTCCACGCAAAGCCTCCATGCTCAAGTTCCAAGCTCGCAAAGAGAATCATCTTGTCTGAAACAGCACAACTCTACGATCCACTCGGGTTTCTCTCACCATTCATCATCAAGGCCAAATCATTATTACAAGAATTATGGCTGGAGAAACTCAGCTGGGACGATCAAGTTTCAGATCAGATACACACCAAGTGGACGTTGCTCAGACAAGAGCTCACTCAAGTCGATGAAATCTCAATTCCACGATGGATTCAACTCACAAGCTCAATACGTGTGGAGTTGCACGGATTCTCCGACGCATCTCAAATAGCAATGGCGGCTGCTATCTATATCAAAACAACAACTCCAGGGGAAGAAACCAAGGTTACACTCATCTGCGCGAAATCAAAAGTAACACCACTCAAGCGACTCTCCATCCCTCGACTCGAGCTCACAGCAGCACTGATCTTAGCAAAGCTCATGAAGTATGTGCAAACAACCTTGGAACTCACCAACACTCAAACGTTCCTGTGGACTGATTCCTCAGTGACGCTCACCTGGATTAACTCACACTTATCACGGTGGAAGGACTTTGTCAGGAACCGAGTGTCAGCAATTCAAGAACTAACTCCAAACAGCGTATGGAAATTTGTTCCTGGCAAAGACAATCCAGCCGATTGTGCTTCAAGGGGCATCAGCATCTCCCAGCTCCAGAAGCACCTCCTGTGGTGGACAGGACCACAGTGGCTCACAGGCGATCAATGTTCATGGCCAACTCAACACTATCAACAAGACTCACAGACTCATCAGGAAGAGCGACCGGGGCTCGCACTCACAGTGGCAACAAATCAAGCCGTATATCATTGGGAGATGATATACAGACACTCTTCTCTCACTAGACTACTCAGAGTAACCGCAATATGCTTTCGAGTAAGTCAACTCATCAAGAAATTGCCAAACTCAACGCTCTTTAACCCTCTCTCGCCACAAGATATTGAGAGAGCAAGAGTATTTTGGATCAAAGCAACTCAAGCAGCATATTTCTCAACAGAGCTCAAATTGATCACCATAGCTCAACTACCAACAGCTCATCCGTTCAATCGCCTGACTGCCTATATCGACACTCAAGGCATCATTCGGGTTGGAGGAAGATTGACCAACTAACAACTGGAACTTGAAGCAATTCACCCAGCAATACTCCCACGACATTCTCACTTCACCACACTCATCATAGCAGATGCACATCACAAAACCATGCATGGAGGCACTCAACTCACCCTGAACTACACAAGGCAATCGTACTGGATTATTGGTGGTAGAGCTCCTGTACGGTCGCATATACTCAGCTGCATGACATGTGCTCGACAACGTGGCGTCAGAGCACAACAACTCATGGGTCAATTACCAACCAAGAGAGTCACCCCAGCACGACCATTCTTCTACTCAGGTGTGGACTACGCTGGTCCGCTGACCATCAAAACCTGGAAAGGTAGAGGCGCTAAACAACATAAAGGATGGCTGTGCATTTTCGTGTGCTTCGTCACCTCGGCCTTGCATCTGGAGGCCGTGAGTGACTACTCAACTGACTCATTCATTGCTGCATTCAGACGGTTCACTGGACGCAGAGGCATCTGCAACACTCTCTATAGTGATTGCGGCACAAACTTCATAGGAGCAGATGCCATACTCACCAGACTCTTCACTCAAGGTACAACAGAATCACTGTCACTGCATTGCTCACTCACCAGCGATGGAACTACGTGGAAGTTCAACCCACCAGCAGCTCCACATATGGGAGGAAAATGGGAAGCAGCAGTCAAATCAGTAAAATATCATCTGAACCGAACAGTAGGAGACATCGCACTCACGTTCGAGGAATTAACCACGTTGCTCATCCAGATCGAAGCAACGCTCAACTCACGACCATTGGAACCACTCACAGAAGACCCTGAAGATACTTCAGCACTCACACCAGCTCACTTTCTCATAGGAGAGCCACTCACAGCCATACCAGAGCCATCACTCACAGATCTGAACGTTACTAGACTATCACGATGGCAACTAATACAACAAAGGCTTCAATATTTTTGGTCCAAATGGTCAACTCAATATCTCCAGCGCCAACTGTCTACATCAAAATGGCATCATCCATCGAACACCATCAAGGTCGGTTCATTAGTACTGATCACTGATGAGAGGTCACCATCAAAATGGCCTCTCGCCAGAGTCACTCAACTCCATCCAGGAAAGGATGGACTGACCAGGGTAGTGTCACTCAAAACTGCAACAACAACACTCGTTCGACCAATCACCAAGCTCGCCATCTTACCAGCTCAAACTCAATGAAGAACAGATCACACTTAATCATCAACACCGTTGCTGATGGCGGGCGGAATGTTCAGTTTTCACGCCTACCAATCACACACTCAACTCATGCACACGCTACACTCACAATCATCTGACGCCTCGCGTCATATGGTATAGCTCGCAGGTGTACTATATCGATTTATCGACCGCGCACTCATGCATATTGTCCATCTGCTCACATCCTCGATCGAAGCTCACTCAAGCGGCCAACGCTGTTAGCGTGGCCCCATCGGCAAGACCACTCACAATGCTCGCCTTCCATCGCTGACAGCGAATCACAAGCAAGCTGTGACGCACGTCCGTCTTCTTGATACTCTGCCTCGTGGTCGACGGATGTGGCCATTGTTCTCACTCGAGTCGCTCGCAGTACACGTTCCCGCGTAAACTCACAGAGATATTCATTCGTTCCAATCACTTTTGTGCGCATTCATCATTATAGTGTAGTACATTCTTGATCAAATCACCCGTGTGTAAATTCAGTGTCAATGTGAATCACAGCAACTCAAGCGGACTAGTGCAGCACTCACATAACCGTCAACGGCGTGGTTCGCTCGTTGGCAGCAGAGACGCCATTCTGCCTCGCACCGATCATCGGCGTCCGGACACTCACCAGCCTGCCGTGTGGCTTTACTCGAGCTCTACAACCAGACTGTATCACCAGGATCAACCACACGGAATCAACAAGTCAACTCAGAGGCCTGAGAACCTACTCACCAACAGTACATCAACACGCAGGCCAGACAAATCACAGTATATATTTGTTATAATCACCAGGTATTTTTTATGCAATCACTGTTATATAATTTAAATAAACATTGAATTTATTATTGTTCATTACTGAGTGCTTTTAATTATTTATACTTGTCACCAGGATCCTTAATCTCACTATTCGCATCTGTCACTTGACATGCTACGTGTGAATGTATCGACTTGCTACCTGTCGACAGATTAAAAATAATTTCAAACTCAAGCTCAGTCTCACACTCATTATCATAACATTTTTTGGTCCTTCGAGCCGGATATAATGTACTCATACTCATTATCATACACTAACCTTAATTTGAGTCCTGGTGAGCCAACAAAGGTTGAGAGAATCCAGTGGAAAAGGTGAAAATTCGTCCGAGCTTTGCCAAATGCGTGCGCTGTTCGTGCGGGTTTTCACGTAAGTGTCGAAAAATCCAATATAACTGCGGAATATGAAAGCGTTGTTAGGCGCTGACGTCAATTGAGAGAGATAGCCGGTGAGCGAAACCGAAGTCAAGCGAGAGAGACATCCTCTCGCTCAACGCGGCATGCCTACGAGACACAACCTCGGCTCCGCGAAGCCCTGCCTCGGCTATCTCCACCCAAACGAACGCTGCGTGCTCGAGCACAGCAACAGGTCGACGCACGGCGAATATCGATCGCCGTACGCCAGCTAATTAACGAACATACATAAATCAATATTTCTTTTTTTAACGTATGGTGCACAGTTAATACGATACATGAAATTGAAGACGAAAATATTATTTTTAAATACCGCTTATTCACCCATAAAACTATATACTTTCTGTGTAATACTATTTAGCATATTTCACAATAGCCATACGGTACAGTGGAGTACTTCCCCTGCCGCTTTCGCTTCGTGTTAACAGGCTCGCATGATTTCGTTTCTTTACACGTTACGACATGATTAAATTCCGTGCGTGAAATAGCTTCGAATTTTTAAATGATACGTACGCTCTTAGCTCCTGTCACGAAGGATCGTGATGCGTCATAATTTTTATGATCATAATTTAGGAGACATCTATTCGCAAAATTTGGCGTGATATCTTTTACTTTACATTTTTCAATAATCGTACCGTCGGGTTTACGAACAAAGTATGCGTAAAATTTTGGTCCTCCCGAAACGAACGAAGTTATATAACTACGGCTTTATACAACCATATTTAACCAGGCCTGTATTCGCTTAAGGGGGGATAAGGGTCTGAGATACAAAAAAAAACATATTTTTCGATTTTTTTTTCAGAGTACCTTACTTATTAATATTTTTTAATTTTTTAAAATTATTAAGCATTATTCTAAGAATATTCTGATAAATTTTCATTTAAAAATATTGAAAAATGAGTCAGTGGTAGTAGTGAGAACCGAGTCACCTAAAAAAAAAGTTTCCATGCGGTAGTCAGGATAACTCATGATTGCTTCATCTGACATTAAAAAACCGAAAAGATTTCTTTGGTACATAAGTGTATCTTGGATTTAAACGAAGGAATTAACGAAATATTCATTTTTGAATTTTTGGTAAAGGTGCAATAAAAAAACTCTGATTTTTGCCAAAAATTGCTCTTTTTGTTTAATTAAAAAATAAGTTGTGATTGAAAAAAAAAAATCTCGTCGGAAAAATATGCTTTTTTTTTGTATCTCAGACCCCTTTCCTCCCTTAATTCATCCGTGAGATTGCGCAGAAATTGACCGTTTGGCGGCTCATACTCGTTGGCACCGGGGCGACTCACGTAAATACAGGAGTCTGTATCGCAGTACAATATTCGCCGCCCCAGCCCCTGAACAGCTTAAGGCGAGCCTGTGCCGGTGTGTATGCTGCAATCACGGCGGTTGTTGTCGAGGATGGTTGGATAGCATCGCGGTTGCTTACATAGTTCACATACATGATCTTGTGATTAACCGGTAGTATTTCCTTAACCTAAATCTCCGGACTCGTTAGTAAATTCATTAGCTCCGAGCGTGTGAAAACGATAACCGTTTTTGTGAGATTCTCGCGTTGACTAAACTTTCCCTAGAATGAATTAAGCGCCAATTTTGCGAGCAAACGTAAACCCGGATTTGACTGCGAAGCACTTCGCTTGAGATATACGCGCTCAAGCTCCTTGTTCAACGCTATGAAACGCTCTATTGCTTCCTCGTCATCGTTGCACTCTGCTGGTGGTCCACTCGTTTCCTGTTTTATTTTCAGGAATATATCGATGTACTCGGCAAAATGACCCCCGCGTCGCGTTGTCGAGTCATACTGCGTAACAACGTATTGCCAAATTTCATCGATACGCGTTACCTTATATCCGAGCGACACAGCTTTTCTCAGCTCGTCCACGACCCATGTGCCGTCAGACGCTCGCTAAGTGGTGTCATCGTGTATGCAGCCCTCGGATGTGTTCATGTCTGTACAGCACGTTTTACACAGGTGGAACAGTAGTTTCCCATACATGCGAACAAGTAGTACTGACATATACAAATCGCGTGGTGCTACTACGGTGCACTTCACGAGACCCTCGACGACACGCAGATCGTTTTCACGTTCTCGATACTCGTCACCTACATACAATTTCGGTTGTCCAACGGGATATTGTCTATTCTTACACACCCATGGATACAGCGAGCACATATTCATATGGCGTATCTGCTCCCTATTCGCGACGTCGTACTAGCTTACAAAATTTTCCGTTCGACCGCCAAAGAATGCATCGTGTGGTTCGAGAAGCGCCTGCTTGACCATGGCGTGATTTTTCACGTATAACGACATTTCCTCATTATCCTCGAGTGATCTGTTAAAATCGCATTCCCATATTTCGGTTAGAGTGTACCCTTTCGATCTGAATCGCCCGGAAATAAGAACGGTACGCTCGTATCGCTCATCCATTGTATCGCCGAATTTAGTTCGAGCATCTCTATTCACGCGATGACATCGCGGACAGCCATGCCAAAAGCAGCGGTGAAATTGAAGAACGTGATGTACCCCTGCCTCCACGTAGTATCCGTCGACCGTCGGCAAGCCGGTCGAAGGGCGATACTCTCTCGTGCGTCCAGCATTAGCGATAACGCAGTTGCGCTCACGTTCGAGTCATACGACCCATACGACGGCTTTGCGCGACTTCTTATCGTCCCAACAGTACCCCCCTGGTGGTAACACCGCTATGCGATCTTGCTGTAGAAAATGCTTTCGAATTACTCTCATACATGTTGATGCTATCGTGCATGTTTCTGTAAAGGGGCACAGGCTTCCGCAACGTATAAGTGACGCTTGAAAAGCTAGACACGCGCGTCTCAAAACCGTAACATCTGTACGACATAGTAGCACAAACTCGGTGGCAAAATCAAATTTATAATTGACGCAACTCGATTCTTCCTCATACCATTTTAACAATCACTCGCGATCCACTGAGAACATGGTATCGGGTGAGTAAAAATCCGACAGAGGATCTGCGTTATTTCGATATTCCGGTGTGTTGAATAAATACGGAAATGTACCATTTGCCACCTCATCAGCGAAACCGAAGGCCTTAGGTAAAGCGCTAACAGCCATGGGTAAATAGTTTAGACTATTGAGAAAAACGACATCTCCAATCTTCATCGAGACAATCTTCGTACCGTTTACAATCAGAGAGAGCAACTGTGTTTTTTGCACTTTGATTAAATACCATAGAATAAATTGCGCGTCGAAACCAATCGCATTATGAGCAATACAGATGGTCTTTTTAAATTTTTGCAATAATGCCAATTTCATGAGCTCACCAACAGGATCATCGATAAACACGAATTCACGTTTACCACAGTCACCACAATCGGTCTTTATGTCCGTGATATCCAGACATGCCATACATACGGATTGTCTAACACATACATCCGTCTCGTGAATTCGTGTCGATTTATCATCGTGCAATTGTTCGTGTTGTTGCGTCTCAAAATCATAAAACAAAAATCTCATTCAAGGCTGGTTTTTTTTCTTCTCCTTTGGCGCCTCTGGTTTCTTAAGAGGTGCTATAAAACACACATGCGTAGACGGTCGAGTTTGCCTGCATGTAATACAAAACGATATACCACGTACATGCATCTTTTTATCTATGGTTTTAATCATACGCGAGCAGCCTCTACAGATTTTCAATGCATTACAGACGCTGTACCGTTTGAATTTACGAGACGTGGACTTACATCAAGCACGTTAATAGCTACAGCGATGCTCGAATACTCAATTATACTTGGAATTACACTGTGTGCAGAACGCCCGACTACCTAGCGCACCAGCGAGATTTAATAGCGGCGGGTAGTGATGAGAACGTTCGTATTAGAGAATAAAAAGTGAATGATTAATTTTACCTATTGCAGAGAGTACGGATTTTCGCTCATCGTATAGAACCGGAACGCGTTTTTTGAACGTAAGAAATTCATAAACAATGATCGCTATACCCTCGTCAACCAAGTACTCCTGAAATAATTGAATCTCGCGTACACCGCACCCTCCAGGCGGTGCCGTTATACCCGCATCACGTGTGAACTCCATCGCTACTCTATATTGCGATCCTCGAAGCCCGTTCCGAATTTGACATCATCGTCTGTGTAGCTCGCCCGTACGAATTTGACTGCGTTTGGTATGCGCTCGGGCTGTGACAAGGAATCCTTGTAGACAGCAATTGTCGCTATTACTCATACGTAATATTAACTTTTTTGATATACCAGGTCTATAAATATGAAACCGGAATTATTGTATAGACTTTTTCTTCTTCCTCGTTGTCTGTATTGCTATTGGTATCATCGCTTGAACTGTATTGTCGCGATGGACTTGCGACGGCTCCATCTGGTTCTCTCGCAGGACCGACCATGAAAAGACCGTTTGTTGGATTACCAGGTCTATAAATATGAAACCGGAATTTTCGTATAGAAAATACACGTTCATTGTATGAAAATGATAAAAAAATATTTTATTCGAAGTATTGCCCATCGCTAGCTATACATTTTTTCCACCTCTCTGACAATTTGTGGATGCCCCGCCAAAAAAACTGTTGCTCTTTTGAGGCAAACCAGTCATCGAGCCATTTTCGTACATTTTCGTAAGAAGTAAAGCGCTGCTCAGCAAGTGCGTGTCCCATCGATGCAAATAAGTAGTAATCGGACGGAGCCAAGTCTGGTGAGTAAGCCGCATGCGAAAGTATTTCCCAACTGAACGCCTCAATTGTTTCCTTGACCAGTTTTGCTGTGTGTGATGGTGCATTATCATGAAGCAAAATCACTTTGTGTTGCCTTTTTTGATATTCTGGTTGTTGAGATTTTCCTTCCGGATGTACCTTGACCGACCTGTGAATATATCGGAACATGATGAAGACTCACTCGAGGCAAGAGGAAAATAAAACCAGACACCGAGATGTCATATTGAGGAAGCGGTTTGCTACCTTCCTCTTTTATTATAGAAATACAATTTTTATAATAACACCAGTCGAAAGACATATAAAATTAAGAGCAAAAAAACTTTAAATCAGAAAATTATCCACAATATAAATTTAGAAAAATGCAAATTATAACAATAAATAACCAATTGAGTTTTGAATATTATTGAGCAGCACACAATCATATTGATTGTGCGCTGAGTGAAATACATGAGCAAGCGGTGCATGCAACGTAGTGATAGCTACGCTGCATGACACGCTCCGACTGGTGAGTGCAAAACCACAAATGATTTAGTAATTTGAATCTGGCCTTATAATGTGAGCAGCACACAATTATATCAATTGTGTGCTGAATATGAATTTGAGACAGCGGTGCGTGCAACGCAGCAACAGCTACGCAGCACGACACGCCGATGCCATTGAGTGCGAAACTTTGTGTGTAATTCACTGCAACCACTCAGCACTGTATTGCAAAGTGATTGCAGTGAATTAATGAGAGAATGTACAATAACCTGTGTTTGAGTGCAGTGATTTTGTGTGCGACCAGCTACGCAATCAGTACTGCTTAGCACACTGCAAACAGATATTGAGGCTCTGTGGTTGACCAAAAAAATATATTCACTGTACTCTCCCAGCAGATTTACTGGGGGAAAATACAGTGAATACGAGGCACATGCTTAATTATATTAATTAAGCCGGCAAAACGACATGCGGAGAACGTGGTACAGCATGTGCTGCAATGCACGCCACGAGTGAGACCAAGTGCTGATGTACCATTTTCTCCTCTCTGACAGTGAATTAATTACGTAATTATGCCAGAGCACTCTTACCTTGAGCAATGAGTCCTGATGAGCGAGAGGTTGAGCTAATCCGATGAATAATGTCCGGGAAATATGCTTGAGAGTCCTATGGATGCGCGTGCTGTCCAGTGGATGTGTGTCGCAAAAGTGCCGAATTTTCAAGATGGCTGCGAGTATGAAAAGTTCGTTGGGCGCTGGAGTCAGTTGAGCGAGACAGCCGGTGAGCGAAACCGAAGTCAAGCGAGAGAGACACCCTCTCGCTTGACGCGGCGTGCCAGTGAGGCACATCCTCGGCTTCGCGAAGCCCATGCTTCGGCTGTCTTCGACTCAACCGACCACCGTGTAGCAAAGCAGCGCAACAGGTAGGCGCACGACGATTATCGATCGCCGTGCGCCAGCTGAATTTCCAACACTGGTCGTTTTTCACGCAAAGCTTGATTCAAATCGATCGTTTGTTGTCGGTAGCATTCAGTATTAACGGTTTCGCCAGGTTTTAGCAGCTCATAATAGACCACACCCTTCTGATCCCACCAAACACAGAGTATTGTCTTCCGTCCATAGCGATTTGGCCTTTTCAGTCGATATCGATGGTTCGCCTGGCGTTACCCATGATCTTTTACGCTTAGGATTCTCAAAATATATCCACTTTTCATCGCCAGTCACAATTCGATGGAGAAATGACTTTCTTTTGTATCTGGCGAGCAGTATTTCGCAAGTGGTTTATCGGTTTTCCTGCTGTCTTTCATTCAGTTCATGTGGAAGCCATTTTCCCATCTACTGGATCTTTCCCATGGCTTTCAAACGTATGGAGACGGTTATTCAATATAAATCTTTAAATTCGAAGTGCAATAAATGCAAAAAAGCTATTGCTAATAATAGGGTTGCGTGCATACCTTGCTCCAAATCATTTGACCCAGGTTGTGGCAGGACATACCTTTCATTTAGATCAGGTAATGCTTGTTGCGTCTTAAATCTATTTGAAATGCCCAATTTAACAGGTTTGCCGCCGTCGTCGCCACTTGTAGTATCTTCAATGTCTTCCTTTACCGGTACGCTTATCTCTCAGCAGCTGACACACCAGAGTACACAATTAAACCATGATTCGTCAGCTGATTTGTTAGCTGCTGAATCTGCTGTTACATCGCAACCGCCCATAGCTAAACACGTAAATCCCCATGTGTCAGAAAGAGATTTATTACTTGCCTTAAATAAAAATCTTAGTGCCTTTATTGCTGAACAAACTGCAGTCAATATTGATCGTACAGCAAAACTCAATTGTATTGAAAAGCATACAAGTATACTCAAGGCTCATGGTGAAAGAATTGCACAACTTGAAGCAAATTACGCGCAATTATTACAGCAAAATATTAATCTATCACATGAGCTTCACTCGACTAAGGCTAGTACCGCGGTTCCACTCACTATTGAAATCACAGTTTCTGATGTACCTTTAGTAATAAGTGATTCTGCGGAGCAGGTTGTGGAGAAAGTTTTCAAGGTCCTTGGTATACCGAACCTCCTAAGCGATGTTCTTGAAATTCGAATTCTCGACAAAAAGAAAAATCGTCCACATAATGAGCCTAGTAATGTCAGTACTGATAACTGAAGAGACAAATCACTTCAAAATCTTTCTTAATCACTCTCAAATCGCACCAAGTCAGAGAGCACATTATCAAAATAAAGAGAGTTAAGAAAATTTTGACTCTCAGAGAAGTGTTTGGCCTTGATCAACATGGGCTCGTCTATGTTAATGAGTTTCTTCCACCCGCACTCTATCATCTACTACGTCTCGTAAAAGCTCATGCTTCTGAACGTAATTATAAATACATATGGTCTCGTTCTGGTTCCATATTTGTGCGCAAGAACGATAGTCAGACACCAATCATCGTTTCAACTGAGGCTGACCTTAGATAAACTGATCTGACTGTCTCCAAATAGTCAAAATTGCTTACCCCTCTCACACTCAATATCGCATTTGGAAATAGCTCAGTTGAATGTTAATTCCTCACGAGGGCATATGGAACTAATTCAATCAACCATACTCGAGCGCAAATTCCATATTATCTCATTGAGCGAAACGTGGCTCCATTCGTTTGTATCTGATAACTTGTTACGGGCAGAAGGATATTTCCTCATTCGCAACGATCGTGAAGAAAAAGAAGGTGGAGGAGTTGCTTGCTTCATACACAAGTCCCTAAAAGCGAAAGTACTAATGGCATCACCAAGTCAATATTCAAATGCTCCTGAATATCTAATTATCGAAATTACTGGATCAAACGCCAAGAAGCTTCTTTTTTGCCTCAGTATACAGACCACCAAAAGCATCAATGCTAGGGAATTTTGTCGAAGCTTTATGTAATTTCTCTCACAACTATAAAAATATTATAATAGCAGGTGACCTTAATTGTAATTTAGCTAGTAATGATTATGAATCAATTTATCGACGCCAATTAGCCTTCTCCCTTTCACTACATATTGTTGAATCCGCTACAACCCACCACACGGTGACTTCGGATTCCTGGATAGATGTATTCCTAATCGATAGTGAAGAAAAAAAACTATCTTATGTTAAATCTAAGGCTCCGTTTATAGCTGGACATGACCTATTAGAACTACATTATAGAGGTGGAACCTACTATCGAGCGTAACATTACACGGCGAGTCTACAATAATTTCAATGATAGAGGCTTTCTGAATTTTTTATCGAATAAATTGAATTCTTCGGGACTTAGTGATTTTAACTCGAGATTCAGCTCCAATTCGAGTGGAAATTCGGGTACAATACCTGAGGATATAAACACGATAGTTCATCTATTGTCTGGAGCATTTCTAGAGTTTCTGAATAAATTAGCGCCATTATGCACTTTGTGTGTTCGTCGCCCTCCGGCACCCTGGCTCACACAGAATTTGAGAGAACGCATAACTTAGCGAAATTTATTGTATACGCGGGCACGGCGATCTGGAAGCGTACTAGACCTTGCAATCTTTAAGGAGTCTAGAGACAGACTTAGAAATGACTTAAGACGTACGAAAAATGAGTACCATCTTCAGAGATTGTCAACCATAACAGATCCGAATAAATTGTGGAAAGAGCTGGCGACTCTTGGTTTAGCCAAGTCGTCTTTTGCATCTCCACTTAATTTCTTTCAACCATATGAGCTTAATTCGTTTTATTCTGCTGTATTCAGCCAATTACCACCTTGTTCATACGATGAGTTTCGCACGATGAGTTTATTAATTCAAACAGTTCGCCCATTATTCAACTTTGGGGAAATCACGTCCAACCAAGTACGATTCATTATCTCTACCAACTCTAGTTCAAAGTCATATGCAGCTGGTCCAGATGGAATTTCTTTGTTCCTAATAAACAAGTCTATTGAGGTTTCGTGCTCATTGCTAACAGCTATGTTCAACCATTCTTTGCAGTCATCTAAGTTCCTTCAGGTTTGGAAAAAAAGCTTTTTTTCGACCGTTATCTAAGATTAAAACACCGCTTTCTCCATCTGATACTAGGCCGATAGCCAACCTTAGTGAACTTTCGAAAGTGCTTGAGAGAATGGTTCATACACAGATCACTGACTAGATTGAACTGAACCAAGTTTTTGATCCACGCCAATCAGGTTATCGTAAGGGCCACAGTACTCAATCTGCATTACTACGTGTGTGTGACGACGTGAGGTGCAATACGGATGAAAGGCGTATTACCATTCTCATCCTATTTCATTTTAGTAAGGCATTTGACACCGTACCACACCTTCAATTTCTTGCGAAATTTAAAAAAGTGGACCTTGCGGAACCAGTTTTTGATTGGATTTTTTCATATTTGACTGGAAGAACTCAAAAAGTTATTGATGACCATGGGACTTCCTCCTCTTGGTTACCTACTACAGCGAGCGTACCATAAGGTTCCGCCCTAGGTCCTCTTCTTTTCTCTCTCTATATTAATGACATTAGCACTGCACTTCAATACTCACAGCACATGATATTTGCTAACGATACGCAAATATATCTAAGTTGCCTCCCGTCTCAAATATAAATGAAGGTATATGGTTGATTACCGGAGACGTTCAAGCTATTGCCAACTTCGCAGTTTCAAACGGCCTAAAGTTAAACATCGCCAAATCAAAAGTCCTTATATTTTGTAGCAATGCGTATACACGTGAATTCGATTTTTCAATGTTACCACCGGTTTCTTTCAACGGGGTGAATATTCCGTTTGTTAGTGAAGCTAGGAACCTAGGAGTGATCATGCACTGTGATTTATCTTGGAAATCTCATGTTTTACATATCTCTCAAAAAGTACACTTTGCTGTCCATAGGTTAAAATTTCATCGTATGGCTCTTTCGCAAGAACTAAGATCTTCATTAATAATTTCCTTAATTTTTCCGCTATTACACTATTGCTGCTTAGTTTATCATAATCTAACTGAGGAATTGAATTTAAAATTAGAACGTCTCATTAATTACTGTATACGTTTTGTTTTCGATCTTCGATGCGATACTCATGTCACTCCGTACAGGCGACAACTTGACTGGCTTACAGTTAAAACGCGACGTCTATATTTTCTTGGCACTTCAATGTATAACATTATTCATCAAAAAGCACCAATATATTTATTGGATCTGTTCAATCGCCAGAGTGATACTCCTGAACGTCAGCTGAGGAGACTGCGATTGACTTTTTCTGTGCCAATACATCGCACAACCACTTATAGAAATGCATTTTCTCTCTCTGGCATCTATTTTTGGGAGACCTTACCATCCCATATCACTTCTACTTCCAGTCTAGATCAGTTTAATATCCGTCTCTATACTCAGCTTTTTAACCATATTGATGTAAATTAGTTTTTAAATTAGTTTTCATTTTTTTGTTTACGGTAGTATAGTGAGAGCAATATATATATACCATCTAATTCGAAAATTCTGTACAGTTAATCTGCTACCTATAAGTTAGTCCTAGTGTTAGTCTTATCTTTATTTTTATTATTACTTTTATTTTTAGCATTTTTAGTATTATTTTGAAGCTGATTATCATAAGATTCTTATTGTTTTATTCATATTCCTCATTAATATATAATTATATATTGTCATTAATATTTGCCAAGGGCTTGCCAAGGCATAATAAAACAATCAATCAATCTCTCTCTCTCTCTCTCTCTCTCTCTCTCTCTCTCTCTCTCTCTCTCTCTCTCTCTCTCTCTCTCTCTCTCTCTCTCTCTCTCTCTCTCTCTCTCTCTCTCTCTCTCTCTCTCTCTCTCTCTCTCTCTCTCTCTCTCTCTCTCTCTCTCGCTCTCCCTCCCTTTCTATCTCTCTCTCTCTCTCTCACTCACTCTCTCTCACTCTCTCACTCTCACTCTCTCTCTCTCACTCTCTCTCTACATATACTCCAGCGATGTAATGAATACGACTAACCAACAAGATGGCCGCACAGGATCACTTTACAAACGCAAGACCCAGGAAAATATTTAGCGATGGTGATGTAAATGTAAGACCATTTATGTACGAAAGTTGGATAATCAGCTAGCGCACGGCGATCGATATTCGCCGTGCGTCGCCCTGTTGCTGCTGGGTAGCGTGCTGCGCTCGGCTATGCCGGAGATGGTAGAGTCGGTGCCTCGCGGAGCCGACGCTGTGCCTCGCAAGCAGGCCGCATGAAGCGAGAGTGTATCTTTCTCGCTTGACTTCAGCATCGCTCACGGGCTATCTCACTCATTTGACTTCAACGCTCAACGACGCTTTTGTATCACGCAGCCATATTGCTAATTTCGACACTTTCTGAAAAACACACGGGAACAACGCACACATCTCTGCATCTCTTGGACTTTCTTTGCCACTTTTCACCGGATCTACTCAGCTTTTCGTGCTCAACAGGACTCAAAATCATGTACGAGTACATCGTTATAATTTCTAAAAAATTCAATGACCATGAGGAGTGATAATCTCATCAGTGCATCTACATAATTGTCTCACTTTGTGGCGTGCGCTGCAGCACGGGCTGTCCCACGTTTTCCTCATTATATTTTGTCTGCTCGATTAATATGATTGCGCGTGTGCTTACTATTCACTGTACTTTTCCCCAGTAAACCTGCTGGGAAAATACTGTGAATATTTTCTAATTAGTTGTGCATCCTCATCATCTTACTTGTCATGCTCCGTAGCGCTGACTGTGTCACGCTGTCTCATATCACGTTCCAGTACTCAAGCAGTACAACTGCAAGTGCTTTCACTTATTCACTGTATTTTGGCATATAGCTTTATAGAGAATTTATTGGGAATAAGTCAGATCTTTTACACTCTCACATTTCTCACTCAGTGGCATACTCCGCAGCGCTGGCTGCGTCTAGGTCACTCTCAAGCGCACATAGCACACAATTAATGTAATTGTGTGCTGGTCCTCATTTAATGAATTAATGGTCACTGTAAATTTATTTTGGATTCGTTTTATATTCATTTAATTTATTTTTGATATTTTGTGAATGGAGAGTGGAAGGAGAATAAAACCACTTTCTCTATATGCCATCCTTGTGTCTGGTTTTATTTTCCCTGTTGTGAAGCCTCATAATTTTCAATATATTGCAGGTTCCGTACAACATCAGGAGGAATTCTCAAACAACGAAGTTATCGAGTTTCGCTGACGAATGTCGTATTGTTTTCATGTAATTTCAAGGCACTCGACCATGAGGAAAATCATTAAATTTCATCCACGAATATCATTTAGTTTTCATGACACATCTTATCTGTATGTCAAGGTGTGCGTATGCATACGTGCGCGAGATTATACAAGTGTTTTGGGATATGTTGGGTCTGGGAAAAAGTTCGTTGCGTTTTTTTAGTAAAATTCAACTGGTTTTCTTATAGTGTGAAAGTGAATTTATTTAAACCAAATATGCTCCATTATTATCAACAATGTTTTGCCATTTTTCGGGTAGAGCCATGATGCCATCGGTGAACAACTTCTGTGGTTTCTGGTTGAAAAACTGAATCACGTGGTTTTCACAGACTTCTTTTGAAAGCAGCTTAATTCCATTGAGAGAGTTGTGCAGAAATCGGAATAAGTGATAGTCAGAGGGTGCTATATCTGGACTATACGGTGGATGCATGAAAAGTTCCCAACCAAGCTCTCGCAATTTTTGACGGGTCATCAAAGGAGTGCGTGGTCGGGCGTTGTCATGATGGAAGACAACACCTTTACTATTAATCAATTCGAGCCGTTTTCTTTCAATTGCTTGGCGTAGTCTCTCTAGTTCTTCATAGTAGAGTTGAGAATCAATCGTCTGACCAACTGGAAGTAGCTAATGGTGGACGATTCCCTTCCAGTCCCACCACACATACAGCATCACCTTTTTCGCAGTCAAGCCTGGCTTCGCGAACGCTTGTGACGGCTCACCATCCCTTGGCCACGATCTTTGACGCTTCCGATTGTCGTACGTGATCCATTTTTCATCACCGGTTATGACATGTTTCAGAAATGGCTCGATTTCATTGCGTTTCAGCAGGGCATCGCATATGTTAATTCAGTCTATCATGTTTTTCGCGCTAAACTCATGAGGAACCCATGCATGGAGCATCTTTTTGTAGCCAGCTTTGTGTAAATGGTTTAAAACAGTTTTGTGGTCAATGCCTAGCTCCATAGCAATATCGACACTACTTATATACTTATCTTGCTGGACTTTTTCAAGAATTTCATCAACTTTTTCAGTGATTGGACGATCAGAGCGTAACTCATCTTTCAAATCAAAATTACCAGAACGGAAGCAAGCGAACCATTTTCGCGCAGCAGATTTTGAAAAAGTATCTTCACCGTACACAGCACAAATTTTTTCACAAACCTGCGCAGCGTTCTTCCCTTTGTCGTAATAATATTGCAAAATATAGCGCAATCTTTTATTACTTTTCTCCATTTTCAAACGCAAACAAGTTTCCAATCACTGCACCAATTTCGATGTTTATACACTCAAAGTAACGCTTGAAGTGTCACCTTTCCAACGCGCGTTCAGTGGTGTCGCTGCGATCTGTGTTTCCTGACTTATTTGCAATTGATGCCATCTATCGGGAAAAACGCCACGAACTTTTTGCCAGACCTAATATTTGCTGCTGCTGTTACTAGGGTGTTACGGAGAATGCGACAAATATCAAAGGATATTGGTGCGCAATTTTCAGTCATATGATTTGCAGTATCAAAAGAAGAGGCGATGCAATTAGATTGTGAGGGTAATCTGTATAAAACGGATTATGATCACCACCGACGATTCATTTGAAAAGTTACAGTCTACGAGAAAGCAATAAAAATGGCAAATAATGGTGCTACGTCTCACACGATATCGCCATATATAGCGAACCACGTTACGTACGGTTCAAATAAATCATTTGGTAAAATACTCGTGGCCGGGCTCGTGTTGAACTCCGCGTGTCTCACATCAGTGGTGAAAATATTGTCATATACTTTTACCGGAATTACACTCAGTGCGGACGAGTCGCGAGTGTTTAAAAGTGATTTTTCTCGCGTGCAATGATATTTCGAAGCTCATGGGGCTGATACCGAGAAAATGTGTAATACCCGTATAGAACACACAGCTCGTTACACACTTTTAACCTTAACTTTTACCCTGGAGAATCGAAACGGAAACGCTTCCGAAAATACTCTCCAATCAATGTTTTGCAGCAGCCTACAATCGATATGCTCGTCGAAAGAAGTAGAAGAATTGATATTCATATGCAGGCTCTAGAGAGCAAACGTGCAACGATTCAACGGTGTATGAACGAGGTGGTATCATATGCCCGTGAAAAGATAATTGTCAGTGAAACGCCTCGTGCAGCAGCGTATGAGATCATCGGTTCCAAGGAATTCTTTGAAGAAGCGCTCGAGCACATCACGACCTTGCTAGCGCCGGATGATACGGAGGTTATGAAAATTATTTTGTCCGACATAATTGTGCTGTACCGTGGTCATATCGCTGATCATGCATCGGGTGTTGCGTTGCGAACACAATAATTCTCCGTATGTGTAGCTATTTGTGATAATGACACAGTTGTAAATAATTATATATAGTATACATTTCGCTCGAAATATTATAAAGTATACACTCTGGATATTCATAGAGGTTGGCGGGGGGGGGGGGCGAGATTGATTGACTGATTGTTTTATTATGCCTTGGCAAGCCTTTAGCAAATATGTATGACTATAATATAATAATATTTTTATAAACTAGAATAAGCAATGCTAAATTGAATGAGATTAGTTTATACACAAATCCAAATAAAACAATAAGGATCTCGTAATAATAAACTTAAAAGTAATTATAAAAATAATATAAAGAAAAATAAAAATAGAACTAGCTTATAAGTAGCAAATTAACTATACAGAATTATCGAATTAGATGGTGTATATATATTGCTCTCACTATACTACCGTAAACAAAAATAAAAACTAATTTATATCAACATGATTAAAAAGATGAGTATGGAGACGAATCTTAAACAGTTCTAGACAAGAAGAAGAAGTGACATGAGATGGTAAGGTCTCCCAAAAATAAATACCAGAGAGAGAAAATGCGTTTCTATAAGTAGTTATGCGATGCATTGGCATAGAAAAAGTCGATCGCGGTCTGCTTAACTGACGTTCAGGAGTATCCCTCTGGTGACTGATCGGAGCCAATAAACATGTTGGTGCTTTCTGATGCATAATTTTATACATTGAAATACTAAGAAAATACTGACGTCGCCATTTATTGTAACTGTAAGCCAGCTAAGTTGTCGCCTGTACGGAGTGATATGAGTATCGCATCGAAGATCGAAAACAAAATGTATACAGTAACTAATGAGACCTTCTAATTTTAAATTAAATTCTTCAGTCAGATTGTGATAAACTAAGCAGCAGTAGTCTAATAGCGGAAAAATTACGGAAATTATTAATGATGATCTTAATTCTTGAGAAACTGCCATGCGATGAAATTTTAACCTATAGGCAGCAAAGTGGACTTTTTGTGAAATATGCGAAACATGAGATTTCCAAGATAAATTACAGCGCATGATCACTCCTAAGTTCCTAGCTTCACTAACGAACGGAATATTCACCCCATTTGAAGAAACCGGTGGTAACATTGAAATATCGAATTCACGTGTATACGCATTGCTACCGAATATAAGAACTTTTGATTTGGCGATGTTCAACTTTAGACCATTTGAAATTGCAAAGTTGGCAATGGCTTAAACATCCTCGGTAATTTACCTTATTCTATCATTTATTTGAGACGGGAGGCAACTAAGATATATCTGTCTGTAATGTCATTAATATAAAGAGAAAAAGAACCTAGGATGGAACCTTGTGGTACGCCCGCTGTAGTAGATAACCAAGAGGAGGAAGTCCCATGGTCATCAATAACTGCTTGAGTTCTTCTAGTCAAATATGAAAAAATCCAATCAAGAACTGGTTCTGCAAGGCCCACTTTTTTTAATTTCGCAAGAAGTTGTAAGTGTGGTACGGTGTCAAATGCCTTACTAAAATTGAATAAGATGAGGATGGTAATACGCCTTTCATCAACATTGCGCTTCACATCGTCACACACACGTAGTAATGCAGATTGAGTACTGTGGCCCTTACGATAACCTGATTGGCGTGGATCAAAAACTTGGTTCAGTTCAATCTAGTCAGTGATCTGTGTATGAACCATTCTCTCAAGCACTTTCGAAAGTTCACTAAGGTTGGCTATCGGCCTAGTATCAGATGGAGAAAGCGGTGTTTTAATCTTAGATAACGGTCGAAAAAAAGCTTTTTTTCCAAACCTGAAGGAACTTAGATGACTGCAAAGAATGGTTGAACATAGCTGTTAGCAATGAGCACGAAACCTCAATAGACTTGTTTATTAGGAACAAAGAAATTCCATCTGGACCAGCTGCATATGACTTTGAACTAGAGTTGGTAGAGATAATGAATCGTACTTGGTTGGACGTGATTTCCCCAAAGTTGAATAATGGGCGAACTCTTTGAATTAATAAACTCATCGTGCGAAACTCATCGTATGAACAAGGTGGTAATTGGCTGAATACAGCAGAATGAAACGAATTAAGCTCATATGGTTGAAAGAAATTGAGTGGAGATGCAAAAGACGACTTGGCTAAACCAAGAGTCGCCAGCTCTTTCCACAATTTATTCGGATCTGTTATGGTTGACAATCTCTGAAGCTGGTACTCATTTTTCGCACGTCTTAAGTCATTTCTAAGTCTGTCTCTAGACTCCTTAAAGATTGCAAGGTCTAGTAGTTTAGGTTCTTTTCTCTTCTCGTCTAGTGGTTCCGCAAGGACCACTTTTTTAAATTTCGCAAGAAATTGAAGGTGTGGTACGGTGTCAAATGCCTTACTAAAATGAAATAGGATGAGAATGGTAATACGCCTTTCATCCGTATTGCACCTCACGTCGTCACACACACCTAGTAAGGCTGATTGAGTACTGTGGCCACTACGATATCCCGATTGACGTGGATCAAAAACTTGGTTCGATTCAATCCAGTCACTGATCTGCTTATGAAACAATCTCTCAAGCACTTTCGAAAGTTCACTAAGGTTAGCTATCGGCCTAGTATCAGACGGGGAAAAGGGTGTGTTAATCTCAGATAACGGTCGAAGAAAAGCCTTTTTCCAACACTGAGGGAACTTAGCTGACTACAAAGAATGGTTAAACATTGCTGTTAGCAATGAGCATGAGTAGATAAGCTAGGCCGGTTCAAGCACACCACCTGGTCAGGTGTAAATGTACCTGTGCTCGGTCGGTAATTATCCTAGAAACCCACTTTACCCACAGATGGTAATGACCGCCTGTCGATCATTATCTTATGTCGAAATTGTTGTCTACTAGATGGTGCTACAGTCGGATAGATCAAGATCGATATTTTCATAATGGTTGCATGGTATCCAGTTAGATGGCGCGAGGTTCTATGTAGACTTACTGTAGTCGTGTGCTGACCCAGCCTCCCCTACAGTCGGTAACTCACTAGATCATGGTCGATAAATGCGCTTGCATCTACCGCACCAACGAGCACACTGTACCGATCACTGTAGATAAGTGACCTACTAACTCACAGTGAGACCTCACGGGGTATTTGGGATTGGGATATCCTGATATCGGGATATTGGGAGATTCGATACCTTTGTTGATTTTTTACCGACAGTCAGAAATTATCACACGTCAGTAATTATCTGACGTCGGTACTGTTATAGATGGAGCCACAGTCGGATTCTATAGATCACGCTCGATATCCATGGTAAGGGAGACTATATCATGATAAGATAGACTTTCGCTCTGCTGTCATCGCTTTCGGATAGAGTGCGCCACAGGAGGATCCGAAAGAATTCGAGATAAATACCTTTGTTATATAAAAACTTATTTTTATTTTTTAATGTTACAGATAATGCATTTAATCTAATGAAAACTCTTAACGGTAGATAATTATATATATATATATACATATATAGTTATATATAGTTATACATATATATAATATAACTATTAGGTGCGCAACTAAGTTCCCGCTGTTTTTCACGTTATGGCTCCAGTAGTAAGTGCTGGTCGATTGGGACATAACCAAAACGTCATGAACCAAGCTTAGACATATGATAAACAAACCGCTTTGACACATTAGTGATTTTGTTTTTGCGTCATATACTTTTGGTTGTGTGAAAATGTCTGATTGTGTGCCAAATAATCGTCATTTGCGGGAAGTGATGCTTTTCTTCTTTCATTCGAAGAAAAGGGCGGCTGAAGCGCATCGAGAACTCCAAATAGTTTACGGAGATGCTGCTCTAAGTGAAATAACATGCCGTGATTGGTTCCGTCGCTTCAAAGACGGTGATTTTGATGTTGACGACCGTTCGCGTGAAGGAAGGCCAAAAACCTTCGCATACGCTGAATTGGAAGCATGACTCGATGAGGATCCGTGCCAAACGCAAAAAGAGCTCGCTTCAGCATTAGGAACTTACCCGCCACGTCATTTCCAAGTGATTGCATGCGTTGATAATGATTCAAAAACAAGGAACTTGGGTCCCTTATGATTTGAAGCCAAGAGACGTTGAGCGTCGTTTTTTTCGCCTGTGAACAACTGCTCCAGCGGCAAAAAAAGAAGGGTTTTCTTCATCGCATCGTTACGGGTGATGAAAAATGGATTCATTACAGCAACCCGAAGAGAACAAAATCATGGGGACTGCCCGGTCATGCTTCTACGTCGTCGGCTCGGCTGAATATTCCGCTGCGAAGATTTTGCTGTGTATTTGGTGGGACCAGGGCGGTGTTATTTATTATGAGCTGTTGAAACCGAATGAAACCATCACTGGGGAACGGTATCGAACTCAATTGATGCGATTGAGCCGAGCACTGCGCGAAAAGCGGCCATAATACGAGCAGAGGCACGAAAAAGTGATTCTACAGCATGACAACGCTCGGCCTCACATTGCCAAACCCGTTAAAACCTACTTTGAAACGCTCAAATGGGAAGTCCTACCCCACCCGCTATATTCTCCAGATATTGCGCCGTCCGATTATTACTTGTTCCGTTCGATGGCACATGGTCTGGCTAATCAGCAGTTCAGCTCATATTAAGACATCTCAAAATGGCTTGATTCGTCGACAGCCTCATAAGACGAACACTTCTACCGTGACGGTATTCGAGCTCTGCCAGAAAAATGGGAAAAAGTTGTCGCTAGCGATGGGCAATATTTTAAATGCTTCATTTGTAAACATTTTTTCACAATAAAGTTGCATTTTGATTAAAAAAAAAAAAAACAGCGGGAACTTAGTTGCGCACCTAATATATATATGTATGTATATAACTATAACTATAGGTCTTAAATATCTAACTATGAGATTGATGCTGATTGGGTACAAATGTTTTATACACGTTTGATTACATCACCAATTATTACATTATAAACAACCATTCGGTCGTGTCAGATTAAATAGTAAGCTGTGGTTCCCGCCGGAAAATTTGTCTTAGACTCAAATTCTAGACGGACATCTACTGGCGCTTGTTTTAATGCCTCATTCTGTTTTGAATAATCAATTACAATTAATGGAGCATACTCGATAAAGTTTTATATATAATACAGAGTATTGATTGTGATAAACATCAAGATTGAGGTTACCGTACGAATAATGTTGTGAGTTAAGAAATAGCTTCACATTGCCAATGTTGCAGTGATCCAAGTAACTAGCATTTGCATTTTTAACCATTCTCCGATTGGTTTGGAAAGCTGCAATTACAAAACGGGGCTTTTCCAATTGATTTGATGTTTTGACTGTCCAATTATGTTTCATTGTGCTTGGAAGCAGGGGATATTTATACATTTCCCAAGTGCGAAAACTCATAGTGATGTCTCTTTTAATCTGACTATATAAACGTATTTTATACTTGTCTGACAACATCACATATGGCATCAACCAATCAGCTCGTGTAAGTTCAATCTTGAAATCCTCGTAACCGCCAGCTGTAAGAGCAGTCTACACAACTGCGTCAGTATCGGTTCGTGATCGCGTGAGAATGAGCTCATGTTTTATATTGATAATGATTTTTTGATAGTCTTCAGCAAATCCAAGTATCATGGAGAGTGGGAAACAAACATCAAAGTGGCCAGTATCATTAGTGAGCTGTTTGGTTTCCTCGACATCAAGCCAACCAGCATTTTCATCTATTGCGCTTCCACCAGGATTGAAGGATGCGTAGCCTTTTACGAGGCTAGTAATACCAACATTATTACATCTATCAATCTCAATGGCATTGATCTCGTAGCGAATTTCCTCAAACAGATGTAAAATATTGTTCACCAGCTTCGTTGCTGTCACAGCAGCACCGGTCGCTTTCGACGATTTACCACACACATATAGAGTACTTCGAGAGGGCAAGAGGCATAGATCTTGATGTCGAATGGATATGCGGATTTCATCACTGTTATTGAAGGTTGATGTATAAGGTTGATGTGCATGTACCTCATAATGCACTACGGATTCGTTGAATGCGACGGCTGATTGCACGTGTAACGCCCCCTCTATTGCAGCAATATATTACGCACGTTATTTTCTGCCACCAACAATAACTCGAAGCCCTAGACTTTTTAGGAATTGAACGTTGCGACGTGTGATCGTCTTCGTGGCTCGAACGTGACTGGTTGCTCGATGACATTTCAGTCCTCTTTTATATGCCTGCTTATTCGAAATAATAATAATAATAATAATAATAATAATAATAATAATAATAATAATAATAATAATAATAATAATAATAATAATAATAATAATAATAATAATAATAATAATAATAATAATAATAATAATAATAATAATAATAATAATAATAATAATAATAATAATAATAATAATAATAATAATAATAATAATAATAATAATAATAATAATAATAATAATAATAATAATAATAATAATAATAATAATAATAATAATAATAATAATAATAATAATAATAATAATAATAATAATAATAATAATAATAATAATAATAATAATAATAATAATAATAATAATAATAATAATAATAATAATAATAATAATAATAATAATAATAATAATAATAATAATAATAATAATAATAATAATAATAATAATAATAATAATAATAATAATAATAATAATAATAATAATAATCCCTCCCAAGTGTGTCGCCTTGCCGCGGCGGGGGGGCTTGCGTTTCTGCAATGAACTTTGGAGCTCAGCCGGCGGGGGCTCTGGCCCCTGGCAGGTCTAACCTTGCCGGACAGGTCCATGGGGAGCAGGCAGACTAAGAACACACAACATCAAAAGCTACGGTGGAAGGCATCGTGCCTACGGCTGCATGGCCGCAATGATGTAAACTAAAGCGGTCGCGAACGATCCCTGCAGGGCACCGGGTGGAACCCTGCAGTATTTACACCTTACCTAGACAAGGCGGCTCTGCCTAGGCAGACCTACATTCCGACCTACTCGTGGGATTAATATGAAGAAACTTTTAAAAGAAATAAAACCTAAGCAGAAGAAGGAGTTGGAAAAAACATCGACCGAGGAAGAACTCAAGACAATCGGAGAACTCGCGACGAACAATATCGAGGGAGAGTCGAACGATGATAGCTTGGCGAACGTGACTGAAAGTGTCAACCTGAGAAAGAGAAGTATACTTCAGTCATGTTCGTCAACAGGCACGGAAGATCGATCTCTACATCAGAAGAAAAAGAAATTAAGATACAGAAAGAGAGAAACGACACCGCCACCCATGGAAGAGGGTAAAACAGTTCCACCTGTCGTCGGAAATATAAGGAAGCATCGAGAAAAACCTGGAACCTCCTCATTCGACGATTACAATAAGAACCAACCACCCGATTTGACAGAATTATTACAACTTATTCATGAGACCGCGACGAAAATGGAAGAGGCAGCGGCAATACAGAAAAATATGAATATGGCGGTAAAAACCGGCATTAAGACGATTCTTGAGGCCGCCGACGCTGCGCTAAACATGCAAAGCAGGACAGCCTCGAAGGGACAAATGATGGCAAACGACCTGACAGAGACAGAAACGGAGACAACGGAACCGACGACGCGACCGACGAAACGGAAACGGGAGAAGACGAAGACCCCACCAGAGGCCCGACAGAAGACACCCCCAAGAACGGAGGAGGCCGAAACCTGGACAACCGTGAGGAAACGAAAAAAGAAGAAAAAAACGACGGAACCGAAAAACAAAACGGACGAGACGAACGTACCGACCCAGGCTGAAAAGCGCAGACCGACCCACAAACATAGGGGAACGGCTGTACTGGTCAAACCTGGGAAAGACAACACGTACTCGGACATCGTACGGAAGATAAGGACGACGGTCGACCCGACGAGCAGTCATGTACAGGTGATGGCTCTAAGGAAGACCAAGGACGGACGGTGTCTCATCAAGATACAGACAGACACGGACGGACGAGAACAGTTTGAGCGCGCACTACAGGACGCGGTTGGGGACACGGGCAGTGTAAGGACCGTGACTTCTAGGACACAACTGGAGATCATGGACCTGGACTGCGTTACCACCGCGGAGGACGTGATACGGGCACTGAGACGAGAAACGGGACGAGACGGCGACTTTGGTGTCCACATCTTCGGCCCGAACCGGGCCGAGCAGTACATGGCAGTCTGCGACCTCGAGACGCGGGAAGCCGAGGTGCTGCTGGACCGGGGCCGGATCGGGATAGGATGGGTGCGATGCCGACTACGACAACGATTGACGGTGACCAAATGCTACAAGTGCCTGGGCTACGGACATACAAGGACGAGCTGCACGAACGCGGATCGGACAAAGAACTGCAGGAAATGCGGCGAGACGGGACATTACGCGACGGACTGTAAAAACAGACCGGCTTGCCCACTGTGCTCTGAGACGGGACACGGGGACGTAGCGCACCTTGCGGGAACCGGAAGGTGTGCGGTATTCCGGGCTGCGCTGGAGGAGTGCAGGAAGCAGGCCGGAAGACGGACAGAATAGTTCAGGGAAACCTGAACAGGAGTAGGACAGCAGACATGCTACTACCACAGATAGCTGACGAACATGACGCCGACATTCTGATCCTGTGCGAACCGTACAGGAGAAGAACGACACAAACGTACATTACGAACGAGACAGAGACCACAGCTATCTGGGTAAGGGGCGCTGCCCAATCTCGAATAATTAACTGCGGTGTCGGGGACGATTACGTCTGGGCAAGGGTCGGCGCTGTCACTTACGTCAGCGTTTACCTGACACCCAACTGCGCCACGACGGATTTCGAGAGGAAAGTGGCGCTCCTTGAAGACGGAATCAGGAATCTGCCTGGAGACGTTATCATCGGGGGAGACCTCAACGCGCGGGCGATCGAGTGGGGAATGACAACAACGAACAAACGTGGACAGCTGCTGCTGGAGATGGCCGCAAGACTAGACCTGGTGGTAGCAAATACGGGAAACGTACCGACGTACAGACGACCAGGGTTTGGAAACTCCATCCCTGACGTCACAATGACATCGGACAGAATATCACCACGGATAGGACAGTGGCGGGTTTTCGATGGCTATACGGCCAGCGATCACCAGTACATTGTCTTCGAAGTGGCAGGACAAACGGCGACGAGACGGACGAGGACCCAATACCCCCCGAGGTGGAAACTCAACAAACTCGACTTACGAAAATTTTCGGAGGAGCTGGCGGCAGCACCAGCACCAATGACGAAAGTCCCCCCTGAACTGACTGGCCGGCAAAGGGCGGAAAGACTCGCGGACGAGACGGCCAAACTGACGGACCGGCTGTGCAACAGCACAATGCCGAAACGACGACATAGACCAAACAGGCAACCACAATACTGGTGGACGGACGAAATAGCCGAGCTGCGCAGGCTCTGCTTGGCAAACCACCGACGAGTTACGAGGGCTGGGGGAAGACCCGAAAGGGAAAACCTCCAAGCCACTTACAAGACGTCACGAAAAACACTTACAAACGCCATAAGGGACAGCAAAACGCGATGCTGGAAGCAGCTCTGCGAGGAGGTGAACGAAGACCCCTGGGGAACCGGATACAAAATTGTGACTGGCAAACTAGGGGCCCGAGTTCCACTTGAACTCAAAGATGCCGAAACCGCAGAACGGATTGTTGACGGACTGTTTCCGACTCACCCGATACGGACGAACGTGACAGACGACACGGAAGCCCCGGCGGCCCCCATATTTACCGCGGAGGAGCTCTCCAAAGCGACTGCCGCGATGAAGACTAGCAAGGCGCCGGGACCAGACGGAGTACCGGCGGAGATTCTCCGGCTGATGGTTCGCCTGAGGCCGAAGATATTTCTTGACCTGTACAACACGAGCTTGACGACGGGAACGTTCAGTGACCGGTGGAAGACGGCAAGGCTAGTTCTTGACCCTAAGGGTAAGGGCGACCCCAATACGCCGTCAGCCTACCGGCCGCTGAGTTTACTCGACACAACGGGTAAACTCTATGAACAACTACTAAAACCGAGACTGACGGACGCGATACAGACCAGCGGAGGCCTCTCAGACCGGCAGTTCGGCTTCAGGAGGGGACGATCAACGGTTGGAGCGATTCAAAGAGTGGTCGATTCCTTCCTGGATTTGGAGAGACATTGCCATGCAGCGCGACCAATCGTTCTGCTGGCGACCTTGGACATCAGGAACGCCTTCAGCTCGGCCAGGTGGGTTGACATCCTGGAGGCGCTTGAAGGCAACTTCGGGGTTCCGGCTTACCTGGCTCGGGTGGTGGGCGACTACCTAAGAAACAGAAGGATCACGTACGAGACGACTGAAGGACCGGTGACGAGACAAATCACCGCGGGGGTTGCACAAGGGTCCATACTGGGACCAGACTTTTGGAACGGACTCTACGACAGCTTGCTCAGGCTGGAATTGCCGCTTGGCATTTTCCTTGTCGCCTACGCTGACGACGTGGCGGCGGTGATCACCGAGCGATCTCCAGACCTGGCATAGCAAAAATTGAACCAGACGATGCGGCGAGTGGGCCGTTGGATGACGGACCACGGACTACAACTCGCAACAGAAAAGACAGAACTGACTTTCCTTAGCAGAAGACGCATACAGACGAGACTACCCATGTGGGACGGGACGGATGAAATCAAGGCCGGAGGTGAAGTCAAGTACCTGGGAGTGACCCTAGATACGAAGATGACCTTCTGGCCTCATATACAAAAAACATGCCAGAAGGCGGCTAAGAGAATAGCATCCTTAAGCCGCCTAATGGCCAACACAAACGGGCCGAGACCGGGAAAACGACGACTCCTAATGACGACAGCCCACTCGATCCTCCTGTACGGCGCGGAGATCTGGGCAGATGCCCTGAAGACAAAGAAGTACTGCCACGCCATGACAACGGTACAAAGACAGGGTGCGCTGAGGATCGCCTGCTCCTACCGAACTGTCTCTGCACAAGCAGTCTTGGTGGTTGCGGGCGTAATCCCCGTGGACCTCCTAGCTTTCGAGCGAAAGAGGATCTACGGGAGAAGCGCGGACATAAGACGGGAGGATGCGGCAGTCGCGGAACGTGACAAGACGATACAGACTTGGCACGAACAATGGACAGAAAGAGCGACAGGCAACTGGACAAGACGACTAATAAAGGACCTGAGACCGTGGATCGAAAGGGATTTTGGGGACGTAAATTTTTACATCACCCAGTTCCTGACGGGACACGGTTACTTTAGACGGTACCTTTATAACATGGACAGAGTACGGACGCCAGACTGTAAGTACTGTGGACACGAACGAGACGACGCGGAACACACATTTTTTGTGTGCGACCGCTGGACAGGACTCCGACTGGAACTGGAGACGATTGTTGGCAGCATCACCCCGGACAACATTGTTCAGGTGATGCTCCACTCGACAGAATGGTGGCAACTAGTTGCCACCTATACAGAGACGATACTGCGACGAAAAAACGTAGACGGCTGCCTCACCTAACCGAGCAGACAGACTGACGTGACGCGACAGGTTACAGACAGCAAGACGAACGAAAGAACACGGACAGAACCCCCAGCCAGAAGTAATACCAAAATAGTTCCTGGTCTGGGGGAGGGCAACAAGGAGAGGGCGGTTTAGTGGGTAGGCCTACTTTTTTGGGAGACCCACATACCCCCCCAGTTCAAAAGACTGGAGGATATCCGTAAAAAGGATTCCGCAACTCCTTGTATAAATAATAATAATAATAATAATAATAATAATAATAATAATAATAATAATAATAATAATAATAATAATAATAATAATAATAATAATAATAATAATAATAATAATAATAATAATAATAATAATAATAATAATAATAATAATAATAATAATAATAATAATAATAATAATAATAATAATAATAATAATAATAATAATAATAATAATAATAATAATAATAATAATAATAATAATAATAATAATAATAATAATAATAATAATAATAATAATAATAATAATAATAATAATAATAATAATAATAATAATAATAATAATAATAATAATAATAATAATAATAATAATAATAATAATAATAATAATAATAATAATAATAATAATAATAATAATAATAATAATAATAATAATAATAATAATAATAATAATCCCTCCCAAGTGTGTCGCCTTGCCACGGCGGGGGGGCTTGCGTTTCTGCAATGAACTTTGCAGGTCTAACCTTGCCGGACAGGTCCAGGGGGAGCAGGCAGACTAAGAACACACAACATCAAAAGCTACGGTGGAAGGCATCGTGCCTACGGCTGCATGGCCGCAATGATGTAAACTAAAGCGGTCGCGAACGATCTCTGCAGGGCTCCGGGTGGAACCCTGCAGTATTTACACCTTACCTAGACAAGGCGGTTCTGCCTAGGCGGACGACCTACATTCCGACCTACTCGTGGGATTAATATGGAGAAATTTTTAAAAGAAATAAAACCTAAGCAGAAAAAGCAGTTGGAAAAAACATCGACCGAGGAGGAGCTCAAGAAAATCGGAGAACTCGCGACGGACTATATCGAGGGAGAATCTAACGATGATAGCTTGACGAACGTGACCAAAAGTGTCAACCTAAGAAAGAAAAGTATACTTCAGTCATGTCCGTCAACAGGCACGGAAGATCGATCTCTACATCAGAAGAAAAAGAAATTAAGATACAGAAAGAAAGAAACGACACCGCTACCCATGGAAGAGGGTAAAACGGTTCCACTTGTCTTAGGAAATGCACCTAGCGCTGTAAACCTCGACAGCTTCAAGAGCACTACCAACGACGGGCAACTGACAGACCCGACGAAGACAATAGAAAGTCTACAGCTGCAGACGCTTGAAGAACTCAGGGAGCAACTGAAAATCATCCTTGAGCGAGTCAAGCTGATGCAGCAAAAAACGGGCATACAGAAGAACGTGAACAAAGAAACGAAGGACGGTATTAAAATCACCATGGAGGCTGCTGAGGTCGCCCTGAGTAAGTGTGAAAGGCTCAGGGACCTAGGGACAGTCAGACAGACCGCAAATACAAAAACGGACCCGACGCCGAAACGGAAACGCGACGCGACAAGCGCTAGCCCTCCCCAACAGCCGGCAAAAAGACCTCCGGCCACAAACAGTACGCAACGGACAGAGGCACAACAGCCAGAGGGGAGCTGGCATACTAAGACAAAGAAGAAGAAACAAAATAAACGCCAAACGGAACTGACCGGACAGACTAACAAAGACAATGGACAGATGCGACAAGACAAACCACGCCCCACGCCCCGAGGAATAGCCGTCCTCGTCAAGCCCCAACAGGAAAAGACGTACGCCGACTTATTGCGACAGGTCAAGACAAAGGTAGACCCTGAGACGGACAACGTGACGATCAAGGGATGCCGCAAAACAAAAGACGGAGGACTGTTACTCCAAATACACAAGGGACCGGAAGGAAGCCAAAACTTCCAGCGCTCCCTCCAGAGCGCTGTCGGACAGGAAGGGCGCGTCAGGGCCCTGGTCCCCAGTTTAACGCTGGAGATCATGGACCTCGACTGCGTCACGACTGCAAAGGAGGTCTCGGCTGTCCTCGAAAATGAAACGGGACAGAAAGGGGACCTGAAGGTACACATCTTTGGCCCAAACAAATCCGGACAATGCATGGCAGTGTGCGAACTGGAGGCGCACAGGGCCACGGACTTGATTACGAGACAGAGACTGAAAATAGGGTGGGTTTCCTGCCGCATCAGACTTAGGACAATGGTACCCAGGTGCTACCGGTGCCTCGGTTATGAACACACGAGACGAAACTGCAACGGACCAGATAGGACAAGCTCTTGCTGGAAGTGCGGACGCGCGGGCCACGTCGGTAAGATGTGTGACAGTCAACCGATCTGCTTCCTCTGCACGGAGGCTGGGAAGATGGATGTGGCGCATCGACCGGGCACCGGCTCTTGCGCGGTATTCAGAGCTGCGCTGAAGGAAAGCAGAAAAAACACGAAGATATGACGAAGGTAGTCCAGGGAAACCTGAACCGGAGTCAGACGGCACAGGCACTGCTACCCCAAATAGCCGACGAACTGGACGCGACTATACTGATACTGTCAGAACAATACCGGGACAAGACATTGCCGACGTGGTTTGCAAACAGAAAGGGTACCTCCGCCATTTGGGTGAGGGGGGAGGCCGCTTCCAGGGTATCCGCTCGCGGCGCGGCAGACGATTTCGTCTGGGCTAGGGTGGGCGCCGTCACGTACGTCAGCGTCTACTTAACGCCAAACTGCGCCGTGGGAGAGTACGGGGAGAAGCTTTCTACCCTAGAGGACGAGATACGAACCATGCACGGACACGTGGTCGTCGCGGGAGACTTTAACGCCAGAGCGATCGAGTGGGGTATGACCACGACTAACAAACGGGGACGGCTGCTGCTGGAGATGACCGCAAGGCTAGACCTAGCAGTGGCAAACACGGGAAATACACCGACATATAGAAGACCGGGCTTTGGGGAATCCATTCCCGACGTGACGCTGACGTCCGACGAAGTTCTCTCACGGATTAAGCGATGGTGGGTGGTGGAGGGCTACAACGCCAGCGACCACCAATACATCGCTTTTGAAGTGAGAGACGAAACAACAACACGAGCCCAACGTATTCCGCGGCCTCCGCGGTTGAACCTGAAAAAACTCGACGAGGATAAATTCCCGGCGGAGCTGCTGGCAGCAGCGGACCCCTCGAGAAACGTACCTGACGAACTAACGGGACAACAAAAAGCCGAAAGGCTTATAGACGAGACGACGAGACTGGTCCAGCGGCTCTGCAAGGACTCAATGCCACAGAAACGCTACGGACAAAAACGACAACAACAGTACTGGTGGACTGACGAGATAGCGGAAATGCGAAGGGCCTGCTTAGCCTGTAAGAGGAAGCTTACTCGGGCGAGAGGAGGACCCCAAGCAGAGACGCTAAGAACAGCATACAGGGCGGCACGGAAGAAGCTGACAACAGCGATAAAGGACAGTAAATACAAGTGTTGGAAGGAAATATGCGACGAAGTGGACCGAGACCCCTGGGGCACCGGCTACAAGATTGTAACCGGGAGATTTGGGAATCGAGGGCCACCCGGCGTGATGGACCTCCCAACAACACAAAAAATCAGAGACGGACTTTTCCCGACGCACGAGACAAGGACAGAAGACAGTCACGGAGAGGTGCCACGGGATATACCGCCCTTCACCGAGGAGGAGCTCGCAAGGGCAACCACTGCGATAAAGGCTGGAAAGGCCCCGGGACCCGATGGCACGCCAGGAGAGATTCTGCGGCTGATTAGCAATCTGAGGTCGCAGTTCCTCCTGGACATGTACAATACGTGTTTGACGGCAGGGACTTTCGGTGAGCGGTGGAAGAGGGCGAGGCTAGTCCTCAGCCCTAAAAAGAAGGGGGACCCTGACTCGCCGTCAGCCTACCGCCCACTGAGCTTACTAGACACAACAGGGAAGCTTTATGAACAATTACAAAGACCGAGACTGACGGACGCAATTGCAGCCGCTGGAGGACTTTCGGACAGACAGCACGGTTTCAGAAAAGGGCGGTCGACGATCGGCGCGATTCAAGACGTGGTGGCGGCTTTCCACGAGGCTGGACGGTGCTGCCACGGGGCTCGCCCGATCGTGCTGCTGGCAACCCTAGACGTACAAAACGCGTTCAACTCGGCGAGGTGGGTGGACATACTGGAGGCGCTGAAAGGCGTCTTCAGGGTGCCAGCATACCTGATCCGGGTGATAAACAACTACCTACGAGACAGACGAATCACGTACGAAACGACAGAAAGACCGGTAACTCGGACGATCACAGCGGGGGTTGCTCAGGGATCAATACTTGGACCAGACTTTTGGAACGGAATGTACGACAGCTTGCTACGGTTGGAGATGCCGCCGGAGACTTACCTAGTTGCATACGCTGAAGACGTAGCAGCGGTAATCGTTGAACGCGACGCGACTCTGGCCCAGCTACGACTTAACCAGGTTATGAGACGAGTGGACCGACAGATGACCAAACACGGACTCCGACTGGCCGCACACAAGACAGAACTGATGCTACTGACGAGAAAACGGATACCAACTATCATACCTATGATGGTTGGAACAAAAATGACAGAAGCCCGGGGGGAAATCAAGTATCTGGGGGTTACCCTGGATACAAAGATGACCTACTGGCCACACATTAGACGGATGGCCGAGAAGTCGGCTAAAAGGGTAACAGCCTTAAGCCGCCTGATGGCAAACACTACGGGACCGAGACCGAGCAAGCGTAGACTCTTAATGGCTACGACCCACTCGATCCTCTTGTATGGCGCCGAGATCTGGGCGGACGCACTCCCAGTGAAGAAATACGGACAGGCGATGACGACAGTACAGAGACGCGGTACACTGAGGATCGCGTGCGCTTACAGGACTGTTTCAGCAGGAGCAGTCCTGGTCGTAATAAGCGTAATCCCAATAGATCTACTCGCGCTCGAACGCAAGAGGATCTACCTACAGAGTGCACGAACGGGACGGGCAGATGCGGCAGCGAGGGAAAGAGAAAGAACCATCCATGAATGGCAAAATAGATGGACAAACGAGACCGCAGGGACGTGGACAAGGCGACTGATACCGGAACTGAAGCCATGGATCGAGAGGAGTAGCGGAGAGGTGAATTTCTACCTCACGCAGCTCCTGACGGGACACGGATACTTTAGACGATACCTACACAACATGGGGAGGGTAAGGACTGCGGACTGCAAATACTGCGGACATGACCGTGACGACGTGGAGCACACGTTCTTTACATGCGACCGATGGACAGAGACAAGACGAAGACTGGAAGCGACAATCGGAGAAATCACGCCGGACAATATCATCGGCGTGATGATTCAAAGCAGCGAAAAGTGGGCCCTTGTGTCTACCTTTATCGAAACTGTCCTTAGGGGTAAGAATGCGGATGGATGCTTGAGTGACTGAGAGAATGAAAAAGGACGGCTCTTCAGCAGCCTAGACACGACGAGACGGGACAAAAACGAAAAGTTTGACAACAGGATTGCCCGACCGGAAGTAATGCTGACGCAGTTCACGACCGGGCAATGGACAGAAGTGGCTTCTCTCACCTGACTTAAAGGTATATGCCCGTTCTTTTGGCCAGGAGAGGGGAGGTTTAGCTGGTATGCATCTCGTGGAAACCCGGCGAAAGGGGCTACCTCCCCGCTCGTCGTTATGAAGCGGGATGAGAGTCTAGCACACGGGCGTCGACGCCCCCCCTGGGAATAAGGGGCAACCCCCAACCCCGAGGATGACGAAGGCGCCTAGGGTCTATAAAAGATTCTCCCTATTTTTGGCCACGATAAAATAATAATAATAATAATAATAATAATAATAATAATAATAATAATAATAATAATAATAATAATAATAATAATAATAATAATAATAATAATAATAATAATAATAATAATAATAATAATAATAATAATAATAATAATAATAATAATAATAATAATAATAATAATAATAATAATAATAATAATAATAATAATAATAATAATAATAATAATAATAATAATAATAATAATCATAATAATAATCCCTCCCAAGTGTGTCGCCTTGCCGCGGCGGGGAGGCTTGCGTTTCTGCAATGAACTTTGGAGCTCGGCCGGCGGGGGCTCTAGCCCCTGGCAGGTCTAACCTTGCCGGACAGGTCCATGGGGAGCAGGCAGACTAAGAACACACAACATCAAAAGCTACGGTGGAAGGCATCGTGCCTACGGCTGCATGGCCGCAATGATGTAAACTAAAGCGGTCGCGAACGATCCCTGCAGGCCACCGGGTGGAACCCTGCAGTATTTACACCTTACCTAGACAAGGCGGCTCTGCCTAGGCAGACCTACATTCCGACCTACTCGTGGGATTAATATGGAGAAACTTTTAAAAGAAATAAAACCTAAGCAGAAGAAGGAGTTGGAAAAAACATCGACCGAGGAAGAGCTCAGGACAATCGGAGAACTCGCGACGAACAATATCGGGGGAGAGTCGAACGATGATAGCTTGGCGAACGTGACCGAAAGTGTCAACCTGAGAAAGAGAAGTATACTTCAGTCATGTTCGTCAACAGGCACGGAAGATCGATCTCTACATCAGAAGAAAAAGAAATTAAGATACAGAAAGAGAGAAACGACACCGCCACCCATGGAAGAGGGTAAAACGGTTCCACCTGTCGTCGGAAATATGAGGAGGCATCGAGAAAAACCTGGAACCTCCTCATTCGACGATGACAGTGGGAACGAGCCCGATTTGACAGAGTTATTACAACTCATTCATGAGACCGCGACGAAAATGGAAGAGGCAGCGGCAATACAGAAAAATATGAATATGGCGGTAAAAACCGGCATTAAGACGATTCTTGAGGCCGCCGACGCTGCGCTAAACATGCAAAGCAGGACAGCCTCGAAGGGACAAATGATGGCAGACGACCTGACAGAGACAGAAACGGAGACAACGGAACCGGCGACGCGACCGACGAAACGGAAACGGGAGACGACGAAGACCCCACCAGGGGCCCGACAGAAGACACCCCCAAGAACGGAGGAGGCCGCAACCTGGACAACCGTGAGGAAACGAAAAAAGAAGAAAAAAACGACGGAACCGAAAAACAAAACGGACGAGACGAACGTACCGACCCAGGCTGAAAAGCGCAGACCGACCCCCAAACATAGGGGAACGGCTGTACTGGTCAAGCCTGGGAAAGACAACACGTACTCGGACATCGTACGGAAGATAAGGACGACGGTCGACCCGACGAGCAGTCATGTACAGGTGATGGCTCTAAAGAAGACCAAGGACGGACGGTGTCTCATCAAGATACAGACAGACACGGACGGACGAGAACAGTTTGAGCGCGCACTACAGGACGCGGTTGGGGACACGGGCAGTGTAAGGACCGTGACTTCTAGGGTGCAACTGGAGATCATGGACCTGGACTGCGTTACCACCGCGGAGGACGTGATACGGGCGCTGAGACGAGAAACGGGACGAGACGGCGACTTTGGTGTCCACATCTTCGGCCCGAACCGGGCCGAGCAGTACATGGCGGTCTGCGACCTCGAGACGCGGGAAGCCGAGGTGCTGCTGGACCGGGGCCGGATCGGGATAGGATGGGTGCGATGCCGACTACGACAACGATTGACGGTGACCAAATGCTACAAATGCCTGGGCTACGGACATACAAGGACGAGCTGCACGAACGCGGATCGGACAAAGAACTGCAGGAAATGCGGCGAGACGGGACATTACGCGACGGACTGTAAAAACAGACCGGCTTGCCCACTGTGCTCTGAGGCGGGACACGGGGACGTAGCGCACCTTGCGGGAACCGGAAGGTGTGCGGTATTCCGGGCTGCGCTGGAGGAGTGCAGGAGGCAGGCCGGAAGACGGACAGAATAGTTCAGGGAAACCTGAACAGGAGTAGGACAGCAGACATGCTACTACCACAGATAGCTGACGAACATGACGCCGACATTCTGATCCTGTGCGAACCGTACAGGAGAAGAACGACACAAACGTATATTACGAACGAGACAGAGACCACAGCTATCTGGGTGAGGGGCGCTGCCCAATCTCGAATAATTAACTGCGGTGTCGGGGACGATTACGTCTGGGCAAGGGTCGGCGCTGTCACTTACGTCAGCGTTTACCTGACACCCAACTGCACCGCGGCGGATTTCGAGAGGAAAGTGGCGCTCCTTGAAGACGGAATCAGGAATCTGCCTGGAGACGTTATCATCGGGGGAGACCTCAACGCGCGGGCGATCGAGTGGGGAATGACAACAACGAACAAACGTGGACGGCTGCTGCTGGAGATGGCCGCAAGGCTAGTTCTGGTAGTAGCAAATACGGGAAACGTACCGACATACAGACGACCAGGGTTTGGAAACTCTATCCCTGACGTCACAATGACATCGGACAGAATATCGCCACGGATAGGACAGTGGCGGGTTTTCGACGGCTATACGGCCAGCGATCACCAGTACATTGTCTTCGAAGTGGCAGGACAAACGGCGACGAGACGGACGAGGACCCAGTACCCCCCGAGGTGGAACCTCAACAAACTCGACTTACGAAAATTTTCGGAGGAGCTGGCGGCAGCACCAGCACCAATGACGAAAGTCCCCCCTGAACTGACTGGCCGGCGAAGGGCGGAAAGACTCACGGATGAGACGGCCAAACTGACGGACCGGCTGTGCAACAGCACAATGCCGAAACGACGACATAGACCAAACAGGCAACCACAATACTGGTGGACGGACGAAATAGCCGAGCTGCGCAGGCTCTGCTTGGCAAACCGCCGACGAGTTACGAGGGCTGGGGGAAGACCCGAAAGGGAAAACCTCCAAGCCACTTACAAGACGTCACGAAAAACACTTACGAACGCCATAAGGGACAGCAAAACGCGATGCTGGAAGCAGCTCTGCGAGGAGGTGAACGAAGACCCCTGGGGAACCGGTTACAAAATTGTGACTGGCAAACTAGAGGCCCGAGTTCCACTTGAACTCAAAGATGCCGAAACCGCAGAACGGATTGTTGACGGACTGTTTCCGACCCACCCGATACGGACGAACGTGACAGACGACACGGAGGCCCCGGCGGCCCCCATATTTACCGCGGAGGAGCTCTTCAAAGCGACTGCCGCGATGAAGACTGGCAAGGCGCCGGGACCAGACGGAGTGCCGGCGGAGATTCTCCGGCTGATGGTTCGCCTGAGGCCGGAGATATTTCTTGACCTGTACAACACGAGCTTGACGACGGGAACGTTCAGTGACCGGTGGAAGACGGCAAGGCTAGTTCTTATCCCTAAGGGTAAGGGCGACCCCAATACGCCGTCAGCCTACCGGCCGCTGAGTTTACTCGACACAACGGGTAAACTCTATGAACAACTACTAAAACCGAGACTGACGGACGCGATACAGACCAGCGGAGGCCTCTCAGACCGGCAGTTCGGCTTCAGGAGGGGACGATCAACGATTGGAGCGATTCAAAAAGTGGTCGATTCCTTCCTGGATTTGGAGAGACATTGCCATGCAGCGCGACCAATCGTTCTGCTGGCGACCTTGGACATCAGGAACGCCTTTAACTCGGCCAGGTGGGTTGACATCCTGGAGGCGCTTGAAGGCAACTTCGGGGTTCCGGCTTACCTGGCTCGGGTGGTGGGCGACTACCTAAGAAACAGACGGATCACGTACGAGACGACTGAAGGACCGGTGACGAGACAAATCACCGCGGGGGTTGCACAGGGGTCCATACTGGGACCAGACTTTTGGAACGGACTCTACGACAGCTTACTCAGGCTGGAATTGCCGCTTGGCGTTTTCCTTGTCGCCTACGCTGACGACGTGGCGGCGGTGATCACCGAGCGGTCTCCAGACCTGGCACAGCAAAAACTGAACCAGACGATGCGGCGAGTGGGCCGTTGGATGACGGACCACGGACTACAACTCGCGACAGAAAAGACAGAACTGACTTTCCTTAGCAGAAGACGCATACAGACGAGACTACCCATGTGGGTCGGGACGGACGAAATCGAGGCCGGAGGTGAAGTCAAGTACTTGGGAGTGACCCTAGATACGAAGATGACCTTCTGGCCTCATATACAAAAAACATGCCAGAAGGCGGCTAAGAGGATAGCATCCTTAAGCCGTCTAATGGCCAACACAAACGGGCCAAGACCGGGAAAACGACGACTCCTAATGACGACAGCCCACTCGATCCTCCTGTACGGCGCGGAGATCTGGGCAGATGCCCTGAAGACAAAGAAGTACTGCCACGCCATGACAACGGTACAAAGACAGGGTGCGCTGAGGATCGCCTGCTCCTACCGAACTGTCTCTGCAGAAGCAGTCTTGGTGGTTGCGGGCGTGATCCCCGTGGACCTCCTAGCTTTCGAGCGAAAAAGGATCTACGGGAGAAGCGCGGACATAAGACGGGAAGATGCGGCGGTCGCGGAACGCGACAAGACGATACAGACTTGGCACGAACAATGGACAGAAAGAGCGACAGGCAACTGGACAAGACGACTAATAAAGGACCTGAGACCGTGGATCGAAAGAGATTTTGGGGACGTAAATTTTTACATCACCCAGTTCCTGACGGGACACGGTTACTTTAGACGGTACCTTTATAACATGGACAGAGTACGGACGCCAGACTGTAAGTACTGTGGACACGAACGAGACGACGCGGAACACACATTTTTTGTGTGCGACCGCTGGACAGGACTCCGACTGGAACTGGAGACGATTGTTGGCAGCATCACCCCGGACAACATTGTTCAGGTGATGCTCCACTCGACAGAATGGTGGCAACTAGTTGCCACCTATACAGAGACGATATTGCGACGAAAAAACGTAGACGGCTGCCTCACCTAACCGAGCAGACAGACTGACGTGACGCGACAGGTTACAGACAGCAAGACGAACGAACGAACACGGACAGAACCCCCAGCCAGAAGTAATACCAAAATAGTTCCTGGTCTGGGGGAGGGCAACAAGGAGAGGGCGGTTTAGTGGGTAGGCCTACTTTTTTGGGAGTCCCACATACCCCCCCAGTTCAAAAGACTGGAGGATATCCGTAAAAAGGATTCCGCAACTCCTTGTATAAAAAAAAAAATAATAATAAAAATAATAATGATAATAATAATAATAATAATAATAATAATAATAATAATAATAATAATAATAATAATAATAATAATAATAATAATAATAATAATAATAATAATAATAATAATAATAATAATAATAATAATAATAATAATAATAATAATAATAATAATAATAATAATAATAATAATAATAATAATAATAATAATAATAATAATAATAATAATAATAATAATAATAATAATAATAATAATAATAATAATAATAATAATAATAATAATAATAATAATAATAATAATAATAATAATAATAATAATAATAATAATAATAATAATAATAATAATAATAATAATAATAATAATAATAATAATAATAATAATCCCGTGTCGGGTTGATGATCCCGCATCGGGCGCCTCCCCAGGTCGCGGATAGGGGGACGCCTTCCAGATATGGAAGGTACCGAGAATTCTCGGGGTGGACGAAAATCTAGGAGCTGCCCGTGATAGGGCCGGGGCGCAAAGTGGCCCGACCGTATCGGGGAAGGGGATCGTCTACCGACGACTCTAACCTCGCCAGGAACGGCCACGGCGCTCCCCGGTTAACGGGCGCCATAAGGAAACCGGGCTGGCGTGAAAACCGGATCAGGTGGACAAAAACCCCGTCGCGGACCAGCTCTGCCCAAGCCAAGGTGGGAGCCAGCGTGCCGAGGGCTGAATGGCACTGGGGTACAGTGTCGCGCACGATGCCTATGGGGAACCGGGCGAAACCTCATAGTATGAAGCCTTACCCCCACAATCAGGCTCTGTGGGGGCGGACGCCCATTCCTGGCTACTCGTGGGAACAACATGGACAAAACTCAACAAACAAAAACAAACACCGATAGTGGTACTCCGTCAGGGGTACGACTATCAAAAAATACGGACAGGGCAACACTGCACCTTCCGAGACGGGACAGGACGGACAGCGTGTCGAGTGCAGGGAGCGGGGTAGGCTATACCTCTGCGGCCTCTACTCACGACAGTGACAACAGACGTACGCGCACACAGACGGGACAGATGAAAGATACAAAAACGGACGCCACAACACTACGACAGAACGAACCTGACGTGACGGAGCTACTAATGCTCATACAGAGGACAGCGACGAAAATGGCGGCCGAGGCAGCGGCAATACAAAAAAACATGAATATGGCAGTGAAAACCGGCATAAAGACGGTTCTCGAGGCCGCCGACGCTGCACTAAGCATACAGAACAGGACAGACTCAAAGGGACAAATGGCGGCAGACGACTTGACGGAAACAGAAACGGAGACACACGAACCGACAACGCGACCGTCAAAGCGTAAACGGGAGGCGACAAAGACCCCTCCGGAGGCATCGCGTAAGCGACCCCCAAGGACGGAGGACGATGGAGCCTGGACAAACGTGACGAAACAAAAAAGGAAAAAAAAAACGACGGAACCGAAAAACAGGACGGACGAGACGAACGCACCGACCCGGGCTGAAAAGCGCAGACCGGCCCCCAAACATAGGGGAACGGCTGTGCTGGTCAAGCCTGGGAAAGACAACACGTACTCGGACATGGTGCGGAAGATTAGGACGACGGTCGACCCGACGAGCAGTCACGTGCAGGTGACGGCTCTAAGGAAGACCAAAGACGGACGGTGTCTTATCAAGATACAGACAGACACGGACGGACGAGAACAGTTTCAGCGCGCAATTCAGGACGCGGTCGGAGACACAGGCACCGTCAGGACCATGACCTCCAGGGCGCAACTGGAAATCATGGACTTGGACTGCGTCACCACCGCGGATGACGTGATCCAGGCGCTGAGACGAGAAACGGGACGAGACGGCGACTTCGGGGTCCATATCTTTGGCCCGAATCGCGCCGAGCAGTACATGGCGGTCTGCGATGTGGAGTCGCGGGAAGCCGAGGTGCTGCTTCGGCGGGGACGGGTCGGGATAGGATGGGTGCACTGCCGCGTCCGAAAACGACTGACAGTGACGAAATGCCACAAGTGCTTTGGCTATGGACACGTCAAGGTCAACTGCACGAACACGGACCGGACAAAAAGCTGCAGGAAATGCGGCGAAACGGGACACTACGCAACGGACTGTAAAAACAAACCGGCCTGTCCTTTGTGCGCTGAGGCAAAGCACAAGGACGCGGCGCACCTCGCGGGTTCCGGGAGGTGCGCGGTGTTCCGAGCTGCGCTGGAGGAGTGCAGGAAGCAGGCCGGAAGACGGACAGAATAGTTCAGGGAAACCTGAACAGGAGTAGGACAGCAGACATGCTACTACCACAGATAGCTGACGAACATGACGCCGACATTCTGATCCTGTGCGAACCGTACAGGAGAAGAACGACACAAACGTACATTACGAACGAGACAGAGACCACAGCTATCTGGGTAAGGGGCGCTGCCCAATCTCGAATAATTAACTGCGGTGTCGGGGACGATTACGTCTGGGCAAGGGTCGGCGCTGTCACTTACGTCAGCGTTTACCTGACACCCAACTGCACCGCGGCGGATTTCGAGAGGAAAGTGGCGCTCCTTGAAGACGGAATCAGGAATCTGCCTGGAGACGTTATCATCGGGGGAGACCTCAACGCGCGGGCGATCGAGTGGGGAATGACAACAACGAACAAACGTGGACGGCTGCTGCTGGAGATGGCCGCAAGGCTAGACCTGGTTGTAGCAAATACGGGAAACGTACCGACGTACAGACGACCAGGGTTTGGAAACTCCATCCCTGACGTCACAATGACATCGGACAGAATATCGCCACGGATAGGACAGTGGCGGGTGTTCGACGGCTATACGGCCAGCGATCACCAGTACATTGTCTTCGAAGTGGCAGGACAAACGGCGACGAGACGGACGAGGACCCAGTACCCCCCGAGGTGGAACCTCAACAAACTCGACTTACGAAAATTTTCGGAGGAGCTGGCGGCAGCACCAGCACCAATGACGAAAGTCCCCCCTGAACTGATTGGCCGGCGAAGGGCGGAAAGACTCGCGGACGAGACGGCCAAACTGACGGACCGGCTGTGCAATAGCACAATGCCGAAACGACGACATCGACAGAACAGACAGCCACAATACTGGTGGACGGACGAAATAGCCGAGCTGCGCAGGGTCTGCTTGGCGAGCCGACGACTCGTAACGAGGGCTGGGGGAAGACCCGAAAGGGAAAACCTCCAAGCCGCATATAAGACAGCACGGAAGAAACTGACGAGCGCGATACGAGACAGCAAGACGCGTTGCTGGAGGAGGCTCTGCGAGGAGGTGGATCAGGATCCCTGGGGCACTGGTTACAAAATCGTGACCGGTAAACTAGGGGCCCGGGTACCACCAGAAATCAAAGAAGCCGAATCCGCACGACGGATCGTCGACGGCTTGTTTCCAACACACCTGATACGGACGGACGTTACAGACGATACGGACACACCGGCAGCCCCCATCTTCACGGCGGAGGAGCTCACTAGGGCATCCAACGCAATGAAGACTGGTAAGGCACCGGGACCAGACGGAGTACCGGCGGAGATTATCCGGCTGATGGTCAATCTGAGGCCGGAGATATTTCTCGACCTGTATAACACATGTTTGACGACGGGCACGTTTAGCGACCGGTGGAAGGCGGCAAGGCTAGTTCTTATCCCCAAAGGTAAGGGCGACCCCAATACGCCGTCAGCCTACCGGCCGTTGAGTTTACTCGACACGACGGGTAAACTCTACGAACAATTACTGAGACCGAGACTGACGGACGTGATACAAACCAGTGGAGGCCTTTCAGACCTGCAGTTCGGCTTCAGGAAGGGTCGATCGACGATTGGAGCGATCCAAAAAGTGGTTGACTCCTTCCTGGACTTAGAAAGACATTGCCACGCAGCACGACCTGTCGTTCTGCTGGCAACCTTGGACGTCAGGAACGCCTTCAACTCGGCCAGGTGGGTCGATATCCTGGAGGCGCTTGAAAGCAACTTCGGGGTTCCGGCTTACTTGGCTCGGGTGGTGGAGGACTACCTGAAAAACAGACAGATTACGTACGAGACGACTGAAGGACCAGTGACGAGGCAAATCACCGCCGGGGTTGCACAGGGGTCCATACTGGGACCGGACTTTTGGAACGGACTTTACGACGGCTTGCTCAGGCTGGAAATGCCGCTCGGCGTACTACTCGTCGCTTACGCTGACGACGTGGCGGCGGTGATCACCGAGCGGTCTCCGGATCTGGCACAGCTAAAACTGAACCAGACGATGCGACGAGTGGGACGATGGATGACGGATCACGGACTACAACTCGCGACAGAAAAGACCGAACTGACGTTCCTTAGTAGAAGACGTATACAGACGAGACTTCCTATGTTGGTCGGGACGGACAAAATCGTGGCCGGGGGGGAAGTCAAGTATCTAGGGGTAACTCTGGATACGAAGATGACCTTCTGGCCTCATATACAGAAAACAGCTCAGAGGGCGGCCGAGAGGATAGCATCCCTAAGCCGCCTGATGGCTAACACGACTGGACCGAGACCGGGCAAACGACGACTTTTAATGGCGACGGCCCACTCGATCCTCCTTTACGGCGCGGAGATCTGGGCAGATGCCCTGAAGACAAAGAAGTACTGCCACGCGATGACGACGGTACAAAGACGGGGTGCGCTGAGGATCGCCTGCTCCTATCGAACTGTATCTGCACAAGCAGTTTTGGTGGTGGCCGGCGTAATCCCCATGGACCTCCTAGCTTTCGAGCGAAAGAGGATCTACGGGAAAAGCGCGGACATAAGACGGGAGGATGCGGCAGTTGCGGAGCGCAACAGGACAATACAGACTTGGCAAGACCGATGGACAGAAGAACGCACAGGCAACTGGACGAGACGACTTGTAAAGGACCTGAGACCGTGGATCGGAAGGGAGTTTGGGGACGTGAATTTTTACGTTACCCAGCTCCTGACCGGACACGGCTACTTCCGAAGGTACCTTTACAACATGAACAGAGTACGGACGCCAGACTGTAAGTACTGCGGACACGAACGAGACGACGCGGAGCACACATTTTTTGTGTGTGACCACTGGACAGAACTGCGACTAGAACTCGAGACGATTGTTGGTAGCATCACCCCGGACAACATTGTCCAGGTGATGCTCCACTCAACAGAATGGTGGCAACTAGTTGCCACCTATACAGAGACGATACTGCGACGAAAAAACGTAGACGGCTGCCTCACCTAACTGAGCAGACGGACTGACGTGACGCGACAGGTTACAGACAACAAGACGAACGGACGAACACAGACAGAACCCCCAGCCAGAAGTAATATCGAAATAGTTCCTGGTCTGGGGGAGGGCAACAAGGAGAGGGCGGTTTAGTGGGTAGGCCTACTTTTTTGGGAGTCCCACATACCCCCCCAGTTCGAAAGGCTGGGGGATATCCGTAAAAAGGATTCCGCAACTCCTTGTAAAAAAAAAAAAAAAAAAAAAAAAAAAATAATCTTCGCGGTGGAACCTCAACATACTCGACGTACAAAAAATTTCGGAGGAGCTGGTGGTAGCACCAGCAACGATAACAAAAGTCCCAGCTTAGCTGACTTGTTAGCAAAGGACGGAAAGACTGGTGGACGAGACGGCTAAATTGACGGACCGGCTGTGCAACAGCACAATGCTGAAACGACGACATCGACAGAACAGGCAACCACAATACTGGTGGACGGACAAAATTGCCGAGCTGCGCAGGATCTGCTTGGAAAGCCGACGACTAGTAACAAGGTCTGGGGGAAGACCCGAAAGGGAAAACCTCCAAGCCACATATAAAACAGCACGGAAAGCACTGACGAGCGCGATACGAGACAGCAAGTCGCGTTGCTGGAAGAGGCTCTGCGATGAGGTGCATCAGGATCTCTGGGGTACTGGTTACAAAATCGTGACCGGTAAACTAGGGACCCGGGTACCACCAGAACTCAAAGACGCCGAATCCGCACGACGGATCATCGACGGCTTATTTCCTACACACCTGATACGGACGGACGTTACAGACGACACGGAAACACCGGCAGCCCCTATTTTCACGGCGGAAGAGCTCACTAGGGCATCCAACGCAATGAAGACTGGTAAGGCACCGGGACCGGACGAAGTACCGGCGGAGATTATCCGGCTGATGGTCAACCCGAGGCCGGAGATAATTCTCGACCGGTACAACACGTGCTTGGCGACGGGGACGTTTAGCGGCCGATGGAAGGCGGCGAGGCTAGTTCTTATCCCCAAATGTAAGGGCGATCCCAATACGCCGTCAGCCTACCGGCCGTTTAGTTTACTTGACACGACGGGTAAACTCTACGAAGCATTACTGAGACCGAGACTGACGGACGTGATACAGACTAACGGAGGTCTTTCAGACCTGCAGTTCGGCTTCAGGAGGGGACGATCGACGATTGTAGTGATCCAAAAAGTAGTCGACTCCTTCCTGGACTTATACAAACATTGCCACGCAGCACGATCAATCGTTCTGCTGGCGACCTTAGACGTCAGGAACGCCTTCAACTCGGCTAGGTGGGTCGATATCCTGGAGGCGCTTGAAAGCAACTTCAGGGTTCCGGCTTACTTGGCTCGGGTGGTGGAGGACTACCTGAAAAACAGACAGATTTCGTACGAGACAACTGAAGGACCGGTGACGAGGCAAATCACCGCCGGGGTCGCACAGGGGTCCATACTGGGACCAGATTTTTGGAACGGACTGTAGGATAGCTTGCTCAGGCTGAAAATTCCACTCGGCGTCCTCCTCGTCGCTTACGCTGACGACGTGGCGGCGGTGATCAACGAGCGGTCTCCGGTTCTGGCACAGCTAAAACTGAACCAGACGATGCGACGAGTGGGAAGATGGATGACGGACCACGGACTACAGCTCGCGACAGAAAAGACAGAACTTACGTTCCTTAGCAGAAGACGTATACAGAGGAGACTCTCCATGTGGGTGGGGACGTACGAAATTGTCTATCGGACAGGTCACCTGCTTCCCGTATAGCTGTATGTAGTCGCGCCTTGATCATCCTCGCCAGCAATTTCCCGGCCGTGTCCAACATGCACAGTGGCCTGTAGGCCTACGGGGAGTTAGGGTCTTCTTCGCCTTTGTTGATTAACACCAGACGCTGCGTCTTCCAGCGTTTGGGAAAAACTCTGCTCTTCAGGCAGCAGTTGTACATATCGAGAAGCAGTTTCGGGCAGGCGCCGGCCACCGCCTTTAACACTTCTGCCGGTACGCCGTCGGGTCCTGGGGCCTTCCTTTTCTGCAGTGATTTGACCACGTCCATCAGCTCCTCCTCATTGAATGACGTAATATCCTCAAGCCTGATGTCGAGGTCCTCTTCGCTCCTCGGTGGGTGAGTCGGGAATAGGGTATCTACGATGTTTTTCTTCCTATTCAGGTCCATGCTCTCTACTTCCGAGAAAGCTTCTAGTTTCCGCGTCACTATCCTGTAGCCCAATCCCCACGGGTCGTTATTCACGTCTTGTATAATGGAATTCCAGCGCTCCGTCTTGCTGCGGCCAATTTGACGCTGTAGGATCTTCTTAGCACCTTTGTATTGAGCCGCAATGACCGCTGTCTCATCAGGATTCCTTCTTCGAGCTCGGGTTGTTTCCCTTCGCAGTCGGAGGCATCGTTTTCGCTAACCGGCGATCTCGTCGGTCCACCAATACGCTGCCTGCTTGTTCGCTGGTCGCTGCTTTCTCGGCATTGACGCTCTACAGGCTTGCAGTACTAGCTGCATCGTTTCGTCCACTAATTCTTCTGCACTTGGGTTTTCAACGTGCATCGAGATTCTCCGTCCGTTGAGTATCGCTATACGCAGTTTCCTCTCGTCCAATTTGGCTACGTTCCATATTGGTGGTAGGTCCCTGCTGATCCTTGGTGCGTTTCCTCCTTCAAATAATTCGAACGTGATGTATTGGTGGTCGCTGCCTGTGAAGTCTTCAATCACCGTCCATTTTCTCACACATGGCACTGCGCGTTCCGATGCAAACGAAATGTCCGGTATCGTTCCCCTGTAGCCTGGTCGTCGGAAAGTCGCAGTCGAACCGGTGTTGAGCACTGTGAGGCTTAGTCGTGATACCATTTCCATTACTCGTCTGCCTCTGCCATCCGGATGCGGCATACCCCATTCGATCGCCCGCGCATTAAAATCTCCAGCCACGATGATTTTTCCTTCCATGTCCCGTAGTTTGTCTTCCAGGCTGTTGAGCTTCTCTTCTAATTGCCCGATGCCTTCATTGGGCGTGAAGTAGCAGCTCACGTAGTAAACGTCCCTCTGTTCAATCCAGACAAAGCCGTTTCCCCTTCCGTGATCTTCTACTCGGCCTTTTCCTGGATTCGGGACCCAAATAGCTGCAGTGCCCAGGTTGTCCGCGTACCAGCTCGTATTCACTTTATCACGATATTGTTCACTGATAATAATCACATCACATTTTTTTTCGCGCACCAGTTGTGTAAGGAGGTCGTCGGCCGTCCTGCTCCTGTTCAGATTTCCTTGAAGTACCCTTGTCATTGCGGGGTCCGGTTTTTAGCACTTTCCAACGCTCTCCGAAAAGCGGTACATTTCACTGTTCCCGGCACGTGGGACGATTGCGCTTTGTCTGCGCACAAACACACCGCAAAGTTTACTTCTGTCCGGGCCCCTACAGTTTTTGGCTTGATGCCCATACCCTAAGCACCTGAAGCATTGCATTACAGATTCGTCGAATGCGACCGCTAATTGCACGTGTAACGCCTCCTCCATTGCAGCAATATATTACGCACGTTATTTTCTGCCACCAATGATAACTCGAAGCCCTCGACTTTTTAGGAATTGAACGTTGCTACGTGTGATCGTCTCCGTGGCTCGAACGTGACTGGTTGCTCGATGACATTTTAATCCTCTTTTATCTGCCTGCTCCACGTTATTATTATTATTATTATTATTATTATTATTATTATTATTATTATTATTATTATTATTATTATTATTATTATTATTATTATTATTATTATTATTATTATTATTATTATTATTATTATTATTATTATTATTATTATTATTATTATTATTATTATTATTATTATTATTATTATTATTATTATTATTATTATTATTATTATTATTATTATTATTATTATTATTATTATTATTATTATTATTATTATTATTATTATTATTATTATTATTATTATTATTATTATTATTATTATTATTATTATTATTATTATTATTATTATTATTATTATTATTATTATTATTATTATTATTATTATTATTATTATTATTATTATTATTATTATTATTATTATTATTATTATTATTATTATTATTATTATTATTATTATTATTATTATTATTATTATTATTATTATTATTATTATTATTATTATTATTATTATTATTATTATTATTATTATTATTATTATTATTATTATTATTATTATTATTATTATTATTATTATTATTATTATTATTATTATTATTATTATTATTATTATTATTATTATTATTATTATTATTATTACAAGGAGTTGCGGAGTCTTTTTTACGGATATCCCCCAGCCTTTCGAACTGGGGGGGTATGTGGGACTCCCAAAAAAGTAGGCCTACCCACTAAACCGCCCTCTCCTTGTTGCCCTCCCCCAGACCAGGAACTATTTCGATATTACTTCTGGCTGGGGGTTCTGTCTGTGTTCGTCCGTTCGTCTTGTTGTCTGTAACCTGTCGCGTCACGTCAGTCCGTCTGCTCAGTTAGGTGAGGCAGCCGTCTACGTTTTTTCGTCGCAGTATCGTCTCTGTATAGGTGGCAACTAGTTGCCACCATTCTGTTGAGTGGAGCATCACCTGGACAATGTTGTCCGGGGTGATGCTACCAACAATCGTCTCGAGTTCTAGTCGCAGTTCTGTCCAGTGGTCACACACAAAAAATGTGTGCTCCGCGTCGTCTCGTTCGTGTCCGCAGTACTTACAGTCTGGCGTCCGTACTCTGTTCATGTTGTAAAGGTACCTTCGGAAGTAGCCGTGTCCGGTCAGGAGCTGGGTAACGTAAAAATTCACGTCCCCAAACTCCCTTCCGATCCACGGTCTCAGGTCCTTTACAAGTCGTCTCGTCCAGTTGCCTGTGCGTTCTTCTGTCCATCGGTCTTGCCAAGTCTGTATTGTCCTGTTGCGCTCCGCAACTGCCGCATCCTCCCGTCTTATGTCCGCGCTTTTCCCGTAGATCCTCTTTCGCTCGAAAGCTAGGAGGTCCACGGGGATTACGCCGGCCACCACCAAAACTGCTTGTGCAGATACAGTTCGATAGGAGCAGGCGATCCTCAGCGCACCCCGTCTTTGTACCGTCGTCATCGCGTGGCAGTACTTCTTTGTCTTCAGGGCATCTGCCCAGATCTCCGCGCCGTAAAGGAGGATCGAGTGGGCCGTCGCCATTAAAAGTCGTCGTTTGCCCGGTCTCGGTCCAGTCGTGTTAGCCATCAGGCGGCTTAGGGATGCTATCCTCTCGGCCGCCCTCTGAGCTGTTTTCTGTATATGAGGCCAGAAGGTCATCTTCGTATCCAGAGTTACCCCTAGATACTTGACTTCCCCCCCGGCCACGATTTTGTCCGTCCCGACCAACATAGGAAGTCTCGTCTGTATTCTTCTACTAAGGAACGTCAGTTCGGTCTTTTCTGTCGCGAGTTGTAGTCCGTGATCCGTCATCCATCGTCCCACTCGTCGCATCGTCTGGTTCAGTTTTAGCTGTGCCAGATCCGGAGACCGCTCGGTGATCACCGCCGCCACGTCGTCAGCGTAAGCGACGAGTAGTACGCCGAGCGGCATTTCCAGCCTGAGCAAGCCGTCGTAAAGTCCGTTCCAAAAGTCCGGTCCCAGTATGGACCCCTGTGCAACCCCGGCGGTGATTTGCCTCGTCACTGGTCCTTCAGTCGTCTCGTACGTAATCTGTCTGTTTTTCAGGTAGTCCTCCACCACCCGAGCCAAGTAAGCCGGAACCCCGAAGTTGCTTTCAAGCGCCTCCAGGATATCGACCCACCTGGCCGAGTTGAAGGCGTTCCTGACGTCCAAGGTTGCCAGCAGAACGACAGGTCGTGCTGCGTGGCAATGTCTTTCTAAGTCCAGGAAGGAGTCAACCACTTTTTAGATCGCTCCAATCGTCGATCGACCCTTCCTGAAGCCGAACTGCAGGTCTGAAAGGCCTCCACTGGTTTGTATCACGTCCGTCAGTCTCGGTCTCAGTAATTGTTCGTAGAGTTTACCCGTCGTGTCGAGTAAACTCAACGGCCGGTAGGCTGACGGCGTATTGGGGTCGCCCTTACCTTTGGGGATAAGAACTAGCCTTGCCGCCTTCCACCGGTCGCTAAACGTGCCCGTCGTCAAACATGTGTTATACAGGTCGAGAAATATCTCCGGCCTCAGATTGACCATCAGCCGGATAATCTCCGCCGGTACTCCGTCTGGTCCCGGTGCCTTACCAGTCTTCATTGCGTTGGATGCCCTAGTGAGCTCCTCCGCCGTGAAGATGGGGGCTGCCGGTGTGTCCGTATCGTCTGTAACGTCCGTCCGTATCAGGTGTGTTGGAAACAAGCCGTCGACGATCCGTCGTGCGGATTCGGCTTCTTTGATTTCTGGTGGTACCCGGGCCCCTAGTTTACCGGTCACGATTTTGTAACCAGTGCCCCAGGGATCCTGATCCACCTCCTCGCAGAGCCTCCTCCAGCAACGCGTCTTGCTGTCTCGTATCGCGCTCGTCAGTTTCTTCCGTGCTGTCTTATATGCGGCTTGGAGGTTTTCCCTTTCGGGTCTTCCCCCAGCCCTCGTTACGAGTCGTCGGCTCGCCAAGCAGACCCTGCGCAGCTCGGCTATTTCGTCCGTCCACCAGTATTGTGGCTGTCTGTTCTGTCGATGTCGTCGTTTCGGCATTGTGCTATTGCACAGCCGGTCCGTCAGTTTGGCCGTCTCGTCCGCGAGTCTTTCCGCCCTTCGCCGGCCAATCAGTTCAGGGGGGACTTTCGTCATTGGTGCTGGTGCTGCCGCCAGCTCCTCCGAAAATTTTCGTAAGTCGAGTTTGTTGAGGTTCCACCTCGGGGGGTACTGGGTCCTCGTCCGTCTCGTCGCCGTTTGTCCTGCCACTTCGAAGACAATGTACTGGTGATCGCTGGCCGTATAGCCGTCGAACACCCGCCACTGTCCTATCCGTGGCGATATTCTGTCCGATGTCATTGTGACGTCAGGGATGGAGTTTCCAAACCCTGGTCGTCTGTACGTCGGTACGTTTCCCGTATTTGCTACAACCAGGTCTAGCCTTGCGGCCATCTCCAGCAGCAGCCGTCCACGTTTGTTCGTTGTTGTCATTCCCCACTCGATCGCCCGCGCGTTGAGGTCTCCCCCGATGATAACGTCTCCAGGCAGATTCCTGATTCCGTCTTCAAGGAGCGCCACTTTCCTCTCGAAATCCGCCGCGGTGCAGTTGGGTGTCAGGTAAACGCTGACGTAAGTGACAGCGCCGACCCTTGCCCAGACGTAATCGTCCCCGACACCGCAGTTAATTATTCGAGATTGGGCAGCGCCCCTTACCCAGATAGCTGTGGTCTCTGTCTCGTTCGTAATGTACGTTTGTGTCGTTCTTCTCCTGTACGGTTCGCACAGGATCAGAATGTCGGCGTCATGTTCGTCAGCTATCTGTGGTAGTAGCATGTCTGCTGTCCTACTCCTGTTCAGGTTTCCCTGAACTATTCTGTCCGTCTTCCGGCCTGCTTCCTGCACTCCTCCAGCGCAGCTCGGAACACCGCGCACCTCCCGGAACCCGCGAGGTGCGCCGCGTCCTTGTGCTTTGCCTCAGCGCACAAAGGACAGGCCGGTTTGTTTTTACAGTCCGTTGCGTAGTGTCCCGTTTCGCCGCATTTCCTGCAGCTTTTTGTCCGGTCCGTGTTCGTGCAGTTGACCTTGACGTGTCCATAGCCAAAGCACTTGTGGCATTTCGTCACTGTCAGTCGTTTTCGGACGCGGCAGTGCACCCATCCTATCCCGACCCGTCCCCGCCGAAGCAGCACCTCGGCTTCCCGCGACTCCACATCGCAGACCGCCATGTACTGCTCGGCGCGATTCGGGCCAAAGATATGGACCCCGAAGTCGCCGTCTCGTCCCGTTTCTCGTCTCAGCGCCTGGATCACGTCATCCGCGGTGGTGACGCAGTCCAAGTCCATGATTTCCAGTTGCGCCCTGGAGGTCATGGTCCTGACGGTGCCTGTGTCTCCGACCGCGTCCTGAATTGCGCGCTGAAACTGTTCTCGTCCGTCCGTGTCTGTCTGTATCTTGATAAGACACCGTCCGTCTTTGGTCTTCCTTAGAGCCGTCACCTGCACGTGACTGCTCGTCGGGTCGACCGTCGTCCTAATCTTCCGCACCATGTCCGAGTACGTGTTGTCTTTCCCAGGCTTGACCAGCACAGCCGTTCCCCTATGTTTGGGGGCCGGTCTGCGCTTTTCAGCCCGGGTCGGTGCGTTCGTCTCGTCCGTCCTGTTTTTCGGTTCCGTCGTTTTTTTTTTCCTTTTTTGTTTCGTCACGTTTGTCCAGGCTCCATCGTCCTCCGTCCTTGGGGGTCGCTTACGCGATGCCTCCGGAGGGGTCTTTGTCGCCTCCCGTTTACGCTTTGACGGTCGCGTTGTCGGTTCGTGTGTCTCCGTTTCTGTTTCCGTCAAGTCGTCTGCCGCCATTTGTCCCTTTGAGTCTGTCCTGTTCTGTATGCTTAGTGCAGCGTCGGCGGCCTCGAGAACCGTCTTTATGCCGGTTTTCACTGCCATATTCATGTTTTTTTGTATTGCCGCTGCCTCGGCCATTTTCGTCGCTGTCCTCTGTATGAGCATTAGTAGCTCCGTCACGTCAGGTTCGTTCTGTCGTAGTGTTGTGGCGTCCGTTTTTGTATCTTTCATCTGTCCCGTCTGTGTGCGCGTACGTCTGTTGTCACTGTCGTGAGTAGAGGCCGCAGAGGTATAGCCTACCCCGCTCCCTGCACTCGACACGCTGTCCGTCCTGTCCCGTCTCGGAAGGTGCAGTGTTGCCCTGTCCGTATTTTTTGATAGTCGTACCCCTGACGGAGTACCACTATCGGTGTTTGTTTTTGTTTGTTGAGTTTTGTCCATGTTGTTCCCACGAGTAGCCAGGAATGGGCGTCCGCCCCCACAGAGCCTGATTGTGGGGGTAAGGCTTCATACTATGAGGTTTCGCCCGGTTCCCCATAGGCATCGTGCGCGACACTGTACCCCAGTGCCATTCAGCCCTCGGCACGCTGGCTCCCACCTTGGCTTGGGCAGAGCTGGTCCGCGACGGGGTTTTTGTCCACCTGATCCGGTTTTCACGCCAGCCCGGTTTCCTTATGGCGCCCGTTAACCGGGGAGCGCCGTGGCCGTTCCTGGCGAGGTTAGAGTCGTCGGTAGACGATCCCCTTCCCCGATACGGTCGGGCCACTTTGCGCCCCGGCCCTATCACGGGCAGCTCCTAGATTTTCGTCCACCCCGAGAATTCTCGGTACCTTCCATATCTGGAAGGCGTCCCCCTATCCGCGACCTGGGGAGGCGCCCGATGCGGGATCATCAACCCGACACGGGATTATTATTATTATTATTATTATTATTATTATTATTATTATTATTATTATTATTATTATTATTATTATTATTATTATTATTATTATTATTATTATTATTATTATTATTATTATTATTATTATTATTATTATTATTATTATTATTATTATTATTATTATTATTATTATTATTATTATTATTATTATTATTATTATTATTATTATTATTATTATTATTATTATTATTATTATTATTATTATTATTATTATTATTATTATTATTATTATTATTATTATTATTATTATTATTATTATTATTATTATTATTATTATTATTATTATTATTATTATTATTATTATTATTATTATTATTATTATTATTATTATTATTATTATTATTATTATTATTATTATTATTATTATTATTATTATTATTATTATTATTATTATTATTATTATTATTATTATTATTATTATTATTATTATTATTATTATTATTATTATTATTATTATTATTATTATTATTATTATTATTATTATTATTATTGTTGTTGTTGTTGTTGTTGTTGTTGTTGTTGTTGTTGTTGTTGTTGTTGATGATTCCCATGATTAGCTATTTGGCTTCTTTAATGTGTAGTCTAATGGTTATAACTTCACCACGAAAATCAACTAGTTCTCCGTCTTGATCGACTATGCGTAATTGCAGATGATCAATGATCTTCACGGCTATTGGAAGGTAAATGATGTGTGATGGAACTTCAATTATCTTATACACCGGTGGTACTGCCGGGAAGAATTCATGAATCGTATGAACTTTATGCTCATTGATGTACGCTCCTGAAGTAATATTGCACTCAACTCGCAATGCATTGATTTTCAGAATAGCAACAGGTAATTCCGAGTTATGAGAGATATGAGCAGGTAAGTCACGATGTGTAAAACCAAGTAGTCTAGCAATCGAGTCATGCAGACGAAAATCAATGTTTTCACTACACTTTATCACGCTTCGTAGAGTATTATTATTAGGCTTCAAACTAATGGTAATATGTTTAGATGCAAGCTGTTCTTGTAAGTACACATCAATGTCTTAAATCTCGTAACTTCCTGTAGGTAACACAATCACTTCTTTACCCACATAGATCTTGTTTTTCCCAGTATCGACGTTGGGTATAGAATTAAAAGATAGTAATTCCACTAGCCCAAGGTGATAGTTCTTGCTAGGTGAGAGCTCAATTGGTGGAAAGTATTGTGCCTCTAATATAGACGATGTTCCAGATAAACTGAGAGTCAATGAATCTCCCATGATGGTTCGCACTAGACTGATACGATAAGCACCACTTACAGATCCTTATATAAGAATTTTAGACATAGATGCCCACAACTCATATGTATCAAAATTTTGATATCTCTTATGATTATACTTGATAACATTATCGGGGCCGAGATAATCCATTAGATCGTGTGGAGGCTGAAGATCACCAAAACTATCAAAGTAATCAACATTTCGGCCATTTTTCCGATAAGCCACCCAATGAGTACCTGGGCCATCTTAATCGTCGAGATTAATTATTCCAGATTCATGATAATGCGGTGCATCTGATGGTAAGTCGTTTCTCATAAATACACCACGAAAATTAGGAATTTCACGTGCATACTTGAGTAGATCAGCGTCTGTCAGAGCACGGTTTGGCAATCTTACTTTGACGTTTTTTTTTTTCGCTTGCTCCGAAATGGAAACCAAATCCTGTTTTGTGTGGCTTGAGATAGAGACCTTTACCTAGCGCGATAGCCTCAATCGTCTTATTATGCCTTTGACTTTCCGTCAATTGCTGTGTTGCAACTATCGCATCATTTACAGCTTTTACTATTCCAGCAGCGCCACCAGCCAATGCACCAGTTGCACTTAATCCAGCAAATAGTGGAATAAGAAGAGGCAAAAATCCTCCAACTTTTTTCGGTACTGGCAGAATACGAGGCACGCGTACATTTTTTTTTTTTTTTTTTTTTTTTTTTTTTTTTTTTTTTCCCATCAGCTGTCTTGACAGCAGCAGGAGCATTCTTTAGTGCCGATCGAATAATTTCATGCGTGTTAGAACCTGTCGATTTTGAGGCAGCTTTAATTATCTTGGAAAGCGTGGTTGGAGGTTTGGTCTTCTCTTCCTCTTCTCTATACCCATGCCAAGCTTAGCCTTTATTTTCATGGCGTTTGTAACTGCATAAGCTGCAACCTTTTCACTTACACGAGCGTCGTTTGAAAATACGTAATGCCAAGCCTTATCAGCTAAAATTTTATCGGCCTTGTTGCGATCCTCAATGTTTCCACGATTCTGTGAGTATGCGATATCGTGTTCCTTGCAGGCTGCGTCTAGAGGATTTATCCCAGGATCACCACGAGCAAGACGTTCCGCTAGTTTCGTGCCTGGTCCACAGTATTGATAGCCCGGTAAATGAAGCTCGATAGGTAGTTTGTTGAGGGCTTTATTCAGCAGAGCGCAACCTTTAGGCATGATGCTTACACTAGAAAGAGCAGTGAACGAATTATGTTCAGAGTATATAAGCACAGTATTTATACCCTAAACCATCAGTCGCTGTCAACATGGATTTCAGAGAGCAACCGCTCTCGCTGCCGGTAATGAATTTTGATAGGCTAGCTGAAAGGAAAAAAGGACGCACACGTCATGGTCCACTATCACCCAACAGTATCCGAGCAGTTTTTTGTCGCCCATCAACTTGGGGAAAGACCAATGCATTGCTCACTCTGATTACACATTCAAATGGATTGAGATTTGAAAATGTAGACATATACTCGAAATCATTGAATCAACCAAAGTACAAATTTCTCGAAAAACTTCTGCAGCCTATGAAGGGTATTCGATTTTTTGCCTTTGGTGAACATGATCAAGAAGTATCACCCGAAGAAGCTAATATTAATTCACTCATGATATTTGATGATATAGCCTGCGAGAAACAAGATAATTTTAGAGCCTTTTACTGTATGGGTAGACATAAGAATATTGACTGCTTCTACTTGTGTCAGTCGTATGCACAAATACCTAAGCATTTAGTACGTGATAACGTTAACATGCTTGTAATCTTTCGTCATGACGTACTCACAGTTTAAAGACTTATGCTCGAAATGTTGGAATGATACCAATCATGGATTCCTAGTAATTGATAAAGATCGTCAAGGGCTCGACTGTGGTAGATACAGGAAAGGTTTTGACTGCTTTGCTGCAAATATATCACGTGTGAAGAGTAAATCTTAATCAGATCATCATGAGCATAATAGAAATGCTATTAAACATAAATATAAGCTTTTAAAAGCTGATAAGCAAATTATGGAAAAAGCTTCGGGTGAAACATTCAAACCAATCGTGAAGCCGCTTAAAAAACTTGTTAGTGCTACTGACACAAATACGCATGAAATAAAAAAAAAAAAAACTGGATTCTCAAGAAAGAGAAGGAGGAGAAGGAGGAGACAGAGGAGGAGGGTGAGGAAGATGCATCTCAAAATGAAGAGCAGGATAATTCATTTAAAACTGCATTCACTGATAATGATAATGATGATGATGATGATGATGATGAGAAAGCATCAACAAAGAAAAAATCTGACCAACCATATTCAGCTATCGAGAAATATTTGAACTTACTCGATAAAAATCGTGAAAAAGTATTTCGATATGACTTATGGAGTTCGAAAGCTACCAGATGGTACACTTATGATTGGTAATTCCACCATAAATTTTGGTAACGAATACGTTATTATTAATGATGATAACAACAACAAGTATGATAAGACCATTGGTTTGCTTGAACTGCTGTTCAGAAAAGATCCCAATCAGAATTTCATAAGCAATTAAGATGTAAACAATTATGGAAAAATTGTACTTAGAACAAATGCACACAAAAAACACTGTAATTCTGATGAGCTAGTCCAGAGACAAAACAGTAAAAAATATAAATCCTATAAAGCTCGAATAATTGGTGCTTCTACATCAAATCGAAAGAGACAATCTACTGGTGGTTCATTACCACGATACAAGAATGCACAACGACATACACGAATGGATAATGTGTATTGGCATAATTCCAACGAGCTGGTAGATCGATTACGTTTATTGCTAGCTAAAAGTTCAGCAGGCAACCCCAGTCATACGAATGAAATCGTTTCACTCATTGAGGAATTGCGTGAAGCTGGAATCGTTTATTAGCAGTGACACATGTGTGAATATACTCAGTTGAATAATGAGCGTCGACGTGTTCGGACGGTATTTTGGATATACTAAGGGCTCAATGGGTCCACCAGGGTTTGGTTTCAAACTCACTTCAAGCGGAAACTACGACATTGAAAATAGGAGACTCTGCAACGTTGAATCACATGAACCAAATGATGCTGTCAATTTGAATCTCGCTAGACAACTAATTCAACAGGAGTTAAGTACATTGCTTCAGGTTACAACTCATCAACGTGAGCAATTGGATGATTTAGTTGAAAATACGGGTTTTTCAAGAGCAAGTAAAAGAGAGAATAAAGCATATTGAGATAAACATTGCTACGACTTTAGAATTAGCAGTTCGTAACGCAAAGGCTATTGGTTCCTTGCTTCCTGCACACTCCTCAAGAGATTCTTCAAGATCAAGCCGTCAAAGAATACTGAAATAAATATTTTTAGAGTTATATAGACTTGATAGTCCGTAACACTCAAGCCTTTGAGACGTTAATCAGGCGCACTCCTCGAAATTAAGCATCGAAGACTAGTAGAAGAATTACATTAGCCTGCTCGTCGCAATTATTTACGTCGCAAGTTTGATATACGTGATATTGATGAGACACGGCAAGCTGATCTTGTTGAGATGCAACCGTACGCTCGAGAAAACAAAGGATACAGATATCTGCTTACAATAATCGATGTACTATCCAAGTTTGCATGGACTGTACCGGTGAAGCGCAAAACCGGTCAGAATGGTACCGTAGCTATAGATTCGATTCTTCAAGATGGACGAGTACCTACCAATCTCCAGACTGATCAAGGCAAAGAATTTCATAATAAGACTTTCCAGAATTTAATGAAACGCCACGACATCAATCACTATTCCACATATAGTAATCTTAAAGCATCTATAGTAGAGTGCTTTAATCGTACCCTTAAGAATAAAATGTGGATGAAATTTAGTCGACACGGATCTTACAAATGGATAGACATTTTAGATGATCTCGTGGCGACATACAACAACACGAAGCATCGAACTATTAGTATGAAACCGAGGAACGTCACAGCGGACACTGTTGAAGCACTGATTCAACGTTTTTCTACTACCAATGAACGAAGACACCGTGTAGTAAAATTCAAAATCGGTGACAAGGTGCGAGTGAGCAAGAACAAACACGTTTTTGAGAAAGGCTACATACCCAATTGGTCAACGGAAATTTTCACTTCGAGTCGAGTAATCAGGACGACACCCGCGACGTACAAGCTGAAGGACTACCAAGATGAACCCATCGCTGGCGGTTTTTATAATGAAGAATTACTGAAGGCCAATTATCCAGATGTCTATCTCGTGGAGAAGATTCTCAAGAAACGTGGAAATCGTGCTTATGTCAAATGGTTGGGATTTGACAATTCACATAATAGTTGGATAAATAACGCTGAATTAACCACAGGAGTGAAATAATAAGTCAGCATTTATGTATAATGAAAAATGTCTTTTTTATTCATTGTAAAATAAACACATTACAAAATAACCAATTCGATTTAGTTTTTCTTCTCTTTTTCAATATAGTTTAGATGCAATGTACCATGTGTGACCGTTTCCTTCATGCGGCTGAATAGAGCCTGATCTTTCTCAAATGCCGCAGAAACACGCTTAGGCAGAAAGATTTGGAATTCATTGTTGAGAGTGGCAACAGTTTTTTGTCCATATTTAGTCGTCACTTGGCGCAAATCGGTGACTTTATGCATTTTGTTGATCTGCAGATCGATGATTCTTTTCGTTGGGAGATAATCGTCTTGACCAGCGAGTTTGTTGAGTGCTTCAATATCCATCATGAATGTCTAATGAAGTTGACTGTAGGAGATGGACGCGAGTATGTGATAGTGGTGAGCAACAGGTTTCAATACTATTGGTGTAGATTTCTTTAGCCTGCTCTACGTTTGATGTACGTTTCGTCTGACGGAGTTGACTGCAGAAGACGACGACGACGAATATGCGAGACTGATGAGCAACAGGTTCCAATGTGTTTCATGCGAGTTCCGTCTAATAGAGTTGATTATGAACTGCTTCCAATACAAGTCTGGTTCAGGTTCTGAAGTATCCTTTAGTATCCTCAATCAACGAGTGGATACTGTGATTAGTTGACGGCGAAGGTCTGATGGAACTAGCTGCAGTCACACTCTTCATATACTGGTATCACCCACCACCGATCTACCATGGAGAAGGAGATTCGAGTCGCTGATTGATCAACGGGGTTGCATCTAAGTCTCTGATTGGGCTTCCGCAGCAGGCAGTCGTGGAGAAGGAAATTGAAGTCGTTGATTGGATGACTATATATGTAAGAGTAGGGATGTATATGTAAGAGTGAGGTGCGTATGCAACAGTAGGGAGTAGGCTGGTTACGACACGATCGAAGCCGGTTTCAACTGTCTTGCGGTATGCTGTAGTGTCCCCAAGGCAGCGTATGCGGACTCAATGCGAGTTTTACTTGTTTCTCTGTATAGACAATGTGCATGCGTGACCTTATGATTCGTTGCTCCCGACACTGTGTTGTTCCCTCGAAAAGGCATTGGTGGAAATCATTGAAGGTTATGGTTGCTTCCACTACGTCTGTTTTCACACCTTTTACCTTCTTCATAAGATCATCGTCATTTACTCGAACGCTATACATTTTGCTGCGTAGACCAGCGAATTCTGTCATAATCTGCTCATTGCACTCATCCTTCATCAATACAACGATTTTTTTATTTGCTTGAGGTAGTGAAAATTGATCTCAGCTGGATAATCAGAGGTATCGAATTTCCGGATATCCCGCCTCATGACATCATATATGTCAGGGCACTGAATCTCATAGAGTAGACTGTCGGTGTCGGTATACAAGAGCTTGCAGTGATCATCGGCAAATTGCGTTTTCATGTAATCATAGTGGAAGTCGTAGACCAACACTTTTGACATGTCCAGCACACAGAGGCCTATGTAGATTGGTTTGTTGAGATATACCTCTGCCTTCAAAAGCTGTACAGCAATAAGGTTCTCTTCAAAGATTGATCGGCTGTGGAATGTTGGTCTCGCAATAAGGGCCTCAGCACCATAGCGTCCATCCCAGCGTGTGACGAAATTTACATCCACATATTTACGAATATTTTCCATCGTCTTGCCAAACACTGCGTTGTTCATGAGCTTGAATAGATTTTTCTCGAAATCATTCGTTGCTTGTTTCCGCTGTAGCGATTCGATAATATCTCCTTATATGGACATCTCAAAATTTTCGTAGTCTAACGTAGAGCCAGACTCAGCGACGCGAGACCGTGACCGCGTGAGCAGTGTAATGTATATAGTATATCTATAGCTACAGCGTGGCCTGCGCAATGAGCGCAATTAGAACCCGTACGCAGATCTATCGAGGAGCAATCGAGTACTTCGCGTTCAACGAGAACGCTGCCATTGTTTGATATTCAGTCACGCCTGGAATTCCATCGCGGACCGTCGCCAATATTATCACACCTCGCTCGAACGGAGCAGCAGAACATACGATCCACTAAAACCATCTCTATACGTCCCGACCGGCCCGGTCCGCAATAAATACGAAGAAAAAGGAACTTCAGGAGTGTGTGGGCGATGCATGGCTAGGCAATATGCTCACCGATACGAACTATGTAATACGTGAGTTACGAACTACATTTACTCTTTAATTTAACGTGTATCAAGATCGCGTCATGAAAATCGATGAAACAAAAAGACTCTTAATTATTGCGTGTGCCGAGCATCAGTGAATGTAACAATATACCGTGCACAGCTACGTGCCGTAAAGAAAATAAGCTTCGTGATAAAGACAATATACTATCAGGAGTACAAATTGAAAATGCGGGATTTTTTTCTATTTTTGAACGTTTATTCTGAAAAATGGAATTTTTTTCTTCAACTTCACGTGGAATTTTGATTGTCTTCAGTGAGGAGTATTTTTGTTTTTGTTTCATTAAAATCGGTTGACGTCTTCTGGGTGAAACTGCATAATCACCCCTCGACATGCTAATTTTGAAGGGCGATTTCACCCCTTAGAAATGTTTTCCGCCGATAAACAAAAATACGTGTTTTTTAGTTTTCGATGCTCTACAACATACGTGAGTTTCATCAAAATCGAAGGGGGACACCAAACTATCCTTCCTTGTCAGTGTAAAAGGCAACTGTTGGAGGGTATCCCAAACGAACTTGAAACAGAATTTATGAAATGCAAAACATGTATAGAGAATAAAATGCACAACCTACCCGTTGAAAATAATAGAACCCGAGCTAACGATATATTGGAGATTGTTCATACTGATGTTTGTGGCAGTTTCAAAACAGCTGGGTTGAATGGCGAAAAATATTTCGTCTCTTTCAGCGACGATTATAGTAAAATGGCTAAAATTTACTGTATGAAATCTATCAGGAGTACAAATTGAAAATGCGGGATTTTTTTCTATTTTTGAACGTTTATTCTGAAAAAATGGTAACAAATGAATTATTCAAAGTATTGTCCATCGCTAGCCACAACTTTTTCCCATCTTTCTGGCAATTTACGGATACCGTCGCGAAAAAATTCGGCCGGCTTGGCTGCTATCCAGTCATCGACCCATTTTTGGGCTTCTTCGTAAGAATGGAAGCGCTGGTCAGCTAGGCCATGTGTCATCGATCGGAAAAGGTGGTAATCGGAAGGAGCAATATCTGGGCTATACGGCGGGTGGGGTAAGACTTCCCATTTCAGCGTTTGTAGGTATGTTTTGACCGGCGCTGCAACATGTGGCCGAGCGTTGTCATGTTGCAAAATTACTTTGTCGTGTCTTTGCTCGTATTGTGGCCGTTTTTCTTTGAGTGCGCGGCTCAAACGCATCAATTGAGTTCGGTATAGTGCTCCTGTGATGGTTTCGTTCGATTTCAATAGCTCATAATACACCACACCCAGCTGGTCCCACCAAATACAGAGCATGAGCTTGGCGCCGTGAATATTTGGTTTGGCCGTCGATGATGATGCATGGCCGGGGTAACCATATGATTTTTTGCGCTTCGGGTTATCGTAATGGATCCACTTTTCATCACCAGTGACAATGCGATGCAAAAAACCCTTCCGTTTTTGCCGTTCGAGCAGCAGTTCGCATGCAAAAAAACGGCGCTCGACGTCTCTCGGCTTCAGCTCATACGGCACCCAATGTCCTTGCTTTTGGATCATTCCGAGGGCTTTTATACGATGGGAAATGGCTTGTTGTGTCACTCCCAATGAATCTGCGAGCTCTTGTTGAGTTTGACACGAGTCTTCATTGAGTATTGCCTCCAATTCAGCATTCTCAAACTTTTTCACTTGGCCCGGCCGCTCTTTGTCCTCAACGTCAAAATCACCACTTCTAAACCGCACAAACCATCTCTCGCACGTTGAAACCGATGGAACATGACTCGGATAAGCCTCGGAGACCAATCGATGTGCTTCAGCAGCACTTTTCTTCAAATTAAAGAAGTAAATTAAAACTTCCCGCAAATGCTGTTTTGTTGGCACGAAACTCGACATATTGAGAGCTCAAAAAAACTATGAATTTGACACTGCGACAAATTGACACATACTGAAAATTAAAGCTATAAGACGTAGCTTTGACATGAACATAGTCACAGTACTGCCTGATGCGTATAGCGTTAGTAACGCCATCTGTTATCAAACCCGCATTTTCAATTTGTACCCCTGATACTTTAATTTAAACTTCCCGCGTTCACCGAATCGGACAAATTGATTGTTTTTCAAATTGGTAGGACTATTAGCGACATCTGTGACAAATTACATGTCAATATCATCATTAGTTTTTAGTTTACGCTTGGTTTTGTGAACAAAGAAAAGTGAATTTGGCGATTTTTACGATGTCGAATTTTGTTGAGCAAAGAAGTGCTATTAAATTTTGCTTGCGGAATGAAATTTCCGCCGCTGAAACGTATCGAATGTTACAAAAGGCCTTCGGTAACGAGACTATGTCACAGAAAAATGTTTACAAGTGGTACAAAGACTTCAAAGAAGGCAGAGAACGTGTTGATGATTTGGAACGCTCTGGACGACCATCGACGTCAATTAATGAGCAACACATCAAGAAAATCAAAGAATTGGTGCTCGAAAATCGTCGATTAACAATTCGAGACCTTGCCGACATGCTTGAAATATCAATTGGATCAGTGCAAGCAATTTTGAAGGATCATTTGTGCCTCAGAAGAGTCAAATCGCGTTTGGTGCCAAAATTTGGTTTTTCGTGAGTTTTTCGCCAAAAACTCCACTCATGTCGCTCCACAACCACCGTAGTCTCCTGATTTAGCACTGTGTGACATCTGGCTGTTCCCAAAGCTCAACAGACCACTCCGGGGAAATCGTTTTGAGTCGATTGAAGAGATCAAACGTGAATCGCTATGCGCATTGAAGGCTATACCTGAGGACGACGTTTTAGCATGCTTCAAAGATTGGAAAAAACGTTGGCATAAGTGTATTGTAGCTAGGGGGGATTATTTTGAGGGGGACGAAATCGATTTGGAAGAATAAATAAAAAAAATTTTAAAACAAAATTCACCTTACTTTTTAAGCACAGTAGTATATAAAGGGTGGTTAAATTTCAAGAGCCGATGTTCATTTTGAATAAAACACAAATTATTTAGGAAATTATTGTCAATTCTTTTTATTATGATAATATGGTATGGTTCAATTATGTATGGAACAAAATATCGGCCAAATGGCCGTTGCGACCTCGGCGGCACACCTCCATCCGATGGTCCAAATTTTCGATGACGCTTAGGCATAATTGAGGTTCTATGCCGTTAATGTGCCGAATTATCTCATCCTTTAGCTCTTGAATTGTTGCTGGCTTATCGGCGTACACCTTTTCTTTCAAATAACCCCAAAGAAAGAAGTCCAACGGTGTCAAATCACATGATCTTGGCGGCTAATTGACATCGCCACCACATGAGATAACACGGCCATTGAATTTGTCGCGCAAAAGAGCCATTGTTTCGTTAGCTGTGTGGCAAGTGGCACCGTCCTGTTGAAACCACATATCGCCCAAATCTATATCTTCCAATTCGGGCCATAAAAAGTTCGTTATCATCTCACGATAGCGAACACCATTCACAGTAACTGCCTGACCGGCCTCATTTTGGAAAAAATACGGCCCGATAATGCCGCCAGCCCATAAACCGCACCAAACAGTCACTCTTTGTGGGTGCATTGGTTTTTCGACAATCACTCTTGGATTATGATTCGCCCAAATGCGGCAATTCTGCTTATTGACGAATCCACTGAGGTGAAAATGTGCCTCATCACTGAAGATGATTTTCTTCGAAAATTGATCATCCACTGTTGCCATTTCTTGCCACCATTCTGACCATTGACGACGTTTGGAATGGTCAAGAGGCTTTGGTTCTTGAGTCAATTGCACCTTATAAGCGTGTAAATGCAAGTCTTTATGCATAATGTTCATCAACGACGAGCGTGAGAGGTGCAATTGTTGGGCACGACGACGAGTTGAGGTGGACGGCTCTTCAGCCACACTATCGCGAACAGCAGCAATATTTTCAGCAGTACGAGCTGTACGAGTATGCACTGGTGTTTTAATATCTCCTACAGACCCGGTTTGCTCAAATTTTTGCACGATTCTTCCGATTGTACGCACATTTGGACGATTAAATTGACCGAAAAAATCACGAAGTGCACGATATGCATCTTGATTTGAACGCCCATTTTCATAATAAGCCTGAATAACTTTAACGCGTTGCTCGATTGTGTATCTTTCCATGGTTCAAATTGAGTTAGTCTGAAATTGAGAAATGTCAAATGAAATGCAGAAAAAAACTTGACGTTTAGGTGTGGTTCACATTCAACATCGGCCCTTAAAATTTAACCACCCTTTATATATGCAATAAAAGTGCCTCTAATATATAGAGGAAAATTGCACCGTGAATTATCGAACGTGGAAACCGAATTATCCGTTAAGAATTAATCTACATTTCTGAATCCTCTGAAATGTTTCACCACTCAATAAAAGCAGTGTAACGTCGCTTGAATATTTGGGCTTCGACAAAGGAACATAGTGTCGGCAAAAACGCAAACGGTCTTGAGACTCTCTGAAATATAAACAAACGATCACTATCTTCGCAGATAAATGCCGCGAATTGATACTCGGTGTGGGCCACCCTCTCGATAAACCTTGTATTAGCTCTCGTGGCACGGTGCGTGCGAGAACACTGAGAGATATACACACCGAGCATTGCGATCGTATATACACGGTCATCAATTTTTCTTTGAGGAAACGGCGAGCGTGCAAGGCCCGCGCTAACTTCAGTGTTTAACTATCAAGTGTTATAAAAGTATTTTCTTTGCCAGGGACGCGCAATGTCCCGTTAGCTTCGTATAGTCCTCCGGGACAATAAAGTGAGTCCTGCAATATATTGTATTAGTATTTAAAACATTAGTATAAATTTTCCGGTGCTACAATAACGAACTTTGGCAACAGCACAATATCCCCCGTGATTAACCAGCTATCAATGATACGACGAATAATACTACAAATCCGGATACTCGCATCTATAAAATTGACGAGTCCCTACGCAGTGAAGGACGACGTTTTGGAAGATAACCAAAAGTAATCGAACAATAACAAACAACTAAATACCAACGGGATACTGAGTGAGTAACCAATTTAATATATTAGGAGTGATCCCTCGATCTCGTCGAATCACCGGGGATCCTCATGAATACAATAACGCTTGAATGGAAGTGCTGGATTCGAATCTCGCGTCGGTCCATTCCTCGATATCGCGTGCGTTCATTATAACGCCGTGCTGCAAGTCATTGAATACAAATCGGACATGTATGAACTATTACCTCGAAGTGATAAATAATACCGTGTTTTCATCTTGTTATTAATCTGCGGAGTTTGTTTCCGCCTCATATGAGAACATTGCGTATCGTATGAATATTGTTTCGTTTGGAGCATCGACTCCCAATATCGCGACAGGCTAAATATATTATGATTATACTTCAATTTTTCGGTGTATTGAACTGTTTATAATTATTGGAGCTTCGCCTCCCATCGTTTGCTATATTATAATTATCCTTCAAATCTTTTTGTGAAAAGAATTGGTTATAATTGTTTGATAAATACTCATCATGTTACTCATTATTCGGGAAGAATTATAAGTATAGGAGCATAAACTCTCCTTTTTGTCGTACTATAATTATCCTTCAATTTCCCTGTGAAATAAATTGATTATAATTATTTGAAAATTTAATATGTATAATAACATATTCAAGTTTTTGATTGTATGATAGTTATTCAAATTGTGAAATGAAAACTTCACTCCATAATTCACATGTATAATAACCTAATCTATTGTGTCTGATTGTTCTTACCATGATTGGTTTATGTCATGAGATGGAATATCTTTCCAAGATGTCAAAATAAACTTTCCAAATGCCTACTATGGAATTTAGATCATAGGTAACTTCGTATTGGTGTTTGACCTTCTCTTCCTCGTAGTCCGAATCTTCCCCGAGGGTTCTATTTAATAAATAATTGTTTTGAATTTCTTTTCGGATATGGTACGTTCATGCATAGGATCCATCAACACGTCCCAGGAAAGATAAATTCATCACACCGCATATCGCTATTTAAGTCAATGTAGGATTTTAATCACGACCTCTGTTTGAACTTCAACACTCGATGAATACGTTTGAGTTGTAGACCATATTTGAGCGCCTGCTTTAGATTCCGATAGTGGATAACGTAGTTGCTCTTGAAGTCTAATGTTGTCATCAATTTGATCTGCGTTGAACCTGGTGCACTTTTGTGTTCAGGACATAGTGGTAAGTCTCGGTGGGTATCATGAAGGCTTACGGGATAATCCAGATCGACTTCCAGGATGTATCCTTCTAATGCATCGTCCTCGATCGTTTGAAAATCAATATTTTCTGGATTTTCCACCCATGTGAAGTCTCCATATGGGAGCGATTCCATAATCGCCCAACCGTAAAGATTGTTGACGTCAAAGTACATGAGATACTTGGTGGGTTCTTGAGGCTCATAATTGTTCATATACTTGTTATTCGCTTTGGCATAACGGTTGCAGCACTGACTCACGCCGCCCCTCACTCCTCGCTCAACGAACCGATGCATCTCCAAGTCCGTGAAAAGCTCCAACTCAATCTGTGTGAACTTGAGCATAGCGTCCCACGTGAATCCTGGTGTTGCGTAGTAGTGCGCAGGGTCCAGACCATACGCGATGATGCTATTGTCACGAAAATTCTCAAAGACATCAGCTAAGAGGAGAACATCAGTTTTCAGATAGAGATCTGAATATTCACCCAAGTCATGAATGTTGAACTCTTGCCACACTCTCTTTGCGTGCTCGTAATCGTCGTCTGTGATGTCGCTGTCATTCAACGTACTATGGAAATCTTCTTTAGTCGGAAGATTAAGCTTATCCAGTTTCTGTACAGCGTCAACGTATTCATATGGGAATACGCCTTTCCTCGATAGCAGCTCAACCTTATCATCAGAAAGTTGTTGAAGTGCTTCACTTCAACAATTTCTTCATCATTCTTCATTACCTTAAATTTTGCTGTTAGTACTGCATATACCTTGACCGCCGTCTTCTCGATCTTCAAGATACTTTTTATTGCTTCACGGAAAAGTGTCAAACAATCTTCCAAGAATAAATTGACATCGACGTGCTTTAAGTTGGTGATAGCTCCAGTCTTGATGCGCTCATTGAAAGCTGATGGTAGGTTCGACCATCCCACTCGATCCAAGATTCCTTTTTCATCAGTCCTCTGCAAGCCTGAACCTTGTTTTATCAAACGTTCTAGTTTGATTTCGATACCTTTTAGAAAACCAATCATGATCAGATACTTCTGACGTTCAGCAACTGTGGACCCCACCAATAATTTTTCTATGGATTTGATGACTGCAGCAAGCCGTTGGATCCACTCTGCGATCTCATCTGATTTTTAAGTTTGAAGAAGCTCCAAGATATCCTCCCACGTCTTCATGACTGCATTGCGCTCCTGGAGATCCATTCTGATCCAAGTATTTCGAAATACTTTGCTTTGAAGAGAGTGACTTTGGAGTAAATTGAATGGTCGCTTCGGAATAAGTCTCTCTTGCGGAAGAACTTGTATTTATCCCCACGAAAAGTGGTGAGATGTATCGAACTCGTAGCTAATTGGTTGATATTCATGAATGCATTCATTGTTCATGTCTGCGTTTGAATCTACAAAAAGTGGTGGGGAGGCTACAAAGTCGTTGCTGATTGATCGATATCCTCGAATGTATCCATCGTTCATGCCTGTATAATAGCTCACAGTAGAGGCGACAAACGGGTATAAAAGAGCTGGAAGCATGACTGTTGGCATCAGTTTATTCATCATGGAGTACATAGTAGACGTCCAAAGCTTCAAGCGACCTTTCAACGAATTCGTATTGAAAGAGATGGGTGTCATTCCTCTCGAAGATGACGCCTTACCATCAGTCTATCTGTTTGAACCGCCACACAAATGGAGTTTCCTGCCGGCCAAATACAAGAGCGACAATCGGTGGCTGGAAGCAAATTACTATTGCATCCCCTGGGTCAACGGTGATATACCATATGATGAAATCAGCGAGACTCTTATCAGCCTTCTACGCGATGCGAGCAAGATTTATATCAGGGGCTTAAAGAAGAAACGTTGGCTGGATAGAATTCTTCCAAACGTTTGCAATATCGAAGACCTGGGATGTCCCGCGTTGGCAGCATTACCAACTAATACTGGCATCACATGTTTGAATCATCCTATCATGAATTAGACTCCCCACTGCGCAGCTCATAAAGTGTGTATGATGAAAACGTGGCTTCTTGACTTACGCAAACAGATGGCATCGGTTGCGTCATCTAGTGGAATCATCGCAAACCCAACTGTCAACTGCATCATAAATGATACAACTACTCTGAAAAGCTACTACGATGAATGTGATTTCTCATTGTAAATACTTACTCATGAGCTCTGTACACTCGACAATAACAAATTCTATCAGGAGTACAAATTGAAAATGCGGGATTTTTTTCTATTTTTGAACGTTTATTCTGAAAAAATGGTAACAAATGAATTATTCAAAGTATTGTCCATCGCTAGCCACAACTTTTTCCCATCTTTCTGGCAATTTACGGATACCGTCGCGAAAAAATTCGGCCGGCTTGGCTGCTATCCAGTCATCGACCCATTTTTGGGCTTCTTCGTAAGAATGGAAGCGCTGGTCAGCTAGGCCATGTGTCATCGATCGGAAAAGGTGGTAATCGGAAGGAGCAATATCTGGGCTATACGGCGGGTGGGGTAAGACTTCCCATTTCAGCGTTTGTAGGTATGTTTTGACCGGCGCTGCAACATGTGGCCGAGCGTTGTCATGTTGCAAAATTACTTTGTCGTGTCTTTGCTCGTATTGTGGCCGTTTTTCTTTGAGTGCGCGGCTCAAACGCATCAATTGAGTTCGGTATAGTGCTCCTGTGATGGTTTCGTTCGATTTCAATAGCTCATAATACACCACACCCAGCTGGTCCCACCAAATACAGAGCATGAGCTTGGCGCCGTGAATATTTGGTTTGGCCGTCGATGATGATGCATGGCCGGGGTAACCATATGATTTTTTGCGCTTCGGGTTATCGTAATGGATCCACTTTTCATCACCAGTGACAATGCGATGCAAAAAACCCTTCCGTTTTTGCCGTTCGAGCAGCAGTTCGCATGCAAAAAAACGGCGCTCGACGTCTCTCGGCTTCAGCTCATACGGCACCCAATGTCCTTGCTTTTGGATCATTCCGAGGGCTTTTATACGATGGGAAATGGCTTGTTGTGTCACTCCCAATGAATCTGCGAGCTCTTGTTGAGTTTGACACGAGTCTTCATTGAGTATTGCCTCCAATTCAGCATTCTCAAACTTTTTCACTTGGCCCGGCCGCTCTTTGTCCTCAACGTCAAAATCACCACTTCTAAACCGCACAAACCATCTCTCGCACGTTGAAACCGATGGAACATGACTCGGATAAGCCTCGGAGACCAATCGATGTGCTTCAGCAGCACTTTTCTTCAAATTAAAGAAGTAAATTAAAACTTCCCGCAAATGCTGTTTTGTTGGCACGAAACTCGACATATTGAGAGCTCAAAAAAACTATGAATTTGACACTGCGACAAATTGACACATACGGAAAATTAAAGCTATAAGACGTAGCTTTGACATGAACATAGTCACAGTACTGCCTGATGCGTATAGCGTTAGTAACGCCATCTGTTATCAAACCCGCATTTTCAATTTGTACCCCTGATACGTTATTTTTATAAATTAAAAAATTGTTGTTGAATTACTGCTCCTCCTCTACCCTCCTTCTCTTCCGAACTAAAAATCGAGCTGAAATTGAACAACTATGACGAAAAATCATTGTGAATTAACTACAGTCACTGTTCTCAGGATAACTGCTCTACTTTATAAGTTCGATTATCAGCAGTGGTTTCGATGAAGCTGATATTTAATATCGAATCATGATGAATTCTCTGCAGTTATCGGTTAGATCACAAAACATCTCTGTCGATATAGACGTGCTCAAGAGTCTAAGACAAATTTTCCAGCGGGAACCACGGCCTACAGTTTAATCTTACATGATCGAATGGTTGATTATAATGTAATAAGTAGTGATGTAAACAAACGTGTATAAAACATTTGTACCCAATCAGCATCAATCTCATAGTTAGATATTTAAGATCTATAGTTAAGAATTTTTTAGGTTACATTCATTATCTGTAAGATATATATATATATTAATCTACCGTTAAGAGTTTTTATTAGATTAAATGCATTATCTGTAACATTAAAAAATAAAAACAAGTTTTTATATACCAAATGTATTTATCTCGAATTCTTTCGGATTCTCCTGTGGCGCACTCTATCCGAAAGCGATGACAGCAAAGCGAAAGTCTGTCTTATCATGATAAAGTCTCCCTTACCATGGATATCGAGCGTGATCTATAGAATCCGACTGTGGCTCCATCTTTAACAGTACCGACGTCAGATAATTACTGACGTAAGATAATTTCTGACTGTCGGTAATATATCAACAAAGGTATCGAATCTCCCAATATCCCGATATCAGAATATCCCAATCCCAAATAGCGAGGTCTCACTGTGAGTTAGTAGGTCACTTATCTACAGTGATCGGTACAGTGTGCTCGTTGGTGCGGTATGCAAGCGCATTTATCGACCATGATCTAGTGAGTTACCGACTGTAGGGGAGGCTGGGTCAGTACACGACTACAGTAAGTCCACATAGAACCTCGCGCTATCTAACTGGATACCATGCAACCATTATGGAAATATCGATCTTGATCTATCCGACTGTAGCATCATCTAGCAGACAACAATTTTGACATAAGATAATTATTAACAGGCGGTCGTTACCATCTGTGGGTAAAGTGGGTTTCTAGGATAATTACCGACCGAGCCCAGGTAAATTTACACCTGCCCAGGTGGTGTGCTTGAACCGGCCTAGCTTATCTACTAGCATGAAACCTCAATAGACTTATTTATTAGGGACAATGAAATTCCATCTGGACCAGCCGCACATGACTTCAAACTAGAGTTGGTAGAGATAATAAATCGTACTGGGTTCGACGTGATTTCAGCAAAGTTGAATAAAGTCGTGATTAAAGTAAAGCATCGTGCGAAATTCATCGTATGAACAAGGCGGTAATTGGCTGGATATAGCAGAATAAAAAGAATTAAGCTCTTCTGGTTGAAAGAAATTAAGTGGTGATGCAAAAGACGACTTGGCTAAACCAAGAGTCGCCAGCTCTTTCCACAATTTATTTGGATCTGTTATAATTGACAATCTCTGAAGATGGTACTCACTTTTCGCATGTCTTAAGTCATTTTTAATATTCTGGAGCATTTGAACATTGACTTGGTGATGCCATTAATACTTTTGCCTTCAGGGACTTGTGTATGGAGCAAGCAACTCCTCCATCCACTTTTCCTTCACGATCATTACGAATGAGGAAATATCCCTCTGCTCGTAACAAGTTATCAGATACAAACGAATGAAGCCACGTTTCACTCAACGAAATAATATGAAATTTGCGCTCGAGTATAGTTGATTGAATTAGGTCCATATGCCCTCGTAACAAATTAACATTCAACTGAGCTATCTCCAAATGCGACATTGAGAGGGGTAAACAAGCTTGACTATTTGGAGACAATCAGATCAATTTATCAAGATCAGCCTCAGTTGAAATGACGATTGGTGTTTGACTATCGCTCTTGCGCACAAATATGGAACCAGAGCGAGACCATACATATTTATAATTACGTTCAGAAGCATGAGCCTTTAAAAGACGTAGTAGATGATAGAGTGCGGGTGGAAGAAACTCATTGACATACATGGGCCCTTGTTGATCAAGGCCAAACACTTCTCTGAGAGTCAAATTGTTCTTGAATCTCTTTTTGTTGATAATATGTTCTCTCTCACTTGGTGCGATTTGAGAGTGATTATAAAAGATTTTGAGGTGATTTGTCTCAAGTTATTACTCGTAGTATTGGCATTACTTGGCTCATGATGTGGACGATTTTTCCCTTTCTCAAGTGTTCGAATTTTGAGGACATCACTTAAGAGGGTCGGTATACTAAGGGCTTTAAAAACTTTCTCTACAACTTGCTCCGCGTAATCAGTTATTATTAAAGGCACACCAGATAGTGTGATTTCAGTAGAGAGCGGAACTGCAGTACTAGTCCTAAGTGAGTGAAGCTCACGTGACCGATCTTTATGTTGCTGTAATAATAGCGCGCAATTTGCTTCAAGATGCGTATTTCGTTCATTGTGAACATTATTACAATCCTTGGCAATTGGCATGCGCACCAGCTCAATAGCCGTATATTTCCACTTAGTAATATTTCATAAACCTCCAGTTCTTGGGTCATAATGGTTTAAAAGGAGATGGGTGTATAAGATATTGAAGGATAAAGTAAAGAAAAATAAGTAACTTGAGGTAGGGGTGGATCGATCGTGCAACGAACGGGGTCGCATTTACCCAGAGTTGCATTGTTCAGGCAATCATATGCATAAAGTATTTTCTAAATGCATCAATTTACCAACAAATCAATACTATTTAATAGACATCGATGTAGTTATTACTACGTGCTCTAGATTGATACACGATCCCGAGTAGACGCCACTCATATATACTTTCTCGCATTACCAAGCTGTTCCACAAGTTCTAATATGGCAGTTGAAAACAATAAGTATCAATCGGTTAACCTCACGCGTTTCTACATGAAGATCGTAGGGTTTTGGCGAGCTGACACAAAATGCGAGCAACTTGCTATGGACTGTGCTCTTGGTTATGCGATACTCGCAATCATCTTTGCAATTGGCGTCGAAGGTATCGATTTGTACTACTGTCTCGGTGATTTTTATGTGCGTTCATTTTTGTCTTATTCTGTATCTCTTGCTTTCAAATGTCTAACTGTGAAAGTATGGGTGATTACAATTTCAGGCAGTGACGTACAATCTTTGCGCTACTATGCTCCTCATCATAATCATGGTCAAGCTGACCAGCTTCATGATTTATCGGGATATCGTAATGAATCTAATCTCTTACGCAGAGACTAACTTCTGGCAAGTTAATTACGACGAGTATGGCGATAGAATCCTAAAGGACTGCGACAGAAGGGGCGTGCTGCTTACTTACACTTTTACCATAATTGTGCAAAGTGCTGCTCTCAGTTATATCGTTGCACCGATGATAGGTTTGTATAATATTCATGAAAAAATAAATATATAAGTGCATTTAACCTTATTTATTAATATTTCGTGACTTCGTCCAGAAAATTTATCAAGAAATGAAACTGACAAACTGCTACCGTTCAAGATATGGTTTGACTTACCAATGACGGCGACCCCGTATTACGAGGTTACTTACACTATGGAGGTATTGACTTTAGGGTAAAATAAGAATTGAGAAAAAGTTGTTTACTAATTATACGATCTAAAGCTCAGGAAATTACTTTATAATCTTCCAGTCTCTCTCGACTGTACACTCAGGAATTTGTACCTTTTGTTTCGATAACTTCCTATGCTGTTTCAACATTCACGTTGCTGCGCAGCTGAAAATTCTCGCGCACAAGATCGAAGATGTTGGAGACACATACCTCGACAATGTGGATAAAAATATACACTCGGACGTAGCCTCAAAGGCGGCTTCGAACGTATTCAAAACTTGTGTTCGCGAGCATTTAGTTCTCATCAACTATGTTGAGCATATGGAACGGGCCTTCACGTGGATTCTACTTGGACAATTGCTGCTTTCCAGCATGCTCATCTGTTTCGGCGGCTTTCAATTTTTGGCATGTCTCATACAATATGCCTATCAGTGTTCATACATTTTACCCTAATTTGAGAGATTCATTAATTATTGGGCTCGATGAATCACTCGACTTGGTATTAACCCTTTGCGGTCGGTGTCCCCGTAGCGGGGACATTTTTAACCTGCTGGTACTCCCAAAAGCGATATTCTGCCGATCGCAAAGGGTTAAAATACAACCCACTAAATGTATATATCAGCTGATAAAATATAATAATGTATACGAAACGTACCAATTTACTGTCGTAAACATTAAAGGGTCGATCTATCGATGAAAGTAGCTATAAGAAATTACCGACGGGAAAAATTCTGAATTTTTTCAGAATTTGAGCTTGTTAAAACATATCTCACAACCGAGCACCACAAACCAACAAACCAAAAAGAGTACGATTTTCTAAGATTCGCGAAAAGCAATAAAATTGAAAATCTAGCGCGAACAATTATTTGGAGTCATGAACTGGGACTCTGACACACCAGTTTTCAGTGAAAAATATTATGTAACGTAGACGTTATTCGAGTTTTTAAAAAAATCATAACCGTCAGAAACCCAATTTTGCAGAATATTTTGCGCTGCGAATTGATAAGAGTGTTATTTTGCCATTAGATTGGGAACAGATGTATGAAACATTGCACCGCGACTACTGTAGAACGACTTTATATCATCAAAATGCTATTCAGCGAAACACAGGTATCCTAATATTTGATTTGGCGGCAATGATCAATAGTTACTCGTCCATAAAAAAATCGCGTCAAAACCACCATAGGGGAAACAATTTCTGGTTTTAACACCGGAAGTGCAGGGGCAGCGAACAGAATAGGTAAGATACAATTTGGAGGTAATGGGTGGGACCTATATATGGTGCGCGAGAATTGTTACGTTCTGGTGCATCAGAGAGTATTCTATATCTCTTTTGTATTCTGTTACTCCCTTTAGTCCATTCGTAGCAAAATATATTCTGCACAAGTAGGGTTTTTGCAGTCCTGATTTTTTTTTATAACTTGAATAACTTCTATATTTCTTAATACTTTCGGCTAAAAACGGGTGTGTCTTCTAAATTTATCATTCCAAACAATCTCTCGTACAAGATTTTAGTTATTTTGTTTTTGCCGAATGTCGAAAAGTATATGATTTTTGCACATTTTACATCATTCTGAAAAAAATTAACAATGTTTTTCGCCGGTAATTTCTTATGGATACTTTTATCATTGCACCGCCCGCCCCCCTCAAGAGTATTAATTTTCATACGTTTCAAATAAAGACAGATTAATGGGGATGAGGCTCATGCAAAGTAGACAGTTTTATGATAGTTTCATGTGTCGTATTCCATAGTACGTTGCTCATTTCCATGCGACAATGAAGATACATTCTCTAGCTCTACATTTATAATTGCAGGCCGCCGAAACATTGGTCAGAAAATGTTTATTCGTTCTTCATTTTACTGGAAGTATATCCCAGCTGTTTCTCTACACATGGACATGTAACGATATAACTTACCAGAGTGAACAAGTCTCTAGTGCTGCGTATAACATGCAATGGTACTTATTGCCCCATGATAAAAATGGCCAATTGATTAAGCATGGAATCATTATGATAATGAAAAGAGCTAGTAGGCCTTGCGTTCTTACAGCTGGGAAATTTGCACCGATGTCCCTGGAAACTTTCACCAGCGTGAGTATACAGAGACCATACATAAATATGCCCAAGCTATGAACATAAATCACACAACATTCTATTGCATATTCTCTTGTCCCTTCCATTCGATAATTAATCATTAACCTGATTTCTTCTCATTTATAGATCTTAAGTACGGCGGCATCATACTTTACGTTACTACAACAGATGAGCGGAGAAGACGAATGAATTTTCTCAGTTACATGTTTGTTTCGCAGTACTGATCGTTTCATGTATTTTCCCTTGCGTTATTTTGTGCTTATGTGTTATTCTATGCTTTAACATATTTTAGGACGTCACTATATTTTATAAAGATACATTCATTTCTCATAAATAAAATAAAGAGTGCATCTCTTTATTACCTATGAGAAACTTAATCCGGGACGTAGAATAAGGAAGTTGCATACCACAAACGTAAATATTTAAGGCTTATAAGAGATGGTGCAATAAATAATGCTGCTGCCTCCGTTTTTACATTCATTCGAGATAGTTGATTCGGAAGTAGAACTTCCATATTCTAACGGAATAGAAGTTGGGTTAGAGAAGGTTTACGTAACATTTGCTGTATGAACTTTATATGCAGTGCGCGATTACGGACATCGGCACATGTCGCTTAATCATTATTAGTTTACCTACGATGTCGTCCGTATCAATTAAATAACTTTCTATTAAATTGTCGCGTTTTACAACTTTCTATTAAATTGCGTCACTTCGTACATCAGCACATTCTTTCTCCGTCGTCGTTCTACTTCGTGAGCGGTCTACTTATCTACTCTCAGGTGGTTACTATACATACGCCTACCAAAGCCACAGTTTAATCCAATGGGTTTTGTGGTTGGTGCGATATATATATATATACTATACATCGCCCTCGATGCTGCATTAAAACGATGAGGGTGTGAGTTAAAAGGATAACTCGTTTTGCGCATTGTTCGCCGTCATCCATATCGATTTTCGCGTTTATCTGAACTTGGCAGTGTTGGTGCCTGTCCACCGAGCGTACGTTGCCGTTTTCCAAGGCGGTAATGGTCATTAACCAAAATAATTGTTGTCATTCTAGGTCCATGATTTGTTTTCTATTCAGCTTTGGGGCTAGATTGTCTACGCATACCTTGTTCCGTATTCTGAGGCTTTGTATGACATCGCATCATTAACCAATGTAATATTATATTTTTGCATTGTCTTAAAATACTGAAATATTATTTTTTCGCCTATTACGTTGTAATTGGGGAAATCGTAATACCAATTTAAATGTGTGCATCAACAGAATAGAGTGTCCACATTGACTTATTTTTTCCAAAATTGAGTACCAGGTGTATGCATAAGTTTTTTCCGGTTTTTTGGTAAAAAAAAACACGTAATTTTCAAGGGAAATTAATTTTTGTTTTATTCAAAATATTGGCCATCGGCTTCTACACATTTCGCCCATGTTTCAGGTAACTTATGAATACCATGCCAGAAAAACTGCTTGTCTTTTGCGGCAAACCATTGGTCGAGCCATTTTCCAACTTCCTCGAAATTGCTGAAGTGCTGCTCTGGGAGAGCGTGCCCCATTGATGCGAAGAGGTGATAGTCAGATGGCGCCAGGTCTGGCGAATACGGCGGGTGCGGAAGGATGTCCCATCCAAGCGATTTCGAGGTGTCTTTCACTGCTTTTGCTGTGTGAGACGGCGAGTGACTGCGATTTTCTATTTGACGTTCATTCAAATCGTGTGGGACTCATTTACCGAGTTTATTGATCTTCCCCATTACTCGTAAACGTCTGCTGATTGTTTCTTGTGACACATGTAATGCTTCTGCTAATTGCCGTTGAGTTTGAGTTGGGTCATCATCCAATAACTCCTGCAATCGCTCGTCTTCGCATTTTTGTGGTCTACCAGAGCGCTCACTGTCTTTCACATTGAAATCACCACTTTTAAATTGTCGAAACCATGTCTCACATGTTCTAATCGATGGAGCGTGTTCACCATATGTTTCTACTAGCAAACGTTGACTTTCAGCAGCCTTTTTCTTTCGATTAAATAAGAAAAGCAATGCTCGCCGCAAATGTTCTTTTTCAGGCACAAAACTCGACATGATCACTGAACGATAAAACAAAGACGCTAGTTTTTGGCGGACTCAACTTGTGTGTGTTTGTAGGTTAATGTCAGACGAACAAAATGACGTATGTGTCAAATTAATACGCTGCGTACTTTTCGCTGGCGCCATCTGTTAGTTAAACCAGAAAAAACTTATGCATACACCTGGTATGTGTCAAAAATAAGTATGCTCTTAGAAACTGCATTTCTTCAAGTTATTCTGTATATCTTTCTCGATACTCTATACTGTACACTATTCTGCGTCACTATTAATATTTTATACAATATTCAAGGTGGTTTTCAAGCATAATCGTGATATTCCGGCGCCTTTCAATTGCGTTATTAATATGCAATTTCTTTTCAATTATTTCGCATAGACCGATCCCTTCGGGCGTTTATTTAACCGACCCATCGCGTTTTTTGTTATTAACATTCAGCGATACGTTGTCTCCAACGCGAAGTTTTCATTTTCCGCATCCTTGCCGAATTCAACCTTATTGAATTTCTTGTTGCAATTATTACCATAGATTCCGAGTCCAGTGTTGTTCCTCAGTGTAGAACCGTTTTTTTCTCTTATTACCACGCAATTCTCTTTTTTTTTCCTTCGACGTCCAATATATTTCTTGAATTTTCCGCAATTCATTTCTTGAATTATCTCCCTTCACGCATTTAGTGGGATACTTTCCGAGATAGGTAGATTTTCGGAGATAATGCAGCGAAGATCTGTCCACTTCGGGGTCAGTCCAGCTAACCTTCCATAACATACGGCCTCGTGGTGGTGCCGGCAGCCTTCCTTAATTATGCTCTATACTCTTATAATTACTATTATGCTCTATGAGTATTGTGGTCGTGGCCAACAGTGCGACGATACTGAAGTCACTGGCAGTGTCGCTCAATGCCAGCAGCGTAACTTATAGCAGCTGCAGCGTTGCTTTGCTTGCTGCCTGCTTTCTTCTGTTTTTAGGCCTCTGCTGAGCGGTGAGCATATTCAACTTCAGCGTGCCCAGCGTCTGGTCTCTGCAATAGTTTTCACGGGCGTTGCGGTTATCGTAATTCTCGCAATCGGGTTTCCCGCGTCTTTTGGCCGTCGAGGCTGCTATACTGACTGCGTCGGTCCGCTTCTGCTCTACGATAACCTCTTCCTGCAGCCCCCCCACATGTGCTCCCCGTTCTGACAAAAATTTCAGATGATGTCGACGTTGTGTATCGTCCTATTCTCACTGGGTACTAGTAGGCTTACTCGTCCTTAATCCCGAGTGCAGTCTCGAGGCATGTTTCCAGTCTTCCCGCACGTAAGACAATTTTCCCCTTGTCATGTCGGCGCGCCCAGGGACCTTCTGGTGTGACTTTGCCCGCCTGCTATACCTACCTTGGTCTGTTCCATATTTGTAATATCGATGGTCCCCGTTACGGACTAGTAGAGAGTGGCGTAATTGAGTGACCGCGCCAGGATTTGGTCCTGTCTATGCAGTCCATTTTCGAAGTTAGCTAGAGCACTCTCCCGCGTGATCCTCTCGATCGTTCTGACTTCTACTACCGATGTGGCATCTTCGTTGAGCTTCTCAATGATATCGATGGTGATACGTTCTGCGCTTGCAACGTATACTGCAATGTCTTCCTCTTGACCGTGCCGGACGGAGTTGAACTCGATCTGTAGTGTAGTCAGCGATTTCCGCTTTCCGTACAAGGCCTTCATCTCGGTCTTAAGCTGAGCCACCAAGAGAACGGTCTTATGTTTCATTTCTCGTGCCTCTCTACCCACGAGCTTGCTGCTAAGCACCAACTTCAGCAGTATCTCATGATCCCCATCTGCAGCTCTCTTGAAGACGGTTTTGCAGGATCGTATGAAGGTATCAAGCTCGTCAGAGTCGCTTCGATCGAAGTGTTTAATATTTTTCAATACCAACCCGAGGTCTAGCGTTCGTCCACGCGGATTCTGCGTAGTCCTGCTCTTCAAACCGAGTTTGCAGCTACTGCGGCAGTGGTGGCAAGTGACCTCCCGTCCTTGCCCTTTCCAGCTGCTGCACCAGCTCGGCGTTTCGCTCTTGTACGGAGCGGATGAGCTCATACTCGTCTGCGCCTACCATGTTCAGTATATCGGCCAGATTCCTTCTCGCCGACGATGCGTCGTCGCCCTGGAGCCGGAGCTCTAGCTTGAGCTCACGCTGCTCCCTCTTGACCTCGCACTAAGCCCCCTCTACTTGACGGTGACTCCTGTCAGCCGCTTGAATCTACCTTTAGATTTTATTATTTTGGGTGAGTCCAACCCGGAATCAACCGTTCAGGTTGATGTAAAAATTTATGCTGATTTCGGCCAAGTGGCTACTAACTACCTTGGGCGAAATTAATTACGAATTAACGAACGTTCGAGTACGAATTGCATTACTTCGTACATCAGCACATTCTTTCTTCTCCGTCGTTTTACTTACAAGGAAAGGTACTTTGGTGTCCCCCTCCGACTTTAATGCAACTCACGTATGTTGTAGAGCATCGAAAATTAAAACACACGTATTTTTTTTTATCGGCGGAAAAACATTTTTAAGGGGTGAAATCGCCCTTCAAAAATAGCATGTCGAGGGGTGATTTTGCAGTTTCACCCAGAAGGCGTCAACTGATTTTAATAAAACAAAAACCAAAATACTCCTCATTGAAGACAATCAAAATTCCACGCTGAGTTGAAGAAAAAAATTCATTTGCAGGGGTGAACAACCCCCTGATTTTTCAAATTTCCACCCTACACAAAAAACTAATCAACCAAATTAAACAGAACATGTACCATTTGGAAGGGCAAGTTAAAATAAAGTTGACGTATTTTTACACATTCACAGGAAAATGAGTTTACGGGGGTAAACTACCCCTTATCCATTAGTACGTATATTTGTGCGTACATTCTTGTTTCTCGTTATTTACACGTTAAAGAGCTGCTTGCGTTCACTCTTTGTGCTGATTTTGTGCTAATCAATAATTTATCGTCATATGTCATCGACCTTTCGATTAGATAGTATTTTGATTCGGCGCAAATTTCGGAATAAGTCGATGATGCAACAGTCGTTCCATCTATAGAACTTTGTCAGTTATTCCAACGAAATGAATATGATCTTATTTTTTTGAGTTGTTCACCCCTGCAAATGAATTTTTTTCTTCAACTTAGCGTGGAATTTTGATTGTCTTCAGAGAGGAGTATTTTGGTTTTTGTTTTATTAAAATTAGTTGACGCCTTCTGGGTGAAACTGCAAAATCACCCCTCGACATGCTATTTTTGAAGGGCGATTTCACCCCTTAAAAATGTTTTTCCGCCGATAAAAAAAAATACGTGTCTTTTAGTTTTCGATGCTCTACAACATACGTGAGTTTCATCAAAATCGGAGGCGGACACCAAACTGACCTTCTTGTAAGTACCAGCCGGTCACCCCCTTAATAATAAATAAAGCATCATGCGAAGTTCCCCCCCTTGATTTCGGCTAACAGGAATGTTTTGAATCAATTCGAACATTTAAATAACGAGAAACACAAATGTATGCACAAATATACGTACTAATGGATAAGGGGTAGTTTACCCCCGTAAACTCATTTTCCTGTGAATGTGCAAAAATACATCAACTTTATTTTAACTTGCCCTTCCAAATGGTACATGTTCTGTTTAATTTGGTTGATTAGTTTTTTGTGTAGGGTGGAAATTTGAAAAATTAGGGGGTTGTTCACCCCTGCAAATGAATTTTTTTCTTCAACTTAGCGTGGAGTTTTGATTGTCTTCAATGAGGAGTATTTTGGTTTTTGTTTTATTAAAATCGGTTGACGCCTTCTGGGTGAAACTGCAAAATCACCCCTCGACATGCTATTTTTGAAGGGCGATTTTACCCCTTAAAAATGTTTTTCCGCCGATAAAAAAATACGTGTCTTTTAGTTTTCGATGCTCTACAACATACGTGAGTTGCATTAAAATCGGAGGGGGACACCAAAGTACCTTTCCTTGTTAGTGAGCGGCCGACTTACCTACTAGCGACCGAGCGAAGATAAATGTTGCAACAAATGAATGGAATTCGTCGATTAATTTCAGGCATAACAGACCATTATAACCGTTGATTTGCATTGGTATCATCTAGATGAATTTCTATTACTCGATGGACGACTACCATGTAAGTAACAAACGGTCTATCAAAACTAATCTCCTAAATTGCAGTTCGATTATTCTTAACTTAGGCATAAGTAGTATATTTATACATTTCTACCATGTTTTATACATGATATATACCATTCGTTATTCGAGCTTAATTCTGCGTTACATTTTCGAGCTCGGCCTTGCGTTTTTTTAATTATCTTCTTTTCAAGCTTTATATTTTGTATTGCTATTTTGAGGTTTATTTTCCGCTTCCTGGCCACAATGTTTGTTTTGCGACATTGTCCGAACGTTACTTTGTATTGTTGTTTTGAGCCGGTGCCAATCTTTACATTTTCGCCCTGCTTTCGTTTGTATATTTATTTGAGCTTATAATGAGTAGTATACTTTCGGCCGTCCCCTTTTTCATTAAGCTTCGAGTTTGTATTTAGTATTATATTTTTTCTCGCCCCATTCCGCATTATATTTTAAGCCAGTACCAAATCTTATATTTTCTACCTGCTTTCGTTTGTAGTGCTAGATGAGCTTATAATTAGTAGTGTATTTTTGCCCACAATGTTTTTCATTATATTTCGAGTTTGTATTTAGTATTGTGTTTTTGGCTGTCCCCTTTGCATTATCGTTTGAACTTTTAGTTTAGCGTCTTAAATCGAGTGAACGTTATTTCTGCGTTGTTATTTTCGCTTTATTACTGCATTCCCTACTGTTATTCCCGATTTCTTTTTGCATTATCATTTACGCTTTACTTACGCTTTGTTATTTAAGTCTTATTTTTAAAAAATTGTATTCGAAATTGGAATACACTGGCATTAATCTCTTTTATACGAAATTGGAGTGTAATTAAGTTTTGACATGCAGCATTCTTCTCAATCAGCCATAACTATATTTAAAAATGATGGATCTTATGGAGAGCCCATGAGGAGGATAGAAATTTGTTTGTTTATCTTATTATCAAAGGTGAAACAAGTAGTAGACATAATGATCTGAGTTGCTTTTTAAAATTTGTCGAGGACAGAGCCCTTCTCAGACTGTTTAAAACTAATTGTGAAGGTACATTTGTGAAATGAACAAGAAGATTTTAGCGAAGAACTACCATTAACATTAGAAATCCGACTATTTATACGCTTCGTCAACATTTCATGAATGAAATCATAAACAATTTGTATGTGGTACAATTGACAGACGCAATTATTGATCTCATTGAGATATTCGGGTTGTGTATTTTTGGTAAAGTTTACATTCTATCTGAATTTGTATTATCAGGTTTCAAGAAATAATGGTTACTTTCATTTATGAATTTTACTCGTTTCCGATGATATAGAAGCCTAGTAACTAATTATTGTTGAATTTTATTTCAATCAGCTGCTACAACCTTATAAATAGTTTCATCATTTAAGAGTGCAAGGCATTTTTGTAATCAGTAGGATTTAAAGCAACAGTGCTATTAAGTTTATAAGTCCTGATGATGTGTATATCCAGGTGTCAAGAAAAACAGACAGATTACTGACGAGACGACTGAAGGACCGGTGACGAGGCAAATCACCGCCGGGGTCGCACAGGGGTCCATACTGGGACCAGATTTTTGGAACGTACTGTACGACAGCTTGCTCAGGCTGGAAATGCCGCTCGACGTACTCCTCGTCGCTTACGCTGACGACGTGGCGGCGGTGATCACCGAACGGTCTCCGGACCTGGCACAGCTAAAACTGAACCAGATGAGGCGACGAGTGGGACGATGGATGACGGACCAGGGACTACAACTCGCGACAGAAAAGACAGAACTGACATTCCTTAGTAGAAGACGTATACAGACGAGACTTCCCATGTGGGTCGGGACGGACGAAATCATGGCCGATTTCGGTCATGACGACTATTAATGGCGACGGCCCACTCGATCTTCCTTTACGGCGCAGAGATCCGTGCAGATGCCCTGAAGACAAAAAAGTACTGCCACGCTATGACGACGGTACAAAGACAGGGTGCACTGAGGATCGCCTGCTCCTATCGAACTGTCTCTGCAGAAGCAAATTTGGTGGTGACCGGCGTAATACCCGTGGACCTCCTAGCTTTCGAGCGAAGGAGGATCTACGGGAAACGCGCCGACATAAGACGAGAGGATGCGGCAGTTGCGGAGCGCAACAGGACGATACAGACTTGGCAAGACCGACGGACAGAAGAACGTACAGGCAACTGGACGAGATGACTTGTAAAGGACCATAGACCGTGGATCGGAAGGAAGTTTGGGGACGTGAACTTTTACGTTACCCAGCTCCTGACCGGACACGGCTACTTCCGAAGGTACCTTTACAACATGAACAGAGAACGGACGCCAGACTGTAAGTACTGTGGACACGAACGAGACGACGCGGAGCACACATTTTTTGTGTGTAACCGCTGGTCAGGACCCCGACTGGAACTCGAGACGATTGTTGGTAGCATCACTCCGGACAACATTGTTCAGGTGATGCTCCACTCAACGGAACTAGTTGCCACCTATACAGAGACGATACTGCGACGAAAAAACGTATACGACTGCCTCGCCTAACCGAGCAGACGGACTGACGTGTCGCGACAGGTTACAGACAGCAGAACGAACGGACGAACACAGACAGAACCCCCAGCCAGAAGTAATATCAAAATAGTTCCTGGTCTGAGAGAAGACAACAAGGAGAGGGCGATTTAGTGGGTAGGCCTACTTTTTTGTAAGTCCCACATACCCCCCCAGTCCAAAAAGCTGGGCGATATCCGTGAAAAGTATTCTACAACTCCTTGTTAAAAAAAAAAAAAGAAAAAAAAAAAAAAAAAAAAAAAATTTCGACAGTTGCTGGAAAATTTTCAAAAGAACAGAGAGGAGGGACCGCACTCCTCAAAGTGTGGGATTTGTACATACTAAAACCACCAACCCTTTTTCCAGATGTTGTATAACGACCCAGGAACCGCTTCCGCATTTCGTCAGGGTTGTTCCGTTTCTTTGCCTTCCAGGCCTTTTCACTCCTTTCTGCTTGCTTATGGCCGCCGTCCGGCGCAAGCTGTGATGTTCAGCCCAATTACATTCGTTGATACGCTAATGCCCTAACTGCTTTTCCTGTGTCACTTCACTGTGGTTCACTGATCTCAGCGCTATTTTCTCACACTGCACTGTTCAATCTGTCCACGATTTAAGACTAGTTGTTGTCTGCTCCGGCTATTACTCTGTTGTTTACTTCTTGTTTTTTCTGGCGTAGAAGTGTTTCGGCAAAATTTGTCACCGCATCCCACTTCTCCGCGCTGATCAGCATCGATACCACTATCTTCTATGGGGTGATAACACCTAGTGACTCCTCCATCCTTTCCCTCTAATCCCTCCATCGATTACACTCAAAGAAGGTGTGATGAGCGTCGTCGCGTTCAGAATTCCCGTAGATACATCGCAGATTTTCCACTTTCCCGATCTTGTAAAGGCATGCCCTGAAGTAGTCGTGCCCGCTCAATGGTTGGGTCAGGTAGTAGGTCACTAACCCATGTTTACGTTCTGTCCATAGGGCCAGATGTTTGTCTCCTGTACAACAGGCAGATAAAAGACCCAAGCATGGAGAAACGGAAGGCGAGTGGGAAGAACCACGCCGCAGGAAGGAGAAAGGAGGCGCAGACAAGCCCAACAATAGGAAAGCCAGAAGGGCTGCAACAAACGACGAAGAAACACCGGCAACGAGGATGAAAACAACCCCACCGAAACGCCAAAGAGAGCGGAACAAACGGATCCGGTAAAGGCCGCGCGGCGTAGCTGTTCTTATCAGGCCGGAAACAGGGAGAACCTACGCAGAGATACGGAAGGACATCCGCGCCAAAGTGAACCCTGCAGACACGGAGACGAACATCAAGTCCATCCGGCAGACTCACAAGGGCGAAATTCTGCTGAAGCTAGGCAACAAGCAGAAGAACAAGGACGTATTCAACAAGGCCCTGAGAGATGCGCTGGGAAATACGGGCAAAGTCACCGAACTCACCCCGAAGATTACCCTCGAGATTAGGGACCTCGACGGAGCAACTGAAGAAGAAGATGTGCTCGACGCCTCGGCACGCGAATACTCGGGACGAGTAGACAATGTTAAAGTCCAAGTGCCAAAGATGATTTACAGCGGCCAGAAAATTGCTCTCATCGAGATGGATGAAATAAAGGCCACGGAACTCATCCACAAGGACAGGATCGAAGATAGCTGGGTCAACCGTAGAATTCGGAAACGGATAACTGTAATGCGGTGCTTCAGGTGCTTAGGGTATAGGCATGAAGCCAAAAACTGTAGTGGCCTGGATAGAAGTAAACTGTGTTATGAGTGTGGTGAAACCGGTCATAAAGGCGCTGAGTGCGATAGGGAAGCGCGGTGTGTTTTGTGCGCGGACGAAGCGCAATCGTCCCACATGCCGGGAAAAGGGAAATGTGCCACTTTTCGGAGAGCGTTCGAAAGGGCTAAAAGCGGGACACCGAGATGACAAGGGTACTTCAAGGAAATCTCAACAGGAGGAGGACGGCCGACGACCTCCTGACAAAACTGGTGCGCGAGAAAACATGTGACGTGATTATTATCAGTGAACAATATCGTGATAAAGTGAATGCAAACTGGCACGCGGACAATCTGGGCACTGCAGCCATCCGGGTCCTGAATCCCGGAAAAGGCCGAGTAGAAAATCACGTAAGAGGAAACGGCTTTGTCTGGATTAAACAGAGAGACATTTACTACGTGAGCTGCTCCTTCACGCCAATTAAGGCATCGGGCAATTTAAAGAGAAACTCAACAGCCTGGAAGACCAACTGCGGGACATGGAAGGAAAAATCATCGTGGCTGGAGACTTCAATGCGCGAGCGGTCGAATGGGGCATGCCGCATCCGGACGGCAGGGGCAGGCGAATAATGAAAATGGCTTCAAGACTAAGCCTCACAGTGCTCTACACCGGTTCGACTGCGACCTTCCAACGACCAGGCTACAGGGGAACGATCCCAGACATCTCATTCGCATCGGAACACACAGTAACATGTGTGAGCAAATGGACGGTCATTGAGGACTTCACCGGCAGCGACCACCAATACATCACGTTTAAATTATTTGAAGAGGGAAACGCACCAAGGAACAACAGGGACCTACCACCAAGATGAAACGTAGCCAAAATGGACAAGAGGAAACTGGGTATGGCGATACTCAACGAACGGAGAATCTTAACGCACGTTCAAAACCCGAGTGCAGAAAAATTGGTGGACGAAACGATGCAGCTCATACTGCAAGCGTGCATAGCATCGATGCCGAGGAAGCAGCGACCAACGAACGAGCAGGCAGCGTACTGGTGGACCGACGTGATCGCCAATCAGCGAAAACGATGCCTCCGACTGCGGAGGAAAGCAACCCGAGCTCGAAGAACGAATCCTGATGAGGCAGCGATCATCGTGGCTCAATGCAAAGGCGCCAAGGAGATCCTACAGCGCCAAATTAGCCGCAGCAAGTCGGACCGCTGGAGTTCCATCATACAAGACGTGAATAACGAACCGTGGGGATTGGGCTACAGGATAGAGACGAGAAAGCTGGAAGTTTTCTCGGAAGGAGAGAGCATGGACCTGAATAGGATAAAATCATCGTAGATACCCTATTCCCGACTCACCCACCGAGCAGCGAGGAAGACCTCAACATCAGGATTGAGGAAATCACGTCATTTAGGGAGGAGGAGCTGATGGACGCGGTCAAATTCTTACGGAACAGGAAGGCCCGAGGACCCGACGGCGTACCAGCAGAAGTGCTGAAGGCGGTGGGAGACGCCCACCCGAAACTGCTTCTTGATATGTACAACTGCTGGCTGAAGAGCGGAGTTTTTCCCAAACGCTGGAAAACGCAGCGTCTGGTGTCAATCAGCAAAGACAAAGGAGATCCTAACTCCCCGTCAGCCCACAGGCTACTTTGCATGCTGGACACGGCCAGGAAATAACTGGAGAGGATGATCAAGCCGCGACTACATACAGCAATACGGGAAGCAGGAGACCTATCCGATAGACAATTCGGTTTTAGGAAAGGACGATCCACGGTAGACGCAATTCAAGAAGTTACGAGAATAGTTGAGGCAACACGAGAGAGCAACCGATACTCCCGAGAGATCGTGGTATTGGCTACGCTTGACGTGAAGAATGCCTTTAATTCAGCAAAATGGTGCGACATGATGCCGGCGCTAAAGGTACATTTCCAGGTACCAGCGTACCTCCTGGCGATGGTGGACGACTACTTGAAGGACCGAGTATTACTCTACGATACACGAGAAGGACAACAGAGAAAAGTCATAACTTCAGGCGCAGCCCAGGGATCGATCCTCGGGCCAGATCTCTCCATCATCTCGTACGATGGAATTCTACGGATGGGAATACCAGACGACACGTACCTGATAGGATACGCTGACGACGTCGCCGCGGTCATCACAGCAAGAGACCCCGAAGCGGCACAAAAGCGTCTTAACCAGGTCATGACGCGGATGCACCAATGGATGGGGGACCACGGCCTCAGCCTAGCTACGCAGAAGACGGAGATAGTAGTTCTCACTCGGAAGAGGATCCGAAACATCTTGCGCATGCGCATTGTAAACGAAGAAGTGGAAACGAAAGACGCAGTGAGGTATCTCGGCAACACCCTGGACACCAAACTAACCTTCTGGGAACACATCAGGAAAGCGACAGACAAAGCGGCGACTATGGTAGCAGCGCTGAGCCGTCTCATGGCGAACGTGAGAGGACCAATGACCAGCAAACGCCGGCTTCTAATGTCGGTGACGCACTCGATTCTCCTGTATGGAGCAGAAATCTGGGCGGTCGCACTGGAAGCGGAAAGCCAAAGGAAGCGTATAGCCGCGGTACAAAGAAGAGGAGCCCTGAGAGTGGCCTGTGCATACCGAACGGTATCAGGACCGGCGGCCTTTGTTATTGCTGGAGTGGGACCTATCGAGCTCCTCGCGAGAGAGAAGAAATGAGTCTACCTGCGACGAGCTGAACACGATCGAAAACAAATGAAGAAACAGGAGAGGAATCACACCATGGAGCTTGGGCAGAGCATGTGGGACAGTGACGCAAGAGGAAGATGGACAGCCAGCCTCATCAAACATCTGACCCTATGAACAGATCGTAAACATGGGGAAGTTACTTACTACCTGACCCAACTATTGAGCGGGCATGGCTACTTCAGCGCATACCTTCACAAGATCGGGAAAGTGGAAAATCCGCGATGTATCTACGGGGATTCTGAACGCGACGACGCTCATCACACCTTCTTCGAGTGTAATCGATGGAGGGATGAGAGGGAAAGGATGGAGGAGTCACTAGGTCTTATCACCCCAGAGAACATAGTGGCATCGATGCTGATCAGCGCGGAGAAGTGGGATGCGGTGACAAATTTTGCCGAAACAGTTCTACACCAGAAGAAACAAGACGAAAACAACAGAGTAATAGCTGGAGCAGACAACAACTAGTTGGACATCGTGAGCATAGTGAACAGTGCAGTGCGAGAAAATAGTGCCGAGCCCAGTGAACCACAGTGAAGTTTCACAGGGTTCACACAGTTTCTCTCAGGGCTCCTCTTCTTTGTACCGCGGCTATACGCTTCCTTCGGCTTTCCGCTTCCAGTGCGTCCGCCCAGATCTCTGCTCCATAGAGGAGAATCGAGTGCGTCACCGACATGAGAAGCCGGCGTTTGCTGGTCATTGGTCCTCTCACGTTCGCCATGAGACGGCTCAGCGCTGGTACCATAGTCGCCGCTTTGTCTGTCGCTTTCCTAATGTGTTCCCAGAAGGTTAGTTTGGTGTCCAGGGTGATGCCGAGATACCTCACTGCGTCTTTCGTTTCCACTTCTTCGTTTACAACGCGCATGCGCAATATGTTCGGGATCCTCTTCCGAGTGAGAACTACTATCTCCGTCTTCTGCGTGGCTAGGCTGAGGCCGTGGTCCCCTATCCATTGGTGCGTCCGCCTCATGACCTGGTTAAGACGCCTTTGTGCCGCTTCGGGGTCTCTTACTGTGATGACCGCGGCGACGTCGTCGGCGTATCCTATCAGGTACGTGTCGTCTGGCATTTCCATCCGTAGAATTCTTCCTGGGCTGCGCCTGAGATGATGACTTTCCTCTGTTGTCCTTCCCGTGTGTCGTAGAGCAGTACTCGGTCCTTCAAGTAGTCGTCCACCATCGCGAGGAGGTACGCTGGTACCTGGAAATGTACCTTTCGCGCCCGGATCATGTCGCACCATCTTGCTGAATTAAAGGCATTCTTTACGTCGAGTGTAACCAATACCACGATCCCTCGGGAGTAATGGTTGCTCTCCCGCGTTGCCTCAACTGTCCTCATGACCTCTTGAACTGCGTCTACCGTGGATCGTCCTTTCCTGAAACCGCATTGTCTATCGAACAGGTCACCTGCTTCCCGTATTGCTGTATGTAGTCGCGGCTTGATCATCCTCTCCAGCAATTTCCCGGCCGTGTCCAGCATGCACAGTGGCCTGTAGGCTGACGGGAAGTTAGGGTCTCCTTTGCCTTTGCCGATTAACACCAGACGCTGCGTCTTCCAGCATTTGGGAAAAACTCCGCTCTTTAAGCAGCAGTTGTACATATCGAGAAGAAGTTTCGGGTGGGCGCCTGCCACCGCCTTCAACACTTCTGCCGGTACGCCGTCGGGACCTGGGGCCTTTCTGTTCTGCAGTGAGTTGACCGCGTCCATCAGCTCCTCCTCATTAAATAACGTAATGTCCTCAATCCTGATGTCGAGGTCCTCCTCGGTCCTCGGTGGGTGTGTCGGAAATAGGGTATCTGCGATGTTTTTCATCCTATTCAGGTCCATGCTCTCTCCCTCCGAGAAAGCTCCTAGTTTCCGCGTCACTATCCTGTAGCTCAATCCCCACGGGTCTTTATTTACGTCCTGTATAATGGAATTCCAGCGCTCCGTCTTGCTGCGGCCAATTTGACGCTGTAGGATCTTCTTAGCACCTTTGTATTGAGCCGCGATGACCGCTGTCTCATCAGGATTCCTTCTTCGAGCTCGGGTTGTTTTCCTTCGCAGTCGGAGGCATCGTTTTCGCTAACCGGCGATCTCGTCGGTCCACCAATACGCTGCCTGCTTGTTCGCTGGTCGCTGCTTTCTCGGCATTGACGCTCTACAGGCTTGCAGTACTAGCTGCATCGTTTCGTCCACCAATTCTTCTGCACTTGGGTTTTCAACGTTCGTCGAGATTCTCCGTCCGTTGAGTAGAGCTATACTCAATTTCCTCTCGTCCATTTTGGCTACGTTCTATCTTGTTGGTAGGTCCCTGTTGATCCTTGGTGCGTTTCCTTGTTCAAATAATTCGAACGTGATGTATTGGTGGTCGCTGCTGGTGAAGTCCTCAATCACCGTCCATTTTCTCACACATGGCACTGCGCGTTCCGATGCAAACGAAATGTCCGGTATCGTTCCCCTGTAGCCTGGTCGTCGGAAAGTCGCAGTTGAATTGGTGTTGAGCACTGTGAGGCTTAGTCGTGAAACCATTTCCATTACTCGTCTGCCTCTGCCATCCGGATGCGGCATACCCCATTCGATCGCTCGCGCATTAAAATCTCCAGCCACGATGATTTTTCCTTCCATGTCCCGTAGTTTGTCTTCCAGGTTAATAATAATAATAATAATAATAATAATAATAATAATAATAATAATAATAATAATAATAATAATAATAATAATAATAATAATAATAATAATAATAATAATAATAATAATAATAATAATAATAATAATAATAATAATAATAATAATAATAATAATAATAATAATAATAATAATAATAATAATAATAATAATAATAATAATAATAATAATAATAATAATAATAATAATAATAATAATAATAATAATAATAATAATAATAATAATAATAATAATAATAATAATAATAATAATAATAATAATAATAATAACCCTCCTAAGTGTGTCGCCTTGCCGCGGCGGGGGGGCTTGCGTTTCTGCAATGAACTTTGGAGCTCGGCCGGCGGGGGCTCTGGCCCCTGGCAGGTCTAACCTTGCCGGACAGGTCCAGGGGGAGCGGGCAGACTAAGAACACACAACATCAAAAGCTACGGTGGAAGGCATCGTGCCTACGGCTGCATGGCCGCAATGATATAAACTAAAGCGGTCGCGAACGATCCTTGCAGGGCACCGGGTGGAACCCTGCAGTATTTACACCTTACCTGGACAAGGCGGCTCTGCCTAGGTGGACATACATTCCAACCTACTCGTGGGATGAATATGGAGAAACTTTTAAAAGAAATTAAACCTAAACAGAAGAAGGAGATGGTAAAAACATCGACCGAGGAGGAGCTCAGGACAATCGGAGAACTCGCGACGGACTATATCGGGGGAGAGTCGAACGATGATAGCTTAGCGAACGTGACAGAAAATGTAAACCTAAGAAAGAGAAGTAGACTTCAATCATATTCGTCAACAGGCACCGAAGATCGATCCCTACATCAGACGACAAAGAAATTAAAATTCAGAAAGAGAGAAACGACACAGCCACGCATGGAAGAGGGTAAAACGGTTCCACCTGTCATCGGAAATATAAGGAGGCATCGAGAAGAACCTGAAACCTCCTCATTCGACGATGACAATAAGAACGAACCCGATTTGACAGAGTTATTACAACTCATTCATGAGACCGCGACGAAAATGGACGAAGCAGCAGCAATACAAAAAAATATGAATATGACAGTAAAAACCGGCATAAAGACGATTCTTGAGGCCGCCGACGCTGCGCTAAACATGCAAAGCAGGACAGCCTCGAAGGGACGAATGATGGCAGACGACCTGACAGAGACAGAAACGGAGACAACGGAACCGTCGACGCGACCGACGAAACGAAAACGGGAGGCGACGAAGACCACACCAGAGACCCGGCAGAAGCAACCCCCGAGAACGGAGGAGGCCGAAACCTGGACAACCGTGAGGAAACGAAAAAAGAAAAAAAAAACAACGGAACCGAAAAACAAAACGGACGAGACGAACGTACCGACCCGGGCTGAAAAGCGCAGACCGACCCCCAAACATAGGGGAACGGCTGTACTGGTCAAACCTGGGAAAGACAACACGTACTCGGACATCGTACGGAAAATAAGGACGACGGTCGACCCGACGAGCAGTCATGTACAGGTGATGGCTCTAAGGAAGACCAAAGACGGACGGTGTCTCATCAAGATACAGACAGACACGGACGGACGAGAACAGTTTGAGCGCGCACTACAGGACGCGGTTGGGGACACGGGCAATGTAAGGACCGTGACTTCTAGGGCGCAACTGCAGATCATGGACCTGGACTCCGTTACCACCGCGGAGGACGTGATACGGGCGCTGAGACGAGAAACGGGACGAGACGGCGACTTTGGTGTCCACATCTTCGGCCCGAACCGGGCCGAGCAGTACATGGCAGTCTGCGACCTCGAGACGCGGGAAGCCGAGGTGCTGCTGGACCGGGGCCGGATCGGGATAGGATGGGTGCGATGCCGACTACGACAACGATTGACGGTGACCAAATGCTACAAGTGCCTGGGCTACGGACACACAAGGACGAGCTGCACGAACGCGGATCGGACAAAGAACTGCAGGAAATGCGGCGAGACGGGACATTACGCGACGGACTGTAAAAACAGACCGGCTTGCCCTCTGTGCTCTGAGGCGGGGCACGGGGACGTAACGCACCTTGCGGGAACCGGAAGGTGTGCGGTATTCCGGGCTGCGCTGGAGGAGTGCAGGAAACGGGCCGGAAGACGGACAGTATAGTTCAGGGAAACCTGAACAGGAGTAGGACAGCAGACATGCTACTACCACAGATGGCTGACGAACATGACGCCGACATTCTGATCCTGTGCGAACCGTACAGGAGAAGAACGACACAAACGTACATTACGAACGAGACAGAGACCACAGCTATCTGGATAAGGGGCGCTGCCTAATCTCGAATAGTTAGCTGCGGTGTCGGGGACGATTACGTCTGGGCAAGGGTCGGCGCTGTCACTTACGTCAGCGTCTACCTGACACCCAACTGCGCCGCGGCGGATTTCGAGAAGAAAGTAGCGCTCCTTGAAGACGAAATCAGGGATCTACCTGGAGACGTTATTATCGGGGGCGACTTCAACGCGCGGGCAATCGAGTGGGGAATGACAGCAACGAACAAACGTGGACGGTTGCTACTGGAGATGGCTGCAAGGCTGAACCTGGTAGTAGCCAATACAGGAAACATACCGACGTACAGACGACCAGGGTTTGGAGACTCCATCCCTGACGTCACAATGACATCGGACGGAATATTGCCACAGATAAGGCAGTGGCGGGTGTTTGATGGCTATACGGCCAGCGACCACCAATACATTGTCTTCGAAGTGACAAGACAAACGGCGACGAGACGGACGAGGACCCAACACCCCCCGCGGTGGAACCTCAACAAACTCGACGTACAAAAATTTTCGGAGGAGCTGGTGGTAGCACCAGCACCGATAACAAAAATCCCCCCTGAGCTGACTGGCCGGCAAAGGGCGGAATGACTGGTGGATGAGACGGCCAAACTGACGGACCGGCTGTGCAACAACACAATGCCGAAACGACGATATCGACAGAACAGACAGCCACAATACTGGTGGACGGACGAAATAGCCTAACTACGAAGGGTCTGCTTGACAAGCCGACGTCTAGTGACGAGGGCTGGGGGAAGGCCCGAAAGGGAAAACCTCCAAGCCAAATATAAGACAGCACGAAAAGCACTGACGAGCGCGATATGAGACAGCAAGACGCGTTGCTGGAAGAGGCTCTGCGAGGAGGTGGATCAGGATCCCTAGGGTACTGGTTACAAAATCGTGACTGGTAAACTAGAAGCCCGGGTACCACCAGAACTCAAAGACGCCGAATCCGCACGACGGATCGTCGACGGCTTATTTCCTACGCACCCGATACGGACGGACGTTACAGATGACACGGACACACCGGCAGCCCCCATCTTCACGGCGGAAGAGCTCACTAGGGCATCCAACGCAATGAAGACTGGTAAAGCACCGGGACCGGACGGAGTACCGGCGGAGATTATCCGGCTGATGGTCAACCTGAGGCCGGAGATATTTCTCGACCTGTACAACACGTGCTTGACGACGGGGACGTTCTGCGGCCGGTGGAAGGCGGCGAGGCTGATTCTTATCCCCAAAGGTAGGGGCGACCCCAGCACGCCGTCAGCCTACCGGTCGTTGAGTTTACTTGACACGACGGGTAAACTCTAGGAACAATTACTGAGACCAAGACTGACGGACGTGGTACAGACCAGCGGAGGCCTTTCAGACCTGCAGTTCGGCTTCAGGAAGGGTCGATCGACGATTGGAGCGATCCAAAAAGTGGTCGACTCCTTCCTGGACTTAGACAGACATTGCCACGCAGCACGACCAATCGTCCTGCTGGCAACCTTGGACGTCAGGAACGCCTTCAACTCGGCTAGGTGGGTCGATATCCTGGAGGCGCTTGAAAGCAACTTCGGGGTTCCGGCTTACTTGGCTCGGGTGGTGGGGGACTACCTGAAAAACAGACAGATTACGTACGAGACAACTGAAGGACCGGTGACAAGGCAAATCACCGCCGGGGTCGCACAAGGGTCCATACTGGGACCAGATTTTTGGAACGGACTGTACGACAGCTTGCTCAGGCTGGAAATGCCGCTCGGCGTACTCCTCGTTGCTTACGCTGACGACGTGGCGGCGGTGATCACCGAGCGATCTCTGGATCTGGCACAACTAAAACTGAACCAGACGATGCGACGAGTGAGACGTTGGATGACGGATCACGGACTACAACTCGCGACAGAAAAGACAGAACTGACGATCCTCAGTAGAAAACGTATACAGACGAGACTTCCCATGTGGATCGGGACGGACGAAATCACGGCCGGGGGGGAAGTCAAGTATCTCGGGGTAACTCTAGATACAAAGATGACCTTCTGGCCTCACATACAAAAAACAGCTCAGAAGGCGGCCGAGAGGATAGCATCCTTAAGCCGCCTGATGACAAACACGACTGGACCGAGACCGGGGAAAAGACGACTTTTAATGGCGACGGCCCACTCGATCCTCCTTTACGGCGCAGAGATCTGGGCAGATGCCCTGAAGACAAAGAAATACTGCCACGCGATGACGACGATACAAAGACAGAGTGCGCTGAGGATCGCCTGCTCCTACTGAACTGACTCTGCACAAGCAGTTTTGGTGGTGGCCGGCGTAATTCCCGTGGACCTTCTAGCTTTCGAGCGAAAAAGGATCCACGAGAAAAGCGCGGACATAAGACGGGAGGATGCGGCAATTGCGGAGCGCAACAGGACGATACGGACTTGGCAAGACCGATGGACAGAAGAACGTACAGGCAACTGGACGAGACGACTTGTAAAGGACCTGAGACCGTGGATCGGAAGGAAGTTTGGGGACGTAAACTTTTACGTTACCCAGCTCCTGACCGGACACGGCTACTTCCGAAGGCACCTTTGCAACATGAACAGAGTACTAACGCCAGACTGTAAGTACTGTGGACACGAACGAGACGACGCGGAACACACATTTTTTGTGTGCGACCGCTGGACAGGACTCCGACTGGAACTGGAGACGATTGTTGGCAGCATCACCCCGGACAACATTGTTCAGGTGATGCTCCACTCGACAGAATGGTGGCAACTAGTTGCCACATATACAGAGACGATACTGCGACGAAAAAACGTAGACGGCTGCCTCACCTAACCGAACAGACGGACTGACGTGACGCGGCAAGTTACAGACAGCAAGACGAACGGACGAACACGGACAGAACCCCCAGCCAGAAGTAATACCAAAATAGTTCCTGGTCTGGGGGAGGACAACAAGGAGAGGGCGGTTTAGTGGGTAGGCCTACTTTTTTGGGAGTCCCACATACCCCCCCAGTTCAAAAGACTGGGGGATATCCGTAAAAAGGATTCCGCAACTCCTTGTATAAATAATAATAATAATAATAATAATAATAATAATAATAATAATAATAATAATAATAATAATAATAATAATAATAATAATAATAATAATAATAATAATCCCGTGTCGGGTTGATGATCCCGCATCGGGCGCCTCCCCAGGTCGCGGATAGGGGGACGCCTTCCAGATATGGAAGGTACCGAGAATTCTCGGGGTGGACGAAAATCTAGGAGCTGCCCGTGTTAGGGCCGGGACGCAAAGTGGCCCGACCGTATCGGGGAAAGGGATCGTCTATCGACGACTCTAACCTCGCCAGGAACGGCCACGGCGCTCCCCGGTTAACGGGCGCTATAAGGAAACCGGGCTGGCGTGAAAACCGGATCAGGTGGACAAAAACCCCGTCGCGGACCAGCTCTGCCCAAGCCAAGGTGGGAGCCAGCGTGCCGAGGGCTGAATGGCACTGGGGTACAGTGTCGCGCACGATGCCTATGGGGAACCGGGCGAAACCCCATAGTATTAAGCCTTGCCCCCACAATCAGGCTCTGTGGGGGTCGACGCTCGCTTCCTGACTACTCGTGGGAACAACAATGGAAACAAGTCAAAACAAAACAAAACAAAACATACAAATACAAAACGCCGACGGTGGGGCTTCGTCAGGGGCACCAGTGCCGGCAAACGGAGACAGAACGACACTGCGCCTCCCAAGACGAACCAGGACAGACAGTGCGTCGAGCGTAGGAAGCGGAGTAAGTTTTACTTCTGCTGCCTCAGCTAACGACAACGACAATCAGGGTATGCGCACACAGACAGAACAGACGAAAAAAGTAACACCAAACCCCACAACACTGAAACGGAACGAACCTGGACTAACGGAACTTCTGATAATAATACAGAAGACAGCGACGAAAATGGACGAGGCAGTCGCCAAACAGAAAAATACAAACATGACGGTCAAACTAGGAATAAAGACGATTCTCGAGGCTGCCGACGCGGCGCTACATAAGTGCACGGAGGCAGCTCCGAAAGGACTTATAACGACACATGACATGACGGACACAGAAACAGAGACGAAAGGACAGGAAACGCCACGGACGAAACGAAAACGGGAGGCAACCGGAGCCACTCCGGAGGCCGCGCCGAAGCGACCCCCGAAAACGGAACTGGCTGCAGACTGGCAGACAGTAAAAAAAAAAAAAGAAAACAAAAACAACAGAACCAAAGGACAGCACGCACGAAACAAAGACAAAAATCCAGGCTGAGAGGCACAGAACGGCCCCCAAACACAGGGGGACGGCTGTCCTGGTAAAGCCTGGAACCGATAACACGTACTCGGACATCGTACGGAAAATACGGACGACCGTTGACCCGAAGAATAGTCACGTGCAGGTGACGACCCTGAGGAAGACGAAAAACGGCCTGTGTCTTCTAAAGATACAGGCAGACGCGAACGGACCAGACGGACGAGACAACTTCCGACGCGCTCTACAAGACGCGATCGGGGCCGCAGGCAGCGTCAGGGCCATGACCTCCAAGGTCCAATTGGAGATCATGGATCTGGACTGCGTAACAACTGCGGAGGACGTCGTACAGGCACTGAGACGGGAAACGGGACGAGACGAAGACTTCGGAGTCCATATCTTTGGCCCGAACCGCGCCGAGCAGTACATGGCGGTCTGCGAGCTAGAATCGCGGGAAGCCGATGTGCTGCTCCGCCGCGGACGACTCGGTATCGGATGGGTGCACTGCCGCGTCCGAAAAAGACTGACTGTGGAAAAATGCCACAGGTGTCTCGGTTACGGGCACGTGAAGGCAAACTGCTCGGACGTGGACAGGACGAAGAGCTGCCGAAAGTGCGGTATATCTGGACACTACGCTACCGACTGCACGAACGAACCGGCTTGTCCCCTGTGCGCTAAGGCGGGGCACGAGGACGTAGCGCACCTTGCGGGAACCGGGAGGTGTGCGGTGTTCCGGGCTGCGCTGGAGGAGTGCAGGAAGCAGGCCGGAAGACGGACAGAGTAGTTCAGGGAAACCTGAACAGGAGTAGGACAGCAGACATGCTACTACCACAGATAGCTGACGAACATGACGCCGACATTCTGATCCTGTGCGAACCGTACAGGAGAAGAACGACACAAACGTACATTACAAACGAGACGGAGACCACAGCTATCTGGGTTAGGGGCGTTGCCCAATCTCGAATAACAAGCTGCGGTGTCGGGGACGACTACGTCTGGGCAAGGGTCGGCGCTGTCACATACGTCAGCGTCTATCTGACACCCAACTGTGCCGCGGTGGAGTTCGAGAGAAAGGTAGCGCTCCTTGAGGACGGAATCAAAGATCTGCCTGGGGACGTTGTTGTCGGAGGCGACTTCAACGCGCGGGCGATCGAGTGGGGAATGACAGCAACGAACAAACGTGGACGGTTGCTGCTGGAGATGGCCGCAAGGCTGGACCTGGTAGTAGCCAATACAGGAAACACACCGACGTACAGACGACCAGGGTTCGGAGACTCCATCCCTGACGTCACAATGACATCGGACAGAATATCGCCACGGATAGGGCAATGGCTGGTGTTCGACGGCTATACGGCCAGCGACCACCAGTACATTGTCTTTGAAGTGGCAGGACAAACGGCGACGAGACGGACGAGGACCCAGCACCCCCCGCGGTGGAACCTCAACAAACTCGACGTACAGAAATTTTCAGAGGAGCTGGTGGTAGCACCAGCTCCGATTACAAAAGTCCCTCCGGAGCTGACTGGCCGGCAAAGAGCGGAAAGACTGGTGGACGAGACGGCCAAACTGACGGACCGGCTGTGCAATAGCACAATGCCGAAACGACGACATCGACAGAACAGACAGCCACAATACTGGTGGACGGACGAAATAGCCGAGCTGCGCAGGGTCTGCTTGGCGAGCCGACGACTCGTAACGAGGGCTGGGAGAAGACCCGAAAGGGAAAACCTCCAAGCCGCATATAAGACAGCACGGAAGAAACTGACGAGCGCGATACGAGACAGCAAGACGCGTTGCTGGAGGAGGCTCTGCGAGGAGGTGGATCAGGATCCCTGGGGCACTGGTTACAAAATCGTGACCGGTAAACTAGGGGCCCGGGTACCACCAGAAATCAAAGAAGCCGAATCCGCACGACGGATCGTCGACGGCTTGTTTCCAACACACCTGATACGGACGGACGTTACAGACGATACGGACACACCGGCAGCCCCCATCTTCACGGCGAAGGAGCTCACTAGGGCATCCAACGCAATGAAGACTGGTAAGGCACCGGGACCAGACGGAGTACCGGCGGAGATTATCCGGCTGATGGTCAATCTGAGGCCGGAGATATTTCTCGACCTGTATAACACATGTTTGACGACGGGCACGTTTAGCGACCGGTGGAAGGCGGCAAGGCTAGTTCTTATCCCCAAAGGTAGGGGCGACCCCAATACGCCGTCAGCCTACCGGCCGTTGAGTTTACTCGACACGACGGGTAAACTCTACGAACAATTACTGAGACCGAGACTGACGGATGTGATACAAACCAGTGGAGGCCTTTCAGACCTGCAGTTCGGCTTCAGGAAGGGTCGATCGACGATTGGAGCGATCCAAAAAGTGGTTGACTCCTTCCTGGACTTAGAAAGACATTGCCACGCAGCACGACCTGTCGTTCTGCTGGCAACCTTGGACGTCAGGAACGCCTTCAACTCGGCCAGGTGGGTCGATATCCTGGAGGCGCTTGAAAGCAACTTCGGGGTTCCGGCTTACTTGGCTCGGGTGGTGGAGGACTACCTGAAAAACAGACAGATTACGTACGAGACGACTGAAGGACCAGTGACGAGGCAAATCACCGCCGGGGTTGCACAGGGGTCCATACTGGGACCGGACTTTTGGAACGGACTTTACGACGGCTTGCTCAGGCTGGAAATGCCGCTCGGCGTACTACTCGTCGCTTACGCTGACGACGTGGCGGCGGTGATCACCGAGCGGTCTCCGGATCTGGCACAGCTAAAACTGAACCAGACGATGCGACGAGTAGGACGATGGATGACGGATCACGGACTACAACTCGCGACAGAAAAGACCGAACTGACGTTCCTTAGTAGAAGACGTATACAGACGAGACTTCCTATGTTGGTCGGGACGGACAAAATCGTGGCCGGGGGGGAAGTCAAGTATCTAGGGGTAACTCTGGATACGAAGATGACCTTCTGGCCTCATATACAGAAAACAGCTCAGAGGGCGGCCGAGAGGATAGCATCCCTAAGCCGCCTGATGGCTAACACGACTGGACCGAGACCGGGCAAACGACGACTTTTAATGGCGACGGCCCACTCGATCCTCCTTTACGGCGCGGAGATCTGGGCAGATGCCCTGAAGACAAAGAAGTACTGCCACGCGATGACGACGGTACAAAGACGGAGTGCGCTGAGGATCGCCTGCTCCTATCGAACTGTATCTGCACAAGCAGTTTTGGTGGTGGCCGGCGTAATCCCCGTAGACCTCCTAGCTTTCGAGCGAAAGAGGATCTACGGGAAAAGCGCGGACATAAGACGGGAGGATGCGGCAGTTGCGGAGCGCAACAGGACAATACAGACTTGGCAAGACCGATGGACAGAAGAACGCACAGGCAACTGGACGAGACGACTTGTAAAGGACCTGAGACCGTGGATCGGAAGGGAGTTTGGAGACGTGAATTTTTACGTTACCCAGCTCCTGACCGGACACGGCTACTTCCGAAGGTACCTTTACAACATGAACAGAGTACGGACGCCAGACTGTAAGTACTGCGGACACGAACGAGACGACGCGGAGCACACATTTTTTGTGTGTGACCACTGGACAGAACTGCGACTAGAACTCGAGACGATTGTTGGTAGCATCACCCCGGACAACATTGTCCAGGTGATGCTCCACTCAACAGAATGGTGGCAACTAGTTGCCACCTATACAGAGACGATACTGCGACGAAAAAACGTAGACGGCTGCCTCACCTAACTGAGCAGACGGACTGACGTGACGCGACAGGTTACAGACAACAAGACGAACGGACGAACACAGACAGAACCCCCAGCCAGAAGTAATATCGAAATAGTTCCTGGTCTGGGGGAGGGCAACAAGGAGAGGGCGGTTTAGTGGGTAGGCCTACTTTTTTGGGAGTCCCACATACCCCCCCAGTTCGAAAGGCTGGGGGATATCCGTAAAAAGGATTCCGCAACTCCTTGTAAATAATAATAATAATAATAATAATAATAATAATAATAATAATAATAATAATAATAATAATAATAATAATAATAATAATAATAATAATAATAATAATAATAATAATAATAATAATAATAATAATAATAATAATAATAATAATAATAATAATAATAATAATAATAATAATAATAATAATAATAATAATAATAATAATAATAATAATAATAATAATAATAATAATAATAATAATAATAATAATAATAATAATAATAATAATAATAATAATAATAATAATAATAATAATAATAATAATAATAATAATAATAATAATAATAATAATAATAATAATAATAATAATAATAATAATAATAATAATAATAATAATAATAATAATAATAATAATAATAATAATAATAATTTTTTTTTTTTTTTATAAAGGAAGGTGAAAATGCGTTTACGCACATTGTGCCGGGCTCCCGTTTCCGGACTACCGACTAAAAACACCTCCCCATTCCCCCGAAAAAACTAGCCCGGAACCGTTACTCACATTACTTCAAGCTAGTTTTTTTTTTTTTTTTTTTATTTAAGCTTCACTACGTGCTATCTCCAGGGCCGTGAGCTACATGCTGCTATCCAAGTCAGTTTTCTTCCGCCGTAAGATGCTTTCTACGTGATGTGCCACTCGTTCCCACTCATACCTCCCGCGGAGCATGATCTCTATAGCATTCTGTACGGACCATGGCCCTACCTCCCTTGTCAACAAGTTTCTTTCTTCTACCCACTTCTGACACGAAAAAAATGTGTGCTCTGCGTCATCCAATATGCCTGGGCAGTACAAACATTCCGCCGAAGTGACCTTCCGCATCCTATACAGGTATGCCCGGAAGTAGCCATGACCGCTTAAGAACTGGGTCAGGTAGTATCCCACCTCTCCGTGCCCCCTCTCAGTCCATGCGCTCACCCTCACAATGAGTTTTGCTGTCCATCTCCCTCTGTTTTCTCTTTCCCAGGCTGCTTGCCAACACTCTATAGTGCGGGCCCTCTCTTCCAAGCTTGCCGTTTCTCTGCTTATATTTGGGCTTTTAAGGTAAACAGCCTTCCGCTCCCTTGCCAATAATTCGATTGGGATGACGCCAGCTATTACCAAAACGGCCACTTCGGAAACAGTGCGATATGCTGAGGCTACTCGCAGTGCACTCCGTCTTTGCACCTGTGACAGCCGCTTCCGGTACATTTCTTTTGTTAGAGAGTCAGCCCATATCTCTGCACCATAGAGGAGGACGGACTGCACAGCTGACATTAAGAGCCGGCGCTTGCTAGCCTTCGGACCCCCAACATTGGCCATTAGCCGACTTAAAGCTGTTACTCCTTTCGCAGCCTTGTCTGCTGTGCGCCGGATTTGCTCAAAGAAATTGAGTTTGGAATCAATCATTATCCCCAGATATTTTGCTGCTGGTTTTGTTTCCACCACCTCCCTGCCAATCCACATGGGTAAGGCAGTTTGGATCCTCTTTTTAGTCAGAATGACAATCTCCGTCTTATCCAAGGCCAGTGCTAAACCGTGCGCCGCCATCCAGTTACTTACAGTCCTCATCACCTGGTTTAATTTATATTGGGCCTGATTAGTATCGCGGGCAGCAATGAGCGCCGCGACATCGTCCGCATATCCAACCAGGCGTGTCTCTTCAGGTATTTCAGCTCGCAACAAGCTATCATACAGGGCGTTCCATAGGTCCGGCCCCAGTACCGATCCCTGGGCCACTCCCGCGGTGACTGCCATCTTCTTCTGTCCCTCTACAGTGTCGTAATGTATAGAACGGTCGCTTAGGTAGTCGTTTAGCACTCGTAGTAAGTATCCCGGTACCTGGAACGTGTGCTCAAGTGCACTGATCATATCCCTCCAGTTCGCAGAGTTAAAGGCATTTTTCACGTCTATTGTTACCAGGAGAACAATCCGCCTTGAGAAGTGATTATAATTCTCTGCCCTTCCCACTGCCTCAACAACTTCTTGGATCGCATCAATTGTGGATCGACCCGCTCTAAATCCATACTGTCTTGGCGAAAGGTCACCCTTAGCCTCTATTGCAGCCTTGAGTCTCCCTCTGATAAGTCTTTCCAGGAGCTTACCAGCGGTATCGAGCATGCATAAGGGCCTGTAGGATGATGGTAAGCTAGGGTCACCCTTACCCTTACTAATCAGCACCAAGCGCGCTCGCTTCCAGCGCGAGCTAAAGACCCCCGACACCAGGCACGAGTTATACATTTTCAGCAACAAAGCTGGCTCCTGCCGATGGACCATCTTCAGCACCTCCCCGGGTATTCCATCCGGCCCGGGAGCTTTCTTATCCTTCATGGCCATCACCGCCTTTTCTAGTTCCTCTCCAGAGAAGAGGGGTACATCTATTGCCTCTTCCCAAACAGCCCTGGGTCTCTCGGGATGGCTAGGAAAGAGGCCCTTGATGATTCTCTCCATCGTGATCGAGTCCTTTACACAAGTTGGTTTCTGAGCTCCGAGTTTCTGGGTCACTATTTTATAGCCTAGGCCCCATGGGTCTTTGTTAATATCCTCGGTTAGTTTCCGCCAGCAGGCAGCCTTACTGTGGTTTATGGCCCATCGTAAGTGTTTCCTGGCCCTTTTATGCTCCGCTGATATGAGGTTTGCCTCAGAGCGGACATTTGCACGTTGTGCCTTACGCCGGAGCATATGGCATTTCTTACGCAGCTCCGAGATTTCGGTTGTCCACCAGTATACGGTTGGCTTGTCATGTCGTGGTTTTTTTTGTGGCATGGATTTTTCACAGGCGGATGTGATAAGGCGCATTGTGGAAGCCACAAGATTCTCCGTTACATATCGTTCATCCGTATTTCCCGCCTCCGTTCTCCGCACCCCTCTCGCCAACTCTTCTTTAAACCGCCCGATGTTCATCTTCTGGAGATTCCACCGCACCGGTTTATCCCGCTGTGGGTTTTGTGTTTTACCGACAACCTCAAAGGTGATATATTGGTGATCACTTCCTGTGTAGTCTTCCGTGACTGCCCATCCTTGTACGAGTGGCACTAAGGCCTCTGATGCAAGGGTGATGTCTGGGATTGTCTCTGTATATCCCGGCCGGCGAAAAGTTGTAACGGAGCCAGTGTTTATAACCAGTAGACCTGTTCTTGAAGCCATCTCCAAGATGAGTCTTCCTCTAGCATCCGGCTGTGGCATCCCCCACTCAATAGCTCTCGCGTTGAAATCCCCAGCTACGACGACGTGTCCTGTTACCCTGAGAACTTCGTCCTCTAAGGCATCCAGCTTTGCCTGAAATTCAGCGCTCGTCTCATTTGGGGTAAAGTAACAGCTGAAGTACGTTACCTCCCTGTGCTTGACCCAAACGAACCCTCTGCCTGCTCCATGGCTTATAAGGTGCTGTGCGTCTGCCAGTACCCATATTGCAGCAGTACCAAGAAGGTCAGAGTACCACATTGCAGGCCCCTTACTCTGATACTGATACTGCTCACTTAGAAGCAGCATATCAATTTTCTTCTCGGCGACCAGCTGGTGCAAAAGCTGGTCGGCAATTTTGCTCCGATGCATGTTTCCCTGGAGGATACGCATCATAGGCGGTCTTTGGCAGCCTGCAGTGCTTCCCTGTACACCGTGCATTTACCAGAACCCGGGACATGGTTTAAATCTCCGTTTTTCAGTCCCCTCTCCGAGCAAAGTATGCATTGGTTCGTAACGGAGCAATTTTTCGCCTTATGCCCGGCTTCCAGGCACCTGTAGCACAGCTTGCTTCTATCTGGCCCTTTACATTCTTTGGCCATGTGGCCATAGCCAGAACATTTGAAGCAGCGGATAACAACCGCCCTTTTCCTTACTCGGCAATAAACCTAGCCAATTTTGATTTTGCTATGGCTTAGAAGCTTCAGCGCCCACTTGTCTCGCATTTCGACGACAGCCACTTTCTGGTCCCTAGAACTCGGGAAGATGCTTAATTTAAAGTCCTCTAGTTCTGGGATTTCTCGCTTGAGTGCTGCTTCTACTTCTGTTCTTTCCGTGCAGCAATCCAGGTCGCGTATCTCCAAGGATACTTTAGCCTCCAAGCAAAGCAAACTGGCCTTGTCCCCCAGGGCCTCCTTTAGCGCCCCGCAAAAACCATCTTTGTTTTTGTTGTTCGGTCCAAATTCGAGAAGTACGTCGCCGGTTCTGGTTTGTCGGATCGCCTTAATGTCTGCCTCGGTATCCTCCGGTTTAACCTTGCTGCGGATCTCCCCAAGTATTTCCGCATATGTTTTGTCCCCCGCCGGTCTTATCAGGAGCGCTTCAGGTCGACCCTTATGTGGCCTTCTATGCTTACTTTCTCTTGGCTTCGCTTGGGTGTTAACAGCAGGCAGCGTCGAAGTATTGCCACTGGTTGTCTGTTGTCCGTCTGCATTCTTCGGAGCAAGCTTCCCTAATCGTCTATTTCTCTTCGACTCCTGTATCTCCCACTGTGTTTCGGGCTTCTCCTCCATGATCACTGCTTCCTCGTTTTGCTCTTTAGCTACTCCGTCTTTAGCCCTTTTTTCCTTGTTCTCCTCCGCCGGGCTTGACGCGGGTCGTTTTTGCCTCCCTACTGTTTGGGGGGTTTCAGAGTCAATCTTTTTGGCGAGAGATTGCTGTTGCGCTCCGGTCACGCTAGGCAAAAGTCCTTCAGTTGCTCTTATAATAATTCTGCTTTCGGCAATGGCATCAATGGCATCCTGCAAGTCATTTAGGCCAAGTTTTACATCGTTGGAAATGTTTTTCTGCCTTCCAGTAGCAATTCTCATTTTTTTAATAATCTCCCTGCACCTGTTCAGCAGCTGTTCCTCTTCTTGCCGAATGTCAGAAATGCAGGGCTGCCTGTCGACGATCTGCGCCTCCGTCTCGTGCACATCCTTCTGGCCCTCCGTCAGTTTTTCAATTTCGGTCTTTCTCTCCTTGGATAGGGCGCTATCCCTCAGCTGTCCAGCCTCTTTAGGCGTTGCACCATTCTTTGGTTGCCCAGGATGTTCGCTTATTTGATTCGGCGTCCGCGGCAAGGTACTCCTGCAGTTTGGGCCTAGCACCGTTTTTGTCAAGGGCGGTGTCCTCTGCAGCATGCCACTTCTTCTGAAGGCACTTTGTGGCTCTTCGATTATCTCCGTTCTTGCGTTGAGATCTATAAGCTCTGCAGTCTGTTTTCCTGCCGCACGCTTTCCTGTTTCTGTTTGTTTAAAAAATTTGTCTGCCATATTTAATCCCACGAGTAGCGCGAGAAAGGAGGTCACCCCTGGCAGAGCTCCGCATTACCAGGGGAAGGCTATTTTGAAACTGGAGGTCGCCAGGTGTCCAGAGTCCGCATACTATCGATTGGATAACCCACCAACCATCCATCTCTAGGCGTAAGCTGTTCCACCGTAGATTGGGGATTTTTTTAAGGTTGTCTCCTTTAGCGCCGCACTTTAGCCTGTATTATCCTACAGTTACCGGTGGTCACCACGAGGAGGTAGTGCGTGGACTTGTGGATCACAGATTTTGTGATCCACCTTGACCACCAATAATAATAATAATAATAATAATATCAATAATAATAATAATAATAATAATAATAATAATAATAATAATAATAATAATAATAATAATAATAATAATAATAATAATAATAATAATAATAATAATAATAATAATAATAATAATAATAATAATAATAATAATAATAATAATAATAATAATAATAATAATAATAATAATAATAATAATAATAATAATAATAATAATAATAATAATAATAATAATAATAATAATAATAATAATAATAATAATAATAATAATAATAATAATAATAATAATAATAATAATAATAATAATAATAATAATAATAATAATAATAATAATAATAATAATAATAATAATAATAATAATAATAATAATAATAATAATAATAATAATAATAATAATAATAATAATAATAATAATAATAATAATAATAATAATAATAATAATAATAATAATAATAATAATAATAATAATAATAATAATAATAATAATAATAATAATAATAATAATAATAATAATAATAATAATAATAATAATAATAATAATAATAATAATAATAATAATAATAATAATAATAATAATAATAATAATAATAATAATAATAATAATAATAATAATAATAATAATAATAATAATAATAATAATAATAATAATAATAATAATAATAATACTTTTCTAGGGGTGGTGGAAAATCTTTACAAAGACAGAGAGGAGGGACCGCACTCCTCAATAGTGTAGGATTTATACCCACTAAAAACCAACAACCCCTTTTCCAGATGTTGTGTAACGACCCCGGAACCGCTTCCGCATTTCGTCAGGGTCGTTCTGTTCCTTTGCCTTCCAGGCCTTTTCACTCTTTCCTACTTGCTTATGGCCGCGGTCCGGCGCAAGCTGTGATGTTCTGCCCAATTCAATTAACTGACACGCTAATGCTCTAACTGTTTCCACTGTGTCACTTCACTGTGGTTCACTGGACTCAGCACTATTTTCTTGCACTGCACTGTTCACTATGCTCACGATGTATAACTAGTTGTTGTCTGCTCCGGCTTTTACTCTGTTGTTTTCTTGTTGTTTCTTCTGGCGTAGAACTGTTTCGGCAAAAATTGTCACCGCATCCCACTTCTCCGCGCTGATCAGCATCGATGCCACTATGTTCTCTGGGGTGATAAGGCCTAGTGACTCCTCCATCCTTTCCCTCTGATCCCTCCATCGATTACACTCGAAGAAGGTGTGATGAGCGTCGTCGCGTTCAGAATCCCCGTAGATACACCGCGGATTTTCCACTTTCCCGATCTTGTGAAGGTATGCGCTGAAGTAACCATGCCCGCTCAATAGTTGGGTCAGGTAGTAAGTCACTTCCTCATGTTCACGATCTGTCCATAGGGCCAGATGTTTGATGAGTCTAGCTGTCCATCTTCCTCTTGCGCCACTGTCCCACATGCCCTGCCAAAGCTCCATGGTGTGATTCCTTTCGTGTTTCTTCATTTGTTGTCGATCGTGTTCAGCTCGTCGTAGGTAGACTCGTTTCTTCTCTCTCGCGAGGAGCTCGATGGGTACCACTCCAGCAATGACCAGGGCCGCCGATCCTGATACCGTTTGGTATGCACAGGCTACTCTCAGGGCTCCTCTTCTTTGTACCGCGGCTTCACGTTTCCTTCGGCCTTCCGCTTCCAGTGCGTCCGCCCAGTTCTCTGCTCCGTACAGGAGAATCGAGTGCGTCACCGACATTAGCAGCCGGCGTTTGCTGGTTATTGGTCCTCTCACGTTCGCTGTGAGACGGCTCAGCGCTGTTACCATGGTCGCTGCTTTGTCTGTCGCTTTTCTGATGTGTTCCCAAAAGGTTAGTTTTGTGTCCAGCGTGATGCCGAGATACCTCACCGCGTCCTTGGTTTCCACTTCTTCGCTTCCGGCGCGCATGCCCAGTATGTTCGGGATCCTCTTCCGAGTGAGAACTACTATCTCCGTCTTCTGCGTGGCTAGGCTGAGGCCGTGGTCCCCCATCCATTGGTGCGTCCGCCTCATGACCTGGTTAAGATGCCTTTGTGCCGCTTCGGGGCTCTTGCTGTGATGACCGCGGCGACGTCGTCGGCGTATCCTATCAGTCACGTGTTGTCTAGCATTTCCATCCATAGAATTCCATCGTACGAGATGGGCCAGAGATCTGGCCCGAGGATCGATCCCTGGGCTGCGCTTGAGGTGATGACTTTTCTCTGTTGTTTTTCTCGTGTGTCGTAGAGCAGTACTCGGTCTTCCAAGTAGTCGTCCACCATTGCGAGGAGGTACGCTGGTACCTGGAAATGTACTTTTAGCGCCCGCATCATTACTTCTATTTATATAAATTTGCGTTTTCATCGATAACTCGAGATCCATCTCTATATCGGCAAACGATCCAAAAAAATAATAACTTTTTAATATCATACCGAATACCGAATAATCCAATTACCTGGTACCGGCATGACATTTGGTGGCAGCGGTGGGATCTGCCGAAGTAAAGTGATACGTGATTTATTTGGACAAATAGTGTTTTGGACAAAGTAATTAGGAGTGACTCTGAAATGACGACTACAACTCGTGCAAAGTACGCCAGTGTAGTTCGTGAAAACCCGACTAAGCTAACGCGAATGCGCGAAGTGTACGTCGGTGCGGTGTGACATATCGGTCAACCGTTTAAAATCCCGATGGACGGTGTTACCTCAAGTCGCGGAAAAACGCAGAAAGTTTGCAACAAAGTACTCGAAGCAGCTACTGGAGAAGAAGCCGTCGTACAACCATAGACGACGCGCTAAGGACGAACCCAGGAACCAGCAAAGAAACGGGTCAGGAAGGACGTCAAGGACCATCAACAGAAAGGAGCTGCAGGACACCAAGTCGACAGCACCCGAGAACATCGCCATGGAGAGGACCATCTACCAGATAATCCTTTCGTAAGTGGCGGTTACGTTATACTCAAACATATTGCCGATATAAACCAAAGCCAGTTAGGACAGATATTTGTAAAATTTCAAAATAAATATATTCCACCAGAGATATTTTTTCGAGACTTTGTGGGTATATTTTAGAGTTTTGTTCGCCGCGAAATTAGCAACATGCCGGGATTTAGGGGAACGAGATCGAAACGCAGAGTCAATTCGTTAGAAACTACGATGCCAGGCAAAGGGGTAGACTCCACAGCCGGATTAGCTGCTGCCGTAGGGAAAATCGTGTACGAAGCGCGCAGGGCGTTAACAGAGCTCTCGCCGCCGAGTCGAATCTCCGCCGACAGGCAAGAGGCCGTCGCAGGCTGACTGGACGCTGAGTTCGGCGTAAGCCCACTCAGGAGTGTGGCGTTTTACAACAACAGTAGTACAGGTAGCGACGACGTGTTCAATATGGCTACTGGCGGACGAACGCCTGAACGCCTAGACGAAGACATGGACGAGCGGGAATTCGAAAACATGCAAACAATAAATCGCGTAGGTTTTCTCACAGCTTCCGGTACGATAGCATGGTCGGTGACTTCAAGAGTACGAGATCTGTTAGAGGCGATCGACCAGAGCCACCGTGATTTGGTACGAGCTCGACGGCAGTGCGAAAGGGTGCAGCGCGAGCATGAGCAGGGTCAACGCGAACTCGATCGCGAACTCCAGGGGGCTGAAACACCGTCAGCAAGACGAAACTTGGCGGATACGTTAACCGAGGTAGGTGCGGACCAATACGAGCTCATCCGCTCCCTAAGAAAGCAAATAGCTGAGTTCCAGCGACGGTTAGGAGGAGCAGGGATGGAAGACCATCCGCACCCCGTACAGCATCCCAGACGAACGCGGTTCGAGGAGACGCAGAGGCCCTCAAATATGCTCAGCCTCAGCCTCAGAATAAAAATGGTGAAAACGTTCGACAGCAAAGACGCAAAGGCATTGCCGCTCTTTTCAAAGTTCTGCGAGACGATTTTTCGCAGGGTAGCCGAGGAGGAGCATGACACCTTTCTTGAATTAATTGTTATGAGCAAATTAGAAGGTGCGGCAGCAAGACAACTGCAGCACAAACCCATCAGTACCATGGCGCAACTCAGGAGCAAGCTGGAAGCGTTGTACGGACAACGGAAGTCCCTGGCCGCGTTGCAAATGCAGTTCAGCTGCCTCCGGCAGGGATAGAACGAGAACATCGCCGCCTACGCGGCAAGAACGGAGAGAATTACGGTAGACATCGCCGAAATACTCTGCGAACCGTTGAAAACAGAGGATCAGAAGATCACCGTCGAGAGTGTCACCCGACGAAGCGCACAGGCCAACTTCGAAAACAGCCTGCACGGCCAGGTGCAAGTGCTGGTACGTGCGAGAAATTACAAAACTCTGCATGACGCTGTGGCAAGGGCGATAGAGATAACCAACATGGTGCAGCCAAAGGAAGGGGTAGGTGGAGTGCTAAGCCACTCCAGACGGTACCTAGGCGCACCGTCGCGGCAGGGAGAAAATTGTTTCACTTGCGGAAAAGCTGAACATATGGTACCAGACTGCACCCGGAGATCGGGAAGAGTGAGCTTGCCGATGCCCAGTGAGAACAAGTCCATACACAACGCGGACATCGTGTGCAATTACTGTCGGAAGAAGGGCCACGTGTGAAAGGACTGCAGAAAGAGGTTGTCGCAAAACAAGTGCGAGCCAGCTCAGACGTCACAGCAGCCCTAACGTCAGAAGGACTCAGAGGACAACACGAAAAAACAACTGTAACAGCAGGAAGTAGTCGAGCGAATATAGACACCCGCCCACTAGGAACGATGAGACTGAATACTCTAACGGCCCAGCAAAGACCCGCATGCAAGCCAAAGAAAACGACTCTAGAACTGCTACATGTAACATTGCCGGCGTCAAGCGCCACCAGCGACGTCGATATCGTCGCACCGTTGTCCGTGACCGGAGTACTCACCCTCAAGGCAGACATCAGAGCACAATGCAATATCATCAAAGAAGACTGTCTCAAACCGGAGAAAACATGGTGAAAGACTGCACAGTAGAAATGCAAGGGGTGGCGGGAGAAAAATGTACTCATTGGTTTTCAAGAGCTAGGTTTTCAAGAGCTAGACTCGGAAAATCTCAATAAAGAAGAGCGCGAAGCGCTCGATGAGATTACTAGGGAATACGAAGATGTATTCCACCTGCCAGGAGACAAGCTGCCATGTACGCCAATGGTGGAGCACGTGATTCCCCTTAAGGAAGGGGTGCAGCCCATTAAGGTGCACCCGTATAGGCTGCCGAAAATCCACAAAAAGGAAGTGGAAAGGCAGTCCAGTGAAATGCTGACAGAAGGCATCGTCCAGCCCAGCAGAAGCCAGTGGAACGCGCTGCTCCTGGTTGTAGCAAAAAAACCTGATGCAGCCGGGGTGAGGAAAATGCGCGTAGTGGTGGACTTTCGGAAGTTGAACGAAGCCACCATCGGAGACTCATATTCACTGCACAATATCACCGAAATATTGGACCAGTTGGGACGGGCCCGATATTACACGACTTTGGATCTCGCCTCGGGATTTCACCAAATCCCGAAGCGGGTGTACGAGCCGATCCGAAAAAACTAGAAGCGGTAAGGGAATTCCCGGTGCCGAGAGACGTAAAAGGAATAAAATCCTTCCTCGGACTAGCTGGTTATTACCGGAAATTCCTCAAAGATTTTTCGAAAACCGCTAAGCCACTCATAGAATTAACTCAGAAAGGGGTTTAATTCGAGTGGACCGCAGTATGGGATGCCGCATTCGAAGAACTGAAGACGGCACTTACCACGGCACCGAAACTGCAGTATCCTGACTTCACGAAGCCTTTCGTCGTAACAACGGACGCCTCAGACAGGGCGCTCGGCGCTATCCTTTCGCAAGGCAAGATCGGGGACGATTCGCCCATATGTTACGCGAGCCGCACCATGTCGAAGGCCGAGATAAATTATACAACGACGGAAAAAGAATTACTCGCAATGGTTTGGTCTCTCTCTCAATTTCGGCCATATATTCATGGTACTCGCTTCACGGTAGTGATGGACCACCAGCCGCTCACCTGGCTGTTCGGAATAAAGGACCCAAGATCGAGATTAATGCGGTGGAAAATAAATTTGGCAGAACATGAGTTTGATGTCGAATACAAGGCAGGTAAGGGCAACACGAATGCAAATGCGCTCAGCTGTATATTCCTGACTACGAGGGCCCAAGCGAGAGCTAAGAACGAAGTCCGTGAGTTGGAAGAGGACAGCACGACGGGGCAAGTAGGCACAACGAACGACCGCACAAACCGGACAGCCGAAGATACCCCAAATAGCCGTGGTCGCTCGCTAGAGCGAGAGGTCGAGCTCGCCCACGAGATAAAAGAGGACAGCAAGCGCCCGGGTACGGACAGCCGCACAAAGCGAAGCGCCAAGAATACAACGGGGCAACACAGCAACGAGGTAGAGCGAAAGGCAGCGCCTGCCGACGCTTCAGAAGAATACACAGAGATCCGCAGCGTGCATGCAGGTCGCTCTACTGAACCCCAGAGCCCTGCCGCGAAGCCGAGCGGTCGAGGAAAGGACAGACCACGCAATCTAGTACAGAGAAGCACGGGTAAGACTGCGAGCATCGCTGAAAGGGACCGAGCGATCAATGCAACGGCAGAGCTACCGGAGGGCACACCGAGCAAAGAAACTGCGGGCCGCGCACCGCACAAGCCTGCTGAGAAAGCCAGGCAAAGCGGGGGCCGCAGATCGCAAACCTCCAGCAGCACAGAAAAAGAAAGCATTATGAGAGAGCACAGTGACTGCCGCAGTGGTGTATCCACCTCCTTGACCGACGACCGCCTGAAGATAATAAGAGAATACCACGACACCCCTATAGGAGGGCATCAGGGTATCAAGCGCACGTTAGGTCAGATCCGGACCGAGTACGACTGGCCCGGCATTAGAAGAAATTTCGGGGAATATATTTCGTCATGCGAGTCTTGCCAAAAGAACAAAATCCCGAAAAAAGAACGAGTACCGATGGTGGTTACGGACACCCCATCGAGGACATTTGAAAAAGTTGGGGTCGACATCGTAGGACCGCTACCCGAAAGCGCTTCCGGGAAAAAAAAACATACTTATCAGGAGTACAAATTGAAAATGCGGGATTTTTTTCTATTTTTGAACGTTTATTCTGAAAAAATGGTAACAAATGAATTATTGAAAGTATTGTCCATCGCTAGCCACAACTTTTTCCCATCTTTCTGGCAATTTACGGATACCGTCGCGAAAAAATTCGGCCGGCTTGGCTGCTATCCAGTCATCGACCCATTTTTGGGCTTCTTCGTAAGAATGGAAGCGCTGGTCAGCTAGGCCATGTGTCATCGATCGGAAAAGGTGGTAATCGGAAGGAGCAATATCTGGGCTATACGGCGGGTGGGGTAAGACTTCCCATTTCAGCGTTTGTAGGTATGTTTTGACCGGCGCTGCAACATGTGGCCGAGCGTTGTCATGTTGCAAAATTACTTTGTCGTGTCTTTGCTCGTATTGTGGCCGTTTTTCTTTGAGTGCGCGGCTCAAACGCATCAATTGAGTTCGGTATAGTGCTCCTGTGATGGTTTCGTTCGATTTCAATAGCTCATAATACACCACACCCAGCTGGTCCCACCAAATACAGAGCATGAGCTTGGCGCCGTGAATATTTGGTTTGGCCGTCGATGATGATGCATGGCCGGGGTAACCATATGATTTTTTGCGCTTCGGGTTATCGTAATGGATCCACTTTTCATCACCAGTGACAATGCGATGCAAAAAACCCTTCCGTTTTTGCCGTTCGAGCAGCAGTTCGCATGCAAAAAAACGGCGCTCGACGTCTCTCGGCTTCAGCTCATACGGCACCCAATGTCCTTGCTTTTGGATCATTCCGAGGGCTTTTATACGATGGGAAATGGCTTGTTGTGTCACTCCCAATGAATCTGCGAGCTCTTGTTGAGTTTGACACGAGTCTTCATTGAGTATTGCCTCCAATTCAGCATTCTCAAACTTTTTCACTTGGCCCGGCCGCTCTTTGTCCTCAACGTCAAAATCACCACTTCTAAACCGCACAAACCATCTCTCGCACGTTGAAACCGATGGAACATGACTCGGATAAGCCTCGGAGACCAATCGATGTGCTTCAGCAGCACTTTTATTCAAATTAAAGAAGTAAATTAAAACTTCCCGCAAATGCTGTTTTGTTGGCACGAAACTCGACATATTGAGAGCTCAAAAAAACTATGAATTTGACACTGCGACAAATTGACACATACTGAAAATTAAAGCTATAAGACGTAGCTTTGACATGAACATAGTCACAGTACTGCCTGATGCGTATAGCGTTAGTAACGCCATCTGTTATCAAACCCGCATTTTCAATTTGTACCCCTGATACATTTCAGAACGCCTTTACCAAATACAGTGCAGTGATCCCTGTGCTGAACCAAGAGGCTTCGACAGTAGCACGGGCGCTCGTCGAAGAATTAATTTGCCAGAACGGAACGCCGGAAATGATACTGTCGGACCAGGGCACCAACTTCCTCAGTACGACTTTCAAAGAAATGTGTCGACTGCTGAAAATTAAGAAAATACAGACAACGGCATACCACCCGGAATCGAATGGCGCCCTGTAAAGGTCACATCGCACCCTCGCAGAATATCTGAAAAATTTCATAAGCGAGGATCAAGGAGACTGGGACGAGTGACTGCCGTACGCAATGTTTACGTACAACACCACTCCGCATACGGGGACCGGACTGTCTCCCTACGTGCTGGTATACGGACGCGATGCTGAATTGCCGACGGCCGTAAAACGGGGACCCCGCAGCACCTATGCCTACGACGACTACGTACACGAGTTACGCGAAAGATTACGCGCCGCATGAACTGTAGCACGTGACAACCTGGAAGGCGCGAAAAGACGGTCGAAAAATACGTAGGACCACGGCGCAAAGTTGCAGGAGTACCGCCTCGGCGAACGCGTACTCCTCCGTGACGAGACGATGCGCAGGGGACGGTCAGCCAAGCCGACCCCAAAGTGGACGGGACCTCACGAAATAGTAGAGAAGAGGCCCCTCGTCAATTACGTAGTCCGGAAGGGACGTAAAATCCAGGAGGTGCACGCAAACCGCCTGAAGCTCTGTATCAAGTACTGATAGCTCAGGAATTAAGGAACTCGAATACTTATAGCTAGTTAAACCTAAAAATTAGCAAGAAAGCAAATGTGGGAAGGAGCCGCTCAGGACACAGGGAAGGGAGCTCCAATAAAGTAGAAGAGGTCTTAGGAGATCTAATTTTATCAACAGGAAAACGACCGTCATTCAGAGATAAATATACATATAGATCAAAATAATTGAAAAGAAAGTGCACTTTCATACGCAATCCAGAAGGGACTGCGACCATGCCAGAAGAATACCTCGAAAAATGTATATCATATTAATACTGACACAGGATAGTGTTCGGCGTAGAGAATAAAAAGAATATATAGAGTAAATTGAAGAAATAAAGCCTCTAAGAGCATACTTCATTTTCGAAAAAATAAGTCAATGTGCACACTCTAATCGGTTGACATACACATGTTAATTGGTAATTCGATTTCCGCAAATGACAGTGAAATATGCCAAAATATTTCCATATTTCAAAACGATATCTATATTTATGAAAAAAATATTATATTACACTGGTTAAGCCTCAGAATGAGGAAGAAGGTACACGTAAACAATCCAGTCCCTGTCGCTGTAGAGCATCGACAAGCGTCAGCACTTACGCGACTGGCTGACCTAAAGGCCTACAGCGAAGGTGAAGCAATTATGATAGTACTCGACACACCACTGATCAGGCAGCAACAGTACAGTATACCCTATACACACGCGAGCAAGCAACGGCGGGTACGACTACATGGACACGACTGAGAATCACATAGTAATAGATATAGAGAATCGCAAATACCTAAGGATGACAACCGATGACGTGAAAAATTGCAAGGTAATGGACAAATCATACATTTGCCCTTCAACACACCCTACAATTCCGGTTACGAACGACGCACCTTGCGAAGTCCTAATCTACGCGAAAATGAACACCGATAACGGCGGAAAAAGTCGAAACAGGGTTATCGAAATAACCCATCCCCTAATCGTCCCAATGCAACAGCAAAGGCGATGGTTATACGTCGCGCCAACTCCAGAACCCGTAGAAATAAATTGTGGAAAAAATCCCACTCAGCATGAAATACTAAACCAGTCGGGAATACTGGCTTTGTTAGGCGTATGTGTAGTAACCGCCTGAGATTTCAGTATCAGACTCAACGGCATGAGCGGAAGAGCGTAGAGGGTTGTTTCCTTAGACGATCGTAATCACGGGTAAGCCGGCTGAGAACTGGTCGAGTATTAGCAGGCCCTCAAGGTCCAGAGTGACGGTGAATTTAGCTGGCCTGTGTGAAATCTTGGAATTCCAGTAGAAGGTCACTGACTCTCTGGTGTGGATTCTGTTATGCCGGTACCTGGTAATTGGATTATTCGGTATTCGGTATAATATTTAAAAGTTATTATTTTTTGGGATCGTTTGCCGATCAGGAGATGGATCTCGAGTTATCGATGAAAACGCAAATTTATATAAATGGAAGTATTTATTATAGGCAACGGTAACTTTCCGTTGTCTATTTAAAAGTCAATAAAGGAATGTACAATAGTTCGTAGTTTCGAGCATTTGACGAGGAACCAACCGTTCTCTGTTGAGTCTAATTTAATTCTGATTTTAGTTAAGCAGTTAGCAACTGCGTTTGCTAAAATCCCTTAGCAACTTTAGCTTTAGTCTATCATAGATCGCCTAGCGAGTCGCCTCATGCTGCGTCGGCGTCTACCTCGCATCCTTTCTTGTATGACAGCTATCTTTTAGAATTACATATCTAGCTGTGCCAGCTAAGGAATATTCCTGAGAATACGTGAAGTGGAATATTCCGCGACACAACACAGGTTGAAGAATATTATTATTATTATTTTCTGGTGACAGCGGTGGGATCCATTTTTTTCTATATATACAAATATCTTCTTGGAAAATTTCGTTACATTAAAATGGAGACTCGCAATAAAAAGACCCCCCTTAATGAGTAGGCGGTTATGATCCTTCAGAATCAACTAGTCAGAAAACAACAACAACTCAAGGATCAGGAGAAAGCCTTGCAAATTAGGGATCTAGAAGCCCAAAACAGACTTAGTGAAATTTACGAAAGAGAAAAAAGCAACAGAGAAATTTGTGCAACAAAGTCGCGAAGAGAGAGCCGATGGCTCCCAGGTCGAACACATGTTAGAGCAGATGATAGAAATTATTATCGTACTTCAGACCGAAGTTGTTAGAATCCGCGTAATTATCATATAAAGACGCGTTAGAAAGCGTGCGTACATTCAACGGGGATAATATACCCTCATTAAAGTTTATCCGATCTTGTAACAGAATAAAAGATATATTTCCCGCGAACCACGAGTCTACTTTAGTTTGTCCGATAAGGAACAAATTGAAAGACAGGGCGTACACCGCGGTCGAGGACCACACATTTAACACAATAAAGGAATTTACAGACTCGTTAAAGGAGGTTTTTGGCTTGGTAAAAACCATTAACCGATACCGTGGAGAACTCGGCAGTATAGTGAAAGGCAAATACGAACGTATAATAGATTACATTAGTAGAGTAAAGGATCTCCACACCGCGATCCTAGATGAAGAGACAAGTAATAAGGGACCCTTAAGGCCCAACACAATCAACACCCAAAAAAAACTGGAATATGAAACGTTAGAATGCTTTGTTTCGGGTCCACTCCCAACTTTCCGTACTAATTTAAAACTCGAGGGTTATTTAAAGCTATTAGAGACATTTACGGCCGCAATCAAAGTAGAAAAAGAATTCGAGAGGGATAAATTCAGATTCAGAGAACCGCGATAGGAAAATAATAATAAACCCCAGGTATCATTCAGACCAGAGGTAAAAACTCCGAAAACAAAATCTTGCTCGTACTGTAAGAAACCGGGTCACGAGATCGAGCAGTGCTGGGTTCGTAACCCAGACAAACGACCTTCGCGTAACGATAACTTTAGCATGAATAGTAGTAATATAACATCGAAGGCCGGGTACTCGGGTACACCACGTGGTGAAATGTCGGGACATGACGTTACAACAGTCACCACGGTCGGCAACGGGCGCCAGCCGGGCCGAGGGTTCTCATATTCGCCCACTCCAAACAGTACGACCAATAAACGAGTAAGAACAGCAAAAATGAGACTAAAAACTCGATCATATGTCCCGCTGGTAGAAATAGATTCACCTCAGTTAAAACAAAAATCCGAATTTCTGATAAATTCAGGGGCCGACCCCAACTTAATAAAAAAACATTCGCTAAAATATTCCATTGAAATAAATTCACAAGATATTTTGAAATTACAAGGAATTTAAGACGATCCGGTTTTAACGCTAGGTTCAACCAACATAGGGATAGAAGGAACTCCTTCCGAGTTTCACGTTGTCGATGACAATTTCGTAATTTCTCTAGACGCCATACTAGGCTCCGAATTTCACGTGAGGAACAAAACTTCCATTGATTATAACAATGAAAACTTTTAATGGCAAGGAAAGGAATTGACCTTTAAAAATATGAGAAATACTGTCGTACTAGCAGCTCGCACCAGCACAGTGTGCAAGTTACAACTCGAGCAAACGAATGTCATTACAGGTTACATTCCGCGCTTAGACTTAGGCCATGGCATTTATGCGGGAGAAGCCGTAGTGAATAGTATCAATATCTCGTGCTATGTCAAGGTGTTCAATACTACGGGGGGCAACCGAACGGTTGCTATACCGAAAGTACGCCTACTCGAATATCAGGAAGTGCCGAAAGAGCATTTAAATCCTACCGACGCAGCCAATGTGTGCGTGGCGGGCCTATTTAATATCATAGGCCAGCGCAATAAACAGAGCTGAAAAAATTAAAGCTTTACTAAGGCTCGACCATCTGGACAAAGAGGAGATAAATAGTGTCGACCACTCTATAGCAGAGGCCGTCGACCTCTTCCATGTACCAGGCGAATGGTTAGATTCAACAGGTGTCATTAAACACAAAATCGTGCTTACAGATGAACAACCCGTATTTATAAGACAACACAGGTTTCCTCCAATACATAAGGAGGAAATTACGAAACAAATCGGCGAATTAATTGAAGGAAAGATAATTACTCCATCTGATTCACCTTACAGTTCTCTACTGTCGATCGTGCCAAAGAAGACCGATTCACAGGGAAACCCAAAATGGAGAATGGTAATCGACTACTGTTCGTTAAACGAAAAAACAGTAGGAGATGCTTATCCCCTACCCAACATTACTGAAATTCTGGACCAATTAGGCAGTGCAAGATATTTTTCAATCTTCGATTTAGCGATCGGTTTCCATCAGATTCGAATAGCAACAGAGGATGCTCCGAATACTGCATTCTCAACACCGTACGGACACTACCAATTTAGTCGTATGCCATTCGGGTTAAGAAATGCGCCCGCCACTTTTCAACGTTTAACGGACAGAGCATTGTGCGGTCTGCAGGGTACTTTTGTTTATTTAGACAAAATCGTAATATATGCCACTTCGTTACAGGAACATCAAATAAAATTTAAACGCTCAGCAGAGAGATTAAGAAAGGCCAATTTAGAGCTCCAACCAGAAAAAGGTGAATTCTTGCGATGCGAATTCGGGAATCTTGGCCATATAATTAGCGAAGACGGTGTCCGGCCAGACCACAAAGAATTAGAAGCCGTACATTTATTTCCTCAACCGACTAACACCAAAAAAATAAAACAGTTTCTTGGGCTTGCAGGTTATTACAGTCGAAGACCCCTTACAACGTTATTAAAAAAGGGAGCCACATTCAAATGGATGGACAAACAGACAGACTCATTCGAAAAATTTTGATTAGCATTATGTAAAGAACCAGTATTACTGTTACGTCCTGGACTTGTCGGACTTTATTCTTTTCTCCATTTTGCGCCAGAATGTGCTGCCTCGGGATTGGAGGACGGTCGGTGAGGGGCAGGTTTAAATAAATAAATTTTATTGGAGCACAGATAGATGCACTATGTATATTAAAACAGTTAAACAAAGTTTATTGGAGCACCGATAGATGCACTATGTATATTAAAACAGTTAAACAAAGTTTATTGGAGCACCGATAGATGCACTATGTATATTAAAACAGTTAAACAAAGTTTATTGGAGCACCGTTAGATGCACTATGTATATTAAAACAGTTAAACAAAGTTTATTGGAGCACAGATAGATGCACTATGTATATTAAAACAATTAAATAATTAATAGATGGCGCGCACGAACATTTCATCACCGGACCAGTAAAACAATAGATATTAAACAGCACGCACTGGAATAAACATTTTATAAACCACTAATATTAAAGTCATATACGAAGATATTAAAAATAAATGATAGGATACAGGTATGATATGACGAGGACCGACCGTCATGGTCGGCCCCCGGAGAAGAACTAACTAATCAAAATGAATAAAGCAGTGCAGAAGGCACGCGTAATAATTATTTGCAGGGCGCAGCGCGTCTTGTCGGTGCGCCGCGTCCCGATGGTTAGCGTGTGAACGCTGACCTAAGCAAATTATTAGCGGATGGCAACGTATCACGCCGACGCTCCGCGTCTCGCCGGCCAGCGTGTGAACGCTGACGTTAGCAAAAGAATAAATAATAAATCGAATATAAATTATTAAAAATTCAAAAATTTACAAAGGGGGTTGGAGACCCAGGACGTAACAATTACAATATCCCGATTTCACACAATATTCTTAGTAACCACAGACGCTTCCAACGAAGCAATTGCAGGTTTAATTAGTCAAGGCCAAATTGGAAAGGATAGGCCCATTCCTTATACTTCGCTCACTCTCAATGGTGCCGAAGTATAATATATTACAGTACGATTGAAAAAGAATTATCAGCCATAGTCTACAGTGTAGGATAATTTCGGCATTACATCTATGGTAGAGAATTCCTCTTATTAACGGACCACAGACCATTAGTTTGGTTACACAATGTTAAAGACCCCGCCAACATATTAGTACACTGGTGCTTGAAACTTGAAAATTATAAATACAAAATCAATTACAAACCCGCTAAAGCTAACAGCAATGCTTTATCCAGAAATTCACCTCAAACAGTGCTCGTAGTCACCCCCATACAAAACAAAACCGACTCTCCATTCAGTCTGAGTGATTCTTAAAACGACACGACACAATAACTTTCGAACCAAGACACACTAAGAGTCGAACTAAAAAATCAAGGCAAGATATTGTTACGATCGATTCGGATTCGGAAGACGACATTGTTGAAATTGTAGAATCCGAATCTATCAATAAAACACAGGAGAACAACGAAGCCGAATCCGCGGCACCCGAGGTAATCGAGGAATGTTCCGACACCGACAATGAGTAGGACTCAGAAACAGACATATTTGATACAATACAAATTCTATATCGAAAACCTAAGGAAATAGCGTTTAATGTTTAAAGAAACACAGGATAGACTAATCATGCGTTCCGATAATTGCGTAGTATTTATAACTACTAAGGGACAGCCTGTAGACGCAGGAGCTATGGATTTCAATGAAGCAAAATTACTTCCTACTCTTAAGGACTTGCGCCTGTCAAGAGTCCGAGTAGTTCACGTCAAATCTAAAATATTAATTTGTTTGCCAATTAAAAACGATCTACGGGCAATAGCTCACCTAGAAGACATTAAAGAAGCACTCGAGTCATTATAACACGTAGCTACAGAGCTCTCGATAAACTCAATAAGTATAGCCACAACAGAAATTATGGACAATATAGAATAGACAATAATTGCTAAAGAAATAGAGCATCGCTTGATAACCATGCCCATACGGATAACCATCTGTAAAATGTTGATAAAAATACCAGACGTCACCTCTTGCCGTACTATAATAGAAGAGACACATACTTCGCTTGTGGGAGAACACAAGCGGGTCACTAATACTCTCAAGAGGGTGCAGGAATGGTACGATTGGAGGGGCATGAAGATGGATATACAAGACTTCATCCGACACTGCAGGGGTTGTCAATTGAAGAAACTAGTCAGAATCAAAACCAAACGAAATATGGTCTTGACAGATACACCAGGCAGTGCATTTGATAGAATTGCTATGGACGTGGTCGCGCCACTGGCACCAACAAGGGCTGGCAATATACCAGGTCTATAAATATGAAACCAGAATTTGCCCATAGATGGACCTAGCTGTCAATGTAGTTACCCCGTCAAACCGCGCCATTAGCGCCATTTCCTTGTTGACATCTCTGACAAAGATTTTCAACTCACAACAATACAAGTTTCATACAACAGCATAGTTTGTAATAGCGTTGAACATGTCGAATTTTGTGCCTGGAAACTACGATTTGCGGACAGCATTGATTTTCTGTTACCAATTGAAGAAAACTGCTGCAAAATCGCATCGAATACTTGTCGAAGTTTACGGTCAGCATGCTCTTGGTAAATCACAGTGCTTTGAGTGGTTAAAAAAATTCAAAAGTGCCGATTTTCACGTGAGAAACGAAGAACGTGGGAGACCACCGAAAATGTTTGAAGACAGCGAATTGCAAGCATTGTTGGATGAGGATGACGCTCAAACACAACAACAAATCGCGGATTAATTAAATGTGACACAAGAAGCCGTCACCATACGTTTGAAAGCCATCGGAAAGATCCAGAAGATAGGAAAATGGGTTCCACATGAACTGAATGAAAGACAGCAGGAAAACCGAAAAACCACTTGCGAAATGCAGCTCGCCAGGTACACAAGAAAGTCATTTCTCCATCGAATTGTGACTGGCGATGAAAAGTGGATATATTTTGAGAATCCTAAGCGTAAAAGATCATGGGTTAGTCCAGGCGAACCATCGACATCGACTGCAAGGCCAAATCGCTATGGACGGAAGACAATGCTCTGTGTTTGGTGGGATCAGAAGGGTGTGATCTATTATGAGCTGCTAACACCTGGCGAAACCGTTATTACTGAACTCTACCGACAACAAATGATCGATTTGAATCAAGCTTTGCGTGAAAAACGACCAGAATATCAAAAAAGGCAACACAAAGGGATTTTGCTTCTTAATAATGCACCATCACACACAGTAAAACTAGTCAAGGAAACGATTGAGGCGTTTAGTTGGGAAATACTTTCGCATGCGGGTTACTCACCAGACTTGGCTCCGTCCGATTACTACTTATTTGCATCGATGGGACACGCACTTGCTGAGCAGCGCTTTACTTCTTACGAAAATGTACGAAAATGGCTCGATGACTGGTTTGCCTCGAAAGAGCAACAGTTTTTTTGGCATGGCATCCACAAATTGTCAGACAGGTGGGAAAAATGTATAGCTAGCGACGGGCAATACTTCGAATAAAATATTTTTTATCATTTTCATACAATAAACGTATATTGGCTATACAAAAATTCCGGTTTCATATTTATAGACCTGGTATTGTAACGGTATTAATTGTTAACATTACCCTGAAAGGGTTTTTTTCGGATTCGAGAAGCGAGGGAAGTAATTTTAGGCTTTTGTAACAGGTAAAAGTAGGGTTTATTCAAGAGATGTAGTGTGAATTTTGCGATACATCAAATGGAAAAATAAATATAAAATCTAATTAACGATCGCGAACCCTTCTTCTTGGTATTATGGCTACCACGCGCCTTACAATAACTTATTCCTGGGCTCTTGAGTGCATTTATAATCGTGTCCGCTGGAGATTGTGATAATCTTAGAATGCAAAGACAAAAGCTCAATAATATGATTCATAAATATCATAATATAATTTGCAATGTAGAAATTGGTCTGTAATGAAAAGTTGAGCAGTGATCGATAATATTGTTTATAATGGAAAGATAAACGTTGGTCAATAATTTAATTCAGATTGAAGAGGTAAACGTTGATAATTTATATAAACTTTTTACCGGCCGCGTTCACTAGGTAAGATATTTAGCACGCGTACCGTCGGTAAATGGCCGGCAGCTGCTCGTAGGATGTGAACTAGCATCGGATTTCTATTCAGTTGGTCGATACTCGCGTCTTATGTCACAGGGCCGTTGGTGGGAGTAGAGTTCCCGCCTGGTATTCATTGAAGGCCGACTAGCTCGTCCACCTGACCGCCGGTGCGATCCGGCGTCAATAGGATGCACTTCGGGTGCGTGCGCAGCTAGATCAGGGCCGTACGCTGTTAAGTTATCGCCTGTTTATATTTTTCCTGAGCTATTTCGATTTAAGTTTAACTTATAGGAATATAAGTTCACTTTGCCCACACCAGGGGGTAGGGATGTGGGGGGGTGGATCGAGTTTCGTATCGCTGAATAGCTTTGTTATGCCGGTACCGAGTAATTGGATTATTCGGTAGTCGGTATAATATTAAAAGTTATTATTTTTTTGGGATCGTTTGCCGATAAGGAGATGGATCTCGAGTAAAAGATGGAAACGCGAATTTATATAAAAGGAAGTATTTATTATAAGCAACGGTAACTTTCCGTTGCCTATTTATATATCAAAGTAAGAAGTACAATAATGCGTTGTTTCGAGTATTAAACGAGAAACCAACCGTTCTCTTTTCAATCTAATTTAATACTGTCTTTTCGTAAAGCAGTTGCTAACTGTCTTCACGAAAATCCCTTAATTCGCAATTTTAGCGTTAGCCTTTCGCCCGAACGCCAAGCGAGTCGCTCATGCTGCGTCAGCGTTCTTGGGGTCGTTCATACGATCGGGCATTGGACTTCGTTTCTTGTCTTGAACGAATTCCAATGTTTCGTTACTATGGAATATTCCCGAATATACTAAATACGGAGTGGAATATTCCGCGGCACAACATCCCTCCCCCCTTAGAAGGAAAAATTTTTTCTTTAAAAAATTTTTTCTTCGATTGGTTTCTCGTTTGAAGTTATATAACAATACAATAAAATTTTTTATTTTTTCATTTGTAACGATGAAGTTTTTCCTTTTGCTTCTTATCGTCTTTCGAGCCGAGCAAGTTGCTCTCGGTTGGGGGGACGGTGCATAACCTGGCCAGCTCGGATCGCGGTTGCTCTTCTGGCTGTTGTCGTCCGATCGGCTCGAGGTTGATGTTTACCTCGGCTGCTGCCGGGGTCGTTGCCTCGCTTGTCCTTGTTGGCGTTCGGTTTCGCTGATACCTATAACATTTAAACAGAACATAGCCAACCAAGGCTATTGGCGCTACTGCATCCAGTGAGTAAAAAATCAGATTATGGATGTATTGCATCCCGTCTCCGTCTGTATTGAGGCCGTCCATGATTTGGTCGGCTCGAGCTCCGAGCTTTTGAAGCTCTTCTGGGTCTCGCAGCACACTCTGTAATGGAATTGTCCTCTCGGTCTGCGTAGGGGGTGCCTGAACTTCAATTTCCGTTAATTTTGAATTGAACGACGGGAGGTAGTTTTTTCGGATGATCTGCGATGTTCGCCCGATGGTTTTGATGCTGAAATCTCGGGCAGTTACTATACATACGCCTACCAAAGCCAGTATTCCCGTATTATTTAACATTTTAAGCCGAGTGGGATTTGTCCCACAATTTCTCTAGGGTTGGCGCGACGTATAGCTATCACCCTTGCTCTTGCATTAGGACAATGAGGGGATGGGTTAGTTAGATAACCCTTTTCACGCATTTCTCGCCATTATCTGTGTCCATTTTCGCTGTAGGCCTTTCTGTGCTCTATTCAGCGTTGGGACTAGATTGTCTACGCGTGCCTTCTTCCTCACTCTGAGGCTCATTAACATGTGTATATCAACCGAATAGAGTGTGCGCGGTATTCTTTTTACACTCTACGCCGAACACTATCCTGTGTCAGTATTAATACGCTATACATTTTTCGTGGTGCTTTTCTGGCACTGTCACAGTATTCCGTCCCCTCCGGATTGCGTAATGAAATTGTTTTGTTCAATATATTTTTCCGATATGTATACGCTCTTTTTCCAGTTGATAAAATTAGGTCTCCTAAGACCTCTTCTATTTTATTGGAGCTCCCTACCCTGCATCCTGAGGGGCTCCTTCCCACATTTATTTTCTAGCTAATATTTAGTTTTAACTAGCTGTAAGTATTCGAATTCCTCAATTCCTGAGCTATTAGTGCTCGATAAAGAGCTTCAGGCGGTTTGCGTGCACCGCCTGGATTTTACGTCCCTTTCGGATGACGTAATTAACGGGGGGCCTCTTTTCTACTATTTCGTGCGGTCCTGTCCACTTCGGGGTCAGCTTGGCTGACCGCCCCCTGCGCACCTTCTCGTCGCGGAGGAGTACGCGTTCGCCGACGCAGTACTCCTGCACATGTGCGCCTTGGTCGTATGTAGTCTTCGACCGTCTTTTCGCGCCTTCCAGGTTGTCTCGTGCTACAGTCCATGCGGCGCGTAGTCGTTCGCGTAACTCTTGGACGTAGTCGTCGTACGCATAGGTGCGGCGGGGCTCCTGCTTCACGGCGGTCAGTATCTCCGCTTCGCGTCCGTATACCAATACATGGGGTGACAATCCGGTCCCCGTATGTGGAGTGGTGTTGTACGTGAACATCGCGTACGGCAGCCACTCGTCCCAATTACCTTGATCCTCATTTATGAAATTTTTCAGGTATTCAGCGAGGGTGCGATGCGATCTTTCTAGCGCGCCATTTGATTCCGGATAATAGGCCGTCGTTTGTATCTTCTTGATTCGGAGCAGTCGACATATCTCTTTGAAGGTCGAGCTGAGGAAGTTCGTGCCTTGATCCGATAATATTATTTCCGGTGTCCCGTGCCGGCAAATCAATTCTTCTACGAGCGCCTTTGCTACTGTCGAAGCCTCTTGGTTCGGCAGTGGAATCGCTGCGCTGTACTTGGTAAGTGCGTCTTGAATCGTAAGTATATATTTTTTCCCGTTGACGCTTTCCGGTAGCGGTCCTACGATGTCGACCGCAACTTTTTCGAACGACCTCGATGGGGTGTCAGTTACCACCATCAGTACTCGTTCCCTTTTCCCGATTTTATTTTTCTGGCAGGATTCGCAGGATGTTATATATTTTTCCAAATCCCTTCTTATGCCGGGCCAGTCGTACTTGGTCCGGATCCGATGCAACTTGCGCCGTATACCTTGATGCCCTCCTATGGGAGTGTCGTGGTATTCTCTAATTATTTTCTAGCGGTCATCGGCAGAAGGAGTGGCTACGCCACTGCGGCAGTCGCTATACTCTTTTATCGCGCTGTCTTCATCCGCGCTGCAGGAAGTTCGTGGGCTACGGGCCCCGCCGTGCCTCGCTTCCTCAGCAGGCCTTTGCGGTGCTCTGTCCGCAGTTTCTTCGCTCGGTGTGCCCACCGGTAGCTCCGCCGTTGGGTCGCTCTCTATCTCGAGCGGCCTTGCAACGTTTAATTTTCGCGGCCTTCTGCGCTTCGCGGGTCCGCCATACTGTGCTGGGCCCGCTCTGTCCTTGTCAGCGGCGCTCGCAGTCTTACCAGTGGCCTGCGTATGTAGCTTGCGTGGTCTACCCCTTCCCCGTCCGCACGGCTTTTCGGCGGGGCTGTGGGGTTCAGTAGAGCGTTCTGCAGGCACGCTGCGAATCTCTCTATCCTCTTCTGGCGCATTGGCCAGCGCGGCCTCTCTCCCTGCCGCGTTGCTAGGCTGGCCCGGGGTATTCTCGGCTCTCCGCTTTGTGCGGCTGTCCGTACCCGGGCGCTTGCTGTCTTCGTCTCGCTCGCGGGCGAGCTTGACCTCTCACTCCAGCGAGGTACCATGGCTATACGGGGTATCTTCGGCTGTCCGCTTTGTGCGGTCTTTCGTTGTGCCTACTTGCCCCGTCGTGCTGTCCTCCTTCGACACACGGGCTTCGTTCTTCGCTCTCGCTTGGGCCCTCGTATAAGGCATATTCGACTTAGCGCATCTCCATTCGTATTGCGCTTTCCTGCCTTGTACTCTACGTTCAACTCATGTTGCGCCAATTTAATTTTCCAACGCATCAATCTCGAACCTGGGTCCTTTACTGCGAACAGCCAAGTGAGCGGTTGGTGGTCCGTCACTACTGTGAAACGGGTACCTTAAATATATGGCCCGAATTGAGCTAGGGCCCATATTATAGCGAGTAGCTCTTATTCCGTGTGTTACTATGTCGTCGAGGTACACATAGCATTTGACGCCCTGTAGTCCTGCTAACGCGGAGTTCATTAGCCGCTGGAAAGTCGGTGGTGCGTTCTTCAATCTGAATGGACTCAAAATGACCCCGCGGAGTAGAAAATGCCGTTTTTCTATGTTTTCCTGCACCATCGGGATTTGGTGAAATCCAGAGGCGAGATCCAAAGTCGTATAATATCGGGCCCGTCCCAACTCGTCCAATATTTCGGTGATATTCGGCAGTGGGTACGAGTCTCCGATAGTGGCTTCGTTTAGCTTCCGAAAGTCCACCACTACGCGCATTTTCTTTACTCCGGCGGCATCGGGTTTCTTAGCCACGACCATCAGCGGCGCGTTACATTGACTCCTGCTGGACTGGGCTATTCCTTCCGCTAGCATTTTGTCTGTCGGCATCTCCACTTCTCTTTCTCGTGGGCGAGTTTAGCCTCTCGCTCCGACGAGTTATAGTGGTTGCCTTGGGTATCCTCGACTCTCCGCTTTGTGCGGCTGTTCGTATACCCGATTGCGCTATCATTCTCTTTTTTGTGGGACTGTCTTTCCTGTCCCACTTGGGCTCGTGTGGTCGCATATATGCGACTCAGAGCGTCTGCATCAGTATTTCTTTTTCCGGCTTTATGCATTTTAACGGACCCATGCCCCGATTTTACGGTCTTCCCAGGCAAGGGTTGCGATCCTAGGTCCTTCGATCCGACCTTAAAGGGTGCGCGATCTTGCACCTCATGCGTGCGCTGTCGCTTGTTCCCTCGTAGTTGGAATACACCGTTGTATTCGCACACTATTCCTGCGCGAGCTGCTTGTTTTTCACTGCTGGGAGGCACCAAGTCGGGCTTCCGTTGGCGCTGCGCAAACCGTTTGGCCTTCTTCCCCGTGCTCTCTGAGCTAACGCGCAGTGCCTTGACCTGGCGGCTACGTACGGTCTTCGCTATCTCCGACGGCTTGCATGTCACCGTCGGCTGTTGCACTTCCCCGTCGTGTTTAGGAACATTTAAACTCACTCTTTTGGTTCTTGACGGTGTGACACGGCGTCTCTCTATGATGCCTCGGCCGATCCTACTCCTTGTAGGTAGTCTGACAAATTTATTTTTCTTGGCGGCATCCATGTTAGGCCCGTTTCCGAAAGGAAGATTAACATCTGTAAGCAGGCCTATGTATTTGCACGTGGCGGCAGTTCTACCGCGTGGTAACGAATATATCGCGCCGTCCCGTAGCGGCATGCAGTGCCCATACAACTTGAGCATCTCGCCATGCAGGATGTCCGCTTTATGCTGCTTGATAAAGTCCATGCCAAGTAATCCGTTGACTTTCAACGGCACATTGTTCGGAACGATGTAGAACCAATGCTCTACATTTAAAGCCGGTGTCTCGAGTACAATTTTAGCTATACCAAGGGGGGTGAATTTTTCGCCCGCCACACCCTGTAATTCCACGGAGCACCTGCTCACCATAGTCTCGGGATTGAGACAGCCTTTCTTGATTATTCTGCACTGCGCTCCGGTGTCCGCTTTGAGGGTGAGTACCCCGGTCGTGGCCGACGGTGCATCGATATCGAAGTCGCTGGCGGTGGCACTCGACGCCGGCAACGTTACTTGTAGAAGCTGCAGCGTTGTTTTCTTCTGCTTGCACGCAGGTCTCTGCTGGACAGTTAGCGTATTCAGTCTCAGTGCGCCCAGCGTGTTCACGCTTGCAGTGGCTGGACCTGGCCCCGCAGTTACCGTATTTTTTGCATCTTTGTAGCCTGCGTTTCTTGGCTGTCGGGGCGGCTGCGTTGGCTCGCTTTTATTCTGCGACAGTCTTTTCCGGCAGTCCTTCCACATGTGGCCTTTCTTCTGGCAGTAATTGCAGGTTATTTCCACATTGTGGATTGACTTGTTCTCACTGGGTACTGGTAGGCTTACTCGTTCCGATCTGCGGGTGCAGTCTCGAGCCATGTGTCCAGATTTTCCGCAGGTGAAACAATTTTCTCCCTGCCGGGGTGATGCACCTTGGGACCTTCTGGGGTGGCTTAATACTCCACCTACCCCTCCCTTTGGCTGCACCATATTCGTGATCTCGATGGCTCCTGTAACGGACTCGTGGAGGGTGGCGTAATTACGAGATCTCACCAGAATTTGGACCTGCCGATGCAGTCCATTTTCGAAGTTGGCCTGGGCGCTCTTCCGTGTTATTTTTTCGACGATGCGCATCTCCAACATCAAGGTGGCTTCCTCGCAGAGTTTTTCTATTATATCGACGGTGATACGCTCAGTCCTGGCGGCGTATACCGTGATGTCCTCACCCTGGCCCTGCCGGAGGGAGTTGAACTCTACTTGTAACGCAGGCAACGACTTTCGCTTTCCGTACAGGGCCTCCAGCTCGGTTTTAAGCTGTGCTACCGAGAGGATGACTTTATGCTTCATCTCTCTGGACGCCCTTCCCTCGAGCTTGCTGCTGAGCACCACTTCCAACAGGATGTCTTGATTCTGGGGCGCTACTCTCTTGAAAACTGTCTCGCACGATCGCAAGAAGGCATCTAGTTCATCAATGTTGCTGCCATCGAAGCGCTTTATATTTTTCAAGGCCAGCCCCAGGTCGAGTGTCCGACTCGGTGTTTCCGACACCCTCCATTGTTCCCTCTGGAACACGGGATCCGCAGGGGGATAATCCGATTCCTCAAATCGGGTTTGCCTCGACCGCGGACGTGGTATCGGACGTTCTTCCAACCCTGTATTTCCCAGCCTCCGCGATAGTTAGGCGTTTTGCTCTCGTAGGGACCGGATGAGTTCGTACTCATCCGCACCTACCTCGTTGAGCGTGTCCGCCAAGTTCCGTCTCGCCGACGGTGTTTCGGCCTCCCTGAGCTCGCGATCGAGTTCGCGTTGGCCTCTATCGTGCTCGCGCTGCAGCCTTTCGTACTGACGTCGCGCTCTTTCCAGTTCGCGTTGGCTTCGGTCGACCGCTTCCAACCGATCGCGTACTCTCGCTGGTACCGACCGGGCTGTCGTACCGGTAGCTGCTGAAAAACCTACACGATCTATGGTTCGCATGTTTTCTATTTCCCGCTCAACCATTTTCTCGGTGATGTGCTCGGGAGTTTGCTCGCCAGTAGCCATATTAAACACGTCGTCGCTACCGTCGCTGTCGAAATCCCCGAACGACGCACCCCTACGTGGGTTTACGCCGAACTGGGCGGTTAGTCGGTCTGCAAGGGCCTCTTGTCTCGTCGAAGGGATTCGCCCCGACGGCGAGAGCTCGAATAGCGCCCTGCGCGCTTCGTAAACGATGTCTCCTACTGCCGCAGCTAAACCAGCTGTAGGGGCTACCCCTGCGCCAGGCAACGTTGTCTCTAGCGAGTTGCCCCTATGCCTTGATCGGGCTCCTCTCGATTCTGACATGTTTGCTAATTTCTCGGCGAACTCTACTTTAAAATATTTCCACAAAATCTCAAGAGAAATATATATCTAGTGGAATATTTTCCCAAATATCGGTTCTACGCTGGCTTTGGCAAAATTATTAATTTTGTTTTCAAAATTTCAAAATATTTGTCCTATCTGGCTTCAGTTTATCGGCTATATGTATAAGTATAATGTAACCGCCACTTACAGATAGATGATCTGGAAGATTGTCCTTTCCATACTGTTGACCCGTTTCTTCGTTGGTTCCTGGGTTCGTCCTTGGTGCGTCGCCAACGGTTGCGCGACGGCTTCTTTTCGAGTAGCTGCTGTGCGTACTCGGTTGCACACTTTGTGCGGTTTTCCGCGACTTGACGTGACACCGTCAATCCGGACTTTAAACGGTTGACCGATACGTCACCCCGCACCGACGTTCACTTTGCGTCTTCGCGTTAGATTAGTCGGGTTTTCACGAACTACACTGGTGTCCTTGCACGCGCCGTAGTCGTCACTTCAGAGTATTCTTAACTTTGTCCAAAACACTTTTGTCCTAATAAATCACGAATCACTTAACTTCGGCAGATCCCACCGCTGCCACCAAATGTTATGCCGGTACCGAGTAATTGGATTATTCGGTAGTCGGTATAAGATTAAAAGTTATCATTTTTTGGGATCGTTTGCCGATAAGGAGATGGATCTCGAGTAAAAGATGGAAACGCGAATTTATATAAAAGGAAGTATTCATTATAAGCAACGGTAACTTTCCGTTGCCTATTTATATATCAAAGTAAGAAGTACAATAATGCGTTGTTTCGAGTATTAAACGAGGAACCAACCGTTCTCTTTTCAATCTAATTTAATACTGTCTTTTCATAAAGCATTTGCTAACTGTCTTCACGAAAATCCCTTAATTCGCAATTTTAGCGTTAGCCTTTCGCCCGAACGCCAAGCGAGTCGCTTATGCTGCGTCAGCGTTCTTGGGGTCGTTCATACGATCGGGCATTGGACTTCGTTTCTTGTCTTGAACGAATTCCAATGTTTCGTTACTATGGAATATTCCCGAATATACTAAATACGGAGTGGAATATTCCGCGGCACAACAGCTTTTTGAAAAATGAAAAATGTCTTTTTTCTTTTTTCGATCCAATGTGTAATTTCTCGAGATATTCGCAAAAATCAGGTTTCTTGCGATTACAGCGCCATCTATCACGAATCGAAAAAAAAATGTTCCCGATAAAAGTTACTTATTTTTTTTTGGGGAATCTGAATCTGCAATAAAAAATAGGGGTTCCTATTTACGATTTAAAAGTTGCCTTCACCCCACCACAGGGGGTAGGGGTGAGGGGTTGACTTTGGTATCATTGGATGACCCCCTTCCAGGCGAACAAATTTTATTCAGAACTTTTTTTGATCCGATGAGTAGTTTTCGAAATATTTCAATGTCTTCAGATAAACCGGCCACCCTGTACATTAACTATTCAAGCCTTATTAACGAAATATTGTGTAGGTGTTCCATTGGAGAGAACAACCTCCATCGACATCGCTAATGCACTTTGCAAAGGTTTTATTTCCCGGTTTGGTGCCCCGCGGGCAATATTGATCGACCAGGATACAAATTTTTGTAGTAACCTGATGAAAGGCGTCGCAAAAAAGTTCGGTATAAAATTATACCGGACAACAGCTTTTCATTCCCAAAGTAACGGATCGATCGAAAGCTCTCACCACGTTCTGACCGAATATCTGAAGCAGTACGTTGAACAAAACAAGGGGTAGGACGAGCTCCTGGATATGGCCATGTACTCGTACAATACCAGTGAACACGAGGGAACCAGGTTTACGCCGCATGAACTTGTATTTGGGAGGCTCGCCAGACAGCCGTATAGCGACCCCCCGCTGGAGGAGTACAATGACCCCACCTACACCGAATGTTAGAGAGAACTCTTCGGCCGTGTAAACGGATTACAAGAGCTCGCCGTTGAAAATTTAAACGCAGCAAAAAGAAAATCCAAACACTACTACGACAAAAGGATTAACCCATTAAGACTTTGGGGCTGGTGATCGGGTAGTTATGCTTAAAGAATCCCGGTCAGGCAAATTTGCTGACCACTACACCAATCCATGCGAAGTAACCGAAATATTAGAACATGGAAACGTCAAAATAAATTATCGCGGTCGTGATAAAATAGTTCACATCAATAAACTTCGATTAAAATAACTGTAACACGGCGTCTCTTTGATGCAAAAAACAATATTTGAGAACAATGTCACCATCATGGAAACACCAATTGCCGATTGGGTGAGTCACCTTCGAAAACTTCGTGATACGATACTTAAACCGGCGCATAGACTGCCTATCCTTCGACGATGTGCTATACTGTGATCAGACGCGAGCGATTTTCAAATTCAAAAACGGACAATACGGAAGAATGAAAAGCATCCCGATGACTGCCGTGGAGTCAATTATTTTCGAAAGTAAAAAACGTGCTGGACTCCATAAAAAATATCCCGGTAAACCAGCCACGTTCATCCAAGACCAACAAAATAATTATTGGAACTATTACGACGATCATCGCAGCAGCTCTACTAATTATATTTCTTGTACCGACTACCGCAGCTTTAGTTGGGTACGACTGCGGAGGATCCTCGCTTAACATCACCCCTATCTCCCTCAAGCAGGTGGGAGAGTGCGAAATTCCTCTGGCCGAACCGATCGCACAAGATACCACCATACAACTACTACTATCAGAATTCAAAACTACCGAAGTGCTCCAATGCAAGGTAGAAATAGACCGAACGGTGTACCATTACGGGATGAGCTCGCACAACTAAATTGTCCACGGAGGACATCAAGGATACTTATACGACTTTGATGAACGATCGTGCAAACGACTACGAGAAACAGGCATAATAAAACTAAGCTTCACGGCTGACCTCGTTGGGTTAAAAAGAAACGAGACAACTACTCGTGGAGTCACGATGGGAGGCGGCCTTGGAACCGACGGAACCTGTAAAGAATACAATGCAGCGACCCTTACGGGACTTGGGACAACATGGTCGCGCAGGCCTCAGTCAAAGTGGCCCTGTATAACTACGTTGCAACAGTAAATGCAGAAAAAGAAAAAATACTTCAAGTATCTGGAACCCAATGCAACGTCAATGATGGATTTTGTGTGGACATCTATAGAAACAGTGTTTTTTGGAAAATCGTGCCTGCGGACTCCTGCAGCTTTCAACAATATGACATCCTAAATGAAGGAACCGCTACTAAAATGCAGACGAGGGAAGGAGACGACAGGATGCCGGCCGTATATACGCTAAATTCTGAATCCACCACCTTTGCTCTAGCTCAACAGGATACCTACCAGGTATGCGGATACACACTGATACGAACAGAACACCCCAAATTGTTCATTTTTTCTACAAAAACATAAATCACCAATAGAAAAAGGAAGGATATCTGTAAATAATTTAGATATCTTTTCTTACATCAACTCAAAATTTATATACGTCAAAAAACATGTAAGAACACAGATGAAGGGATTGTATGATCCAGCGCTGCAAACTTAAGCGACGTGTACTACAAAACACACTGACAACTGCAGCTCTGCTACCTGAACGTTTCGCCCATACTATAATGAAGGGACCAGGTTACATGGCGGCGGTTGCAGGAGAAGTAATCCATATCATAAAATGCATTGCAATCGAGAGTAAATTACGTAAAACCAAGGATTGCCTACCAGTCACCTACAGGAACGCATCATACTTTTTGACAACAACATCAAGAATGTTGATTAAAACAGCAACACAGATCGAGAGCGATCCCATGCTTCCGGCACAGTATATAATCGAAGGAACATGGTATCCTTTTACACCTCATCCAATAGAAGTTATTGCACTACAATAATTACAACCACTCACCAAACCAACATGGAAATATGCAACTCCACGAAATCTCGCAGCCAGTGGAATATACCAGGAAACCGACATCAACAAACTCAGAGACCGCATCATGTTCCCAGCAGAGCGACCTACTATATTGAATCATCTTGCCCGAGGATCCTTGGGTTATCACGTTCCACCAGGCAGTATAAAAATCAATGGACTAATCGACGAAGACGCATTAAACAACGTGGCCGAGAACGCCGCTAATAAAGTATAGGGAGCCTTTACCAGCTTCAGCACCGCCAGCGCGAGAATTTTGGGAATTTTCATCCTGATAAGATTGGCGAAACTTATCATCAACACGCTGATCCACGAATACGCAATTCATTCTCTGTACGGATGGAGCCTACACCTGCTCGCAGCCATATGGGATTCACTGACGAATTTACTATTGTCTCTGGCACACACGCACAGAGCCAACAGCACACCTGAGGACAGGAAGGACGAACAAGACAAGGGATACCATAGGACTAACGAGCCACCACCGGCTGACTCATCCCAGCCAAGCGTACCTCCACCACCTATGTACCCCGAGCTTCGACCTTCACCACGATCATCACACCTGTATGGAGTCGACACCGAACTACAGCACTGGGTATTCACCTCTCAGCGGCAGAGCCATGGAGGCGCTGCCCCTGTCTGAAAGGGGGGAGGTGTTACGTTGTTGTGTCGCGGAATATTCCTCTAACGTATTCTCAGGAATATTCCTTAGCGGACACAGTTAGAGATGGAATTCTGAAAGATAGCTGTCATACAAGACGGGATGCGAAGTAGACGCCGACGCAGCATGAAGCGACTCACGAGGCGATCTACGATAGGCTAAAGCTAAAGCTGCCAACTAAGGGATTTTAGCAAACGCAGTTGCTAACTGCTTCAGAAAAGAGGAGAATTAATTTAGACTCAAGAGAGAACGGTTGGTTCCTCGTGAAATTCTCGAAACAACGCATTATTGTACTTTCTTACTTTAACTATTAAATAGACAACGGAAAGTTACCGTTGCCTATAATAAATACTTCCTTTTACATAAATTCGTGTTTTCATCGATAACTCGAGATCATCTCCTTATCGGCAAACGATCCCGAAAAATAATAACTTTTTAATATTATACCGAATACCGAATAATCTAATTACCCGGTACCGGCATAACAACGTCCTGTATCTCCTCACGAGGATTAGAACAAGCAAGCGCCAAACCATAATTCATATTATGAAATAAACACAGAAATATATATATATATTGTAACATAGTTACAAGCAGGAGCGTAGGAATAAATGTAGAAATTATTATCGTGCAGTATAATAGAGTTATACTCTCGAGTCCACGTATTAGGTCGAACGGTTATGAGAACTGGTATAGATTCCGAGGACGTAAAAACACCTGGGCGATAGACTCGGTACAAGTGTACCGAAGTTCGCGGGCAATAGGCCGTCGAACTCGCGTGAAAAACATGCGACGTCACGCCATCGGAATGCCCTCGCTGACATAACAGCAGGACAGCGACCAACGGATTTGGCTAAGAGGTGAGGGGAAGGCGGAGAGCGCGGCAACGGTAGATCGCAAAAGCCGAAAAGATGCGATAGATTTGAAAATTACGATGAAGAGTAGCGAGAGGGGAATGAGGCGAGGGGAAGCGTATAAAAGAGCCTGCGCGGGGAGAGGAAGCTCTCTTTTTCTTGAAGCTAGTATAGCAGAAACATAAAAAGATAAGTGGAAAAACTAAATAAGAATTAACATAGAGAACGGGATAATGAATTAGTGAAATTAAAACAAAATTAGCAGTAGATTAAAATAGGGATAGCTTAAGTAAGGGTGCAGGTACATGGGGGTGAATAGGATTAATGAATACCGGTAAGCGTGTGATTTATAAGAGAATAGGATTAATGCATTAAATTAGGAGGTTCGTGGAAAGGAGAAATACATTAAACCGTGTGGGTTTTAAACCGGCTATAGCGACGGAAATTATACGAGCATATGAGTGGAAGAGTGATAGAGCGAAAGTTAAACGGGTATAAGTGAGAAAGAATTGTACACAGAGTTTATACACTCTGTACAAGTAGTGAACGTGTGCGTGTGGCGGTGTAGGTGCGGGAAACGAATCGAAGCCAAGGTGTGAGTGCGGAACCGAAGCTCGAGCCCGCGGATTCCCAGAATTTGTGCTCGAATAAGCCGAAATAATAACAACTAAAATCGAGGGAATTCCCTGATTTCCAAAACCGAAAAGATAGAATTAAGAAATATAGAGGATAGGATAATTGTAAGTCTATATAGAATAAGTAGCATTAAAACATGGAATAAATAGGACGAGTGGATGAGCGAGAGAAGCGTGAGAGTGCTAAAGAATTGTAAATAGGGTTCTTACACCCTATAAAAAGAGAGAATGCAAATCGGCGTGAACAAGAAGTGAAATCTCAGTGCGAAAAATATCGGATGAAACTGTGTAACACCGAGTAATAAAGGAGTGAGTGCGAGCGAGGACAGCAAGCTGTGCGGTATAGATATAGCGGCGAACTAAATATAGGTATAGTGGAACTGCGCCACGAACCATAATAGACTTTCGAGTAATACCGAGAACCCGCGCATCACCAATAAAATATATAAATTGTGAAATTAACCGGTGCATCCCAAGCGTCCACGGGAATCCTCGGAAATCTGATAATTGTAATTTAAAAAGGAGAAGGTCTGGCGATAATTTTTTCTTCACCAATAAAACATCACTTTTCACCACTTTGAAGTCTATATTAATTAGTTCAGTGTCGAGCCCGAATTCCCACGAAAAATAAAATATATGATAACGTTGAAATTACCGTTACATTTGGCGCCCAACGTGGGGCTCGACACAACTAAGAAGGACTGCAGTGGTTAAATAGGGCGCGCGTTAGAAGAATAAATTCAGCGAAATTAAAGTATGGATCCACGCGAGAATGCAAATCTCTCAACTGAGATCGAAGAGCTAGGAATGATGGAGAGCATGGAGGAACAACATCGGCAGGATGAGGTTGCTGAAGGTGGTGAAGCATACATCTGGGAATCTACGACAGCTGATCACCTTTTAGATGATCGTCGGCAAAGGGATCGAAGAAATATCCAACGGTTTTCGGAGATTAGACCGATCGTGGAAAACGAGGATGCATTAGAGGCGATTTCGGATAACCAGATGAACAGGGAAGATGGCAGTACGCCGAGGCAAAATGACGGGACTGTGACTATTCCACCGGATCCGATCGGTGTAGGCGATTTGATGCAATTTCTGCAGAAAATGGAAGAGAAAAGCGACGGAAAATTCGCTGAAATAATAAAGACACAGCAGGAAATAAGGGACGAGTGTCTCGGTAGAATAACGAGTCTGAGAAAATCTACGAAGGATGAATTGAACGGAGAGATTGCGGCAGTCGAGAGCCGGACGGACCGGAAGATAAAGAAAGCACAGGAAAGGGTACAGGAAGTGCGAGATACTACAAATAAATATATACAACAACAGGTTGCTAGTCAGAGGGTGACAGCAGAAAAACTGGAAAGAAGAACGTTAGAGATGATGGCTGAGATCAGGGCATCACAAGAGATTACCGAAGACCACACGAAGAGAATTGAAAAATTAGAAGAGTCGACACGAAGAACAAGTACATCAATGAATTATGGTCAAGCTAGTGGTGGAGGATTGAATGTCACTCGGTTGTATACGACAGCGCAGAAACCACCCACATATAATGGTGACGGAAAGGAAAGACCGATGCGATTCTTAAAAGAATTTCGCGAATTTTGTAATGCAGGAGGGATCGAAGATACTGAGATTCGGCACGCGATCGGAACTGCCTTGAAGGGCGTGCTGAACGATTGGTGGCTCGTGGTGGAGGGCGCAGTACACGACCTGCAAACATTCGAAGAAAAATTCCGTGCAAGGTACTGGGCTCGTGACATGCAAGACAAGGTAAAGAAAAATTTGGAATTTGGATCTTTTTATACCGAAGGCCAGTCGTTAACACGGGCAGAGTATGCAACTCGTGTTATCGGGAATGCGCGAGATTTGAGCGAAAAATTGAGCGATGAGGATATTATACGTCGTCTCGCGAAACATTTTGATGAAGAGGTACGCAGTGCTGTAAGAGTTCGACAAATCTGCGATATTGACGAGTTTTTGGAACTTCTGGAGAGCACGGACGTGGCCGGTCCATTAAATTACAGGAGAGTGACAGCTCGTATGGGGGGATACGTGTCACACGAACCGCAGAGATATTTAAATAGAGGAGCGGCACGTGAGCAGACGGCACGTCCATACTTTCGAAATGACAATCGAGAAAGTGGTGCGAACAATGGCGGCAACGGTTTTCCATCCTCACCAGGACACCAGAGTGGTCGGGGGGATCGACCCCCATGGCAGAATAACGGACCATGGCAGCCATCAAGACCTGTGTGGCAAGAAAATCGGTCCGAAGGTTTTCAGAGGCCGGAAAATAACGGACCGACGGGATTCGAACCACAGAGACAGGAGCAGCCGCCGAACGGTCAAATGAATAGCATAAATCGTGCGGTGCAACGTCCATTTGTGGCACACACGATCCCACGAGAACCAGCACCAGCATGCTCGGGAGTCGTAAACAGCAATTCGGGAAACGCTTGAGCGTTGCGCCCGAGGAAAAGAGAAAAATGAACATCGACGTAGAGGAACGGAGCGCAACGCTGAAGGAAGAAAGAAAAAGTATTAGACAGAAAATGAACGAGAGGAAAAGAGAGAAGAGAAGAGTGAAGAACCTGCGAAGAAGAGAAGATCGGAGCAGGAGGGAAGAACAGACGGTGCAGAGAGAGGTAGAGAAGCACACCGAACGGCGAGGGCAGGCTGAGTCTGTGGAAAACCGAGTTCAGGAAGACGGTAAAGGCTCATGTGATAATGAAAAGAGTATGAGGCCTGAAAACGTTGCCGGAATTCAGAGAGTACTGGATATCAGAGGGCCAGCACCGAAGGTGGTCGACAAGGAAGAGGTCAAGCAGAGGATGTGTTTAACGCTCATGGAAAATCCACGCGAATATTTATACGAAGAGATGGAGAGTGGCCCGAGGAAGTGGTACGACGAGACTCATCCCAGGTGTCCGGAGATACCAGTGGCAATTGCTGGAATCTCAGAGCTGTGTCTCATTGATAGTGGAAGTGAGGTGTCGTGCGTTTCCGGGAATTTTTTTTTAAAAAATGACGAAATCTTTAAAAAGTGCCCTGCTCTACCAGTGACATCGACGCAGGTGGTCGGAGCGTTTGGGGGGGAAACCGAACGTATCAAGAAGCAAATTATGGTCGAGGCGGAGGCCTATGGCTCGACTGGAACGTTACAAATGCTGGTGGTGCCAAAATTAGTTAGGCCGGTACTAATTGGTATAGACGCAATGCTGGTGTTGAAGATATCGATCGATGCTCAAAATAGAGTTGTAGCAGTCGACAATAAGGTAGTGGCAGAATTAAGGGATGGAATTTGGCGATATATCGATCCTGAAAATGTGCATTCTTCGGAGATAAATACGATGGGTACCACGTTCGACATAAAACAAAATTCTGAGGACGGAGAGGGGGCAGAGGTTAGTCTAACAGAGGGAGAGTTTGAAGAGAAAATGGAGGAATGCCGGGACGTGAGGCCAGGAATCAGAAGGATATTTAAAAAGATTGTAGAAGAGAGAAGAGAAATATTTGATAAGGTACCAGGACGGATGACGGAATATCAGCACAGACTGTTGCTAAAGGATCCGAAGCCATATTTCCACCGTTCCTATCCCGTGTCATTAACGCAACGAGAGAGGGTACAGAGAGAGATAGAGAGAATGCTCAAGATGGGAATTATACAAAAATCAGAAAGTGTTTATATAAATCCTCTTATGCCGGTCACGAAGAGCGATAATTCCGTCCGCCTATGTCTAGATGCCCGGGAATTGAATAATTATTTAATTAATGATTATAATAACGCTCCACCAATTGAGGAGATATTTCAACGATGTGGAGGAAATACGGTAATGTCGACGCTGGACTTAACAAGTAGCTTCTGGCAGATACCATTACATCCAGAGTCCAGGAAATACACGGCTTTCCAACACAACGGAAAATGTTACGAGTTTACCGTAACACCGTTCGGTCTGAAGACGAGCACAGCAAGTCTGATACGAGCTCTGGATGTCGTCCTGGAAGGTTTGGATTTTGTGATTAATTTCGTCGACGATTTATTAGTCATGTCAGTATCGCATGAAGAACACCTGAACCACTTACAAAAATTGTTTGAAAGATTCCAAAAGCACGGAATGACTCTGAAATTCTGTAAGTCGCATTTCTTCCGTAAGGAAGTAATATTCCTCGGACATATCCTGACAACTGAAGGACTAAAACCGGACCCCGAGAAAATAAGAGCAATACATGAATATCCGCGACCTCGAACAATAAAGCAATTAAGAGGATTTTTGGGACTCATAAATTTTTACACAAAATTCACAAACCGACATGCACATGAGTCGGCACCGTTGGTGAAGCTATTGAAGAAAGGTATACAGTGGAGATGGGATGAAGATATGGAAAAAACCTTCATAAAAATAAAAAATCTGTTTTGTGAGGAGGTGGTACTCAGATACCCCGACACGAGGAAACCATATACGCTAACGACGGATGCGAGTGGGTATGCACTCGGAGCTATACTCTCTCAGGAAGAGGAAAGTGGAGACATGAAGGTGGTGACGTTCGCGAGTAGGACGCTTAAAGGAGCGGAAATAGGATACATGACTACAGAAAAAGAGTTGCTGGCCATTGTATGGGCCTTACAAAAATTTAGGACGTATCTAAAAGGTGCCCGGATACATATCAAAACAGACCACAAAGCGCTAATTTTCTTAAAGACGTGTCGATTTACGGCTGGAAGACTGATGCGGTGGGCATTAGCTATCCAGGACTACGACCTGCAGATAGAACATGTCTCGGGCAAAACGAATGTAGTGGCGGATGCGTTGAGCCGTGTGAGAGAGGACGAGGATCTGCAGTTAACCGATAGCGAAGGAGTTGTAATGGTGGCCGGTTTAGTGGCTGAAAAGATTTCCCGCGAACTAGCTAGAAAACTGAAGAACATAAAAGAGATCCAGGGGGAGCAAGAGGACCTAAAAATCATTATGAAGTTTCTGGGCGAAGAAAAGCAAGGAGAAGAGGAGCAGAAATTTCGTCTCGAAAAAGGAATTTTACAAAAGAAATCTAAGACCGGAATTTGGCGGGTTATAATACCAAAGAGCATGATTGGAGACATCATTAAGGCGTGCCATACCATGTATGGCCATCTCGGTGCAGGAAAATGTGTACGGATGCTGGAGGAGGATTTTACGTATCCGCATCTGGCAAAAGCGGCTAGGAGCATTCTGGCGACGTGTGACGTGTGCCAAAGGAATAAAGTCGCAGTACAGACCAGCTACGCAGCAATGCAAAATATAATACCAGAGGGCCCGGGGGATTTAGTTTCTATAGATTTTTATGGGCCCTTGCCTGCATCGGTGGGTGGAGTGAAACATATCCTGGTAACACTGGATGCATTTAGTAAATTCGTCAGACTATACCCCATGAAGAAAACGAACACGTCGACGGTGATTAAACGAATATTCGACGACTACATTCCAAAATACGGGAAACCACGGAGAATTCAGTTCGATCATGGGACGCAATTCACGGCTAAGAACTGGTTACAAAAACTCAAGGACGAGGGTATCATGGCTGTATTTTCTTCAATACGACACCCCCAAGGAAATATCGTCGAGCGAGTGAATCGAGAACTTGGAAGGTTTTTTCGAGTTTTCTTAACAAATAACCATGCAGGATGGTTCAAGTGGATAAAAATTATTGAGAATTGTATCAACGAGAGCCATCACGACACGACAGAATTGACACCGTTGGAACTACAATGCAAGAGGAAGCCGCTACGGGACTGGAATAAACAAATGGGCATATTGCGAGAGGAAGAGGATCGAGTGACTTATGAAATGAAAATTGAGATTGTGAGAGAGAGAATGAGAAGGAAAGGCCTGCGTCGGGCAGAGAAATTCGACGCAACACATCGGTTAACGAATTATGAGGTAGGCGATCTGGTGCTTGTAAAAGCGCTAAATGTATCGGATCCATTAAAACAGTTAACATCCAAGTTCATGCCCTTATACGAAAGGCCATATAGAATTAAGAAATGCGTAGGTGTAGCGACTTATTTAGTTATAGATTTAGATAATAAGAAAGAGCGTGGTAGATTTCACGCGAGTATGTTTAAAAGATATCGGACAGAGACAGAAAAGACAGAGAAGAAAAACGAGGATACAACGGGGTCAGCTAGCATGGAAGGAAGGGAGACAGCGCGAGAGACAAGTACGCGAAACAATAACAACGAGGTAATGCTAGTTCAAATAGAGTCGACGCCAACACAGCGATCGGGAAGCCTCGGACTCGGGATAGAGCTCTGACGTCACGGTCAACGGTATTCCCAAGAAGAATGCTCCGGTTTCCAAGGAAGTAGGGTGACTCGAGTGAAGAGGAACGAAAAATAGAACACCTAATTGGCTGGTGCAAACGATTTAAGGGGAAATCAACCATCAGAAGAAAGCATGCGACTGGTGAGGCTATAAAAGGAAGAGACCGGACGATCGCCCCCAAGACAAGCGAAATAGTAGAAAAGGGTGACAAAGTAAACGGAGAAGAACGAAAAAATTATTCTTCTGATTTCTTTTATATATATAAAAAAAAGTGAGATGCAAAGGTATATTGAGAATGCTGTGGAATATTTGGTCCCAGGAGAACCATATGCCGCGGAGGTGATATGCGTGAAAAGCCCGAGTTGCTTCTATGTTTGGAGGGGGGACCAGGAGAATCGGCGAAGAACATTTTTACAATTGGTGGCGAGGACTCCACGGGACCATCCAGAGGTTCACGCCATACTCGAGGAAGAAGCGTATCCCGGGAAGGCAGTGCTTGTCCTGCTGGTAGACGACGAAAACCCACAGGAGCACACGTTTTTCCGGGGGACGGTGATGAAGAAGAAGAGCGGTGGAAGGTTCCAGATTTGGATGGGTGACCTTGCAAGGAAAATAACAATCGAAATGGAAAGGCTTTACACCACGGTGACTTTGTATCTTGGGGAACCATTTTTCGCTGTGGCCTGCGGAATGGACCAGCTAAGTTCGACGACGAACGAATGGACAAGGAGGGCAACCAACAGGTTCGCGGAGCTGACCGCGTCTGGATCCATTGACATTTATATCAACGAGCTGGATCCGACGGTGGAGGCCATATGGGTCGACGTCCACACAACCCATAATAACCAGGGCTATGACGTTGGGGAAACATTGATCCGCATGGGCGAAGCAAGGAGGAGCGAAGGAAACCCGAAGTACGAGTTTGGTGGCGATGGGGGTTACCTAGGCAAACATTTTCGGGAGGAGCGACGGCGGGAAAGAAGTGAGCGTACCACAGCACATGACACAACTATGGAGGATTTAGGATATGAGACAGAGGACGAGTGGACGGAGACAGACGACGAGATCGAAGGAGAAGACGAGGAAGAAATGCAGTGGTTGGCAACACAAGAACCGGACGAGGCAACAGAAATGACCTTGATGGAGTGGGGAGTGATTGAACCGACCGAGACTGACGAGACGGACGGAGACGAGGACCGAGAAAATGACAGCGACGGACAATAAAAAAAAAAAAAAAAAAAAAAAAAAAAAATGGAATAAAAATAAAAAAATAAAAAAACATACATACTCGTGTTGAAATTCATTTGTGTTTTGCTTTTAAAATAAGAGAGCGTCTTGTTTAGCTATAAGTAGAATATAGGAAACCGACTAGAATTTAATATTAGCAATAAGAAATTGTGCTGTCCTAGTTGATAAGCAGAAGCCAGGAAAAGTCGATCGAGGAAACAAGGCGCCAAAAGAGAGAATTTGGTAGGTATAAAAGAAAAATAATAATGAATAACAATAATAAACATAATAGAGATGAATAGGTATTTAGCTGGTAGGAGATTTTGGAAGAAGTTGCATCAGCAGCTTCTTCAAAAAGGGGGGATAATGTAACATAGTTACAAGCAGGAGCGTAGGAATAAATGTAGAAATTATTATCGTGCAGTATAATAGAGTTATACTCTCGAGTCCACGTATTAGGTCGAACGGTTATGAGAACTGGTATAGATTCCGAGGACGTAAAAACACCTGGGCGATAGACTCGGTACAAGTGTACCGAAGTTCGCGGGCAATAGGCCGTCGAACTCGCGTGAAAAACATGCGACGTCACGCCATCGGAATGCCCTCGCTGACATAACAGCAGGACAGCGACCAACGGATTTGGCTAAGAGGTGAGGGGAAGGCGGAGAGCGCGGCAACGGTAGATCGCAAAAGCCGAAAAGATGCGATAGATTTGAAAATTACGATGAAGAGTAGCGAGAGGGGAATGAGGCGAGGGGAAGCGTATAAAAGAGCCTGCGCGGGGAGAGGAAGCTCTCTTTTTCTTGAAGCTAGTATAGCAGAAACATAAAAAGATAAGTGGAAAAACTAAATAAGAATTAACATAGAGAACGGGATAATGAATTAGTGAAATTAAAACAAAATTAGCAGTAGATTAAAATAGGGATAGCTTAAGTAAGGGTGCAGGTACATGGGGGTGAATAGGATTAATGAATACCGGTAAGCGTGTGATTTATAAGAGAATAGGATTAATGCATTAAATTAGGAGGTTCGTGGAAAGGAGAAATACATTAAACCGTGTGGGTTTTAAACCGGCTATAGCGACGGAAATTATACGAGCATATGAGTGGAAGAGTGATAGAGCGAAAGTTAAACGGGTATAAGTGAGAAAGAATTGTACACAGAGTTTATACACTCTGTACAAGTAGTGAACGTGTGCGTGTGGCGGTGTAGGTGCGGGAAACGAATCGAAGCCAAGGTGTGAGTGCGGAACCGAAGCTCGAGCCCGCGGATTCCCAGAATTTGTGCTCGAATAAGCCGAAATAATAACAACTAAAATCGAGGGAATTCCCTGATTTCCAAAACCGAAAAGATAGAATTAAGAAATATAGAGGATAGGATAATTGTAAGTCTATATAGAATAAGTAGCATTAAAACATGGAATAAATAGGACGAGTGGATGAGCGAGAGAAGCGTGAGAGTGCTAAAGAATTGTAAATAGGGTTCTTACACCCTATAAAAAGAGAGAATGCAAATCGGCGTGAACAAGAAGTGAAATCTCAGTGCGAAAAATATCGGATGAAACTGTGTAACACCGAGTAATAAAGGAGTGAGTGCGAGCGAGGACAGCAAGCTGTGCGGTATAGATATAGCGGCGAACTAAATATAGGTATAGTGGAACTGCGCCACGAACCATAATAGACTTTCGAGTAATACCGAGAACCCGCGCATCACCAATAAAATATATAAATTGTGAAATTAACCGGTGCATCCCAAGCGTCCACGGGAATCCTCGGAAATCTGATAATTGTAATTTAAAAAGGAGAAGGTCTGGCGATAATTTTTTCTTCACCAATAAAACATCACTTTTCACCACTTTGAAGTCTATATTAATTAGTTCAGTGTCGAGCCCGAATTCCCACGAAAAATAAAATATATGATAACGTTGAAATTACCGTTACAATATATATATATATTCGTTATTATAACTCACTTTTACATTCTATAAAATAATCAAAACCTAGAATACTCCACGAGAAGTCGAACGGTATGCACTCGTACTGTTACAAGTGAGAGCGAGATGACCATACTCCACGGAATTACGACGATAGCCGCTCGGCCTCTCGTATAAATAATACTCGTGTAGCCCAACGTATACAACGCCTAAGCATTCCCGGCATATCATCTCCAAATGATAAAACTGTTAGCCGCAGCACAGGCGCTGTAGCACATTAGAAAGAATTAATACCAAACGCACATCGACCTACTATACAATAAGCCTAATAGCTTTACACAGATAGTCCAGTCAATGTACATAACTGTATACTGCAGGTATGCAATCACTTGAAGAAGCCAGACTCCAGCCAGATGCGCCTACTTATTTATCCCCCGGCTATGCAGCCACACCGTTGGAATGCGTTTGCAATAGAAGGATTGTAAAATGCCTATCCGACCAACTGTTTGGCTTCAGGGCCGGTCCACGATTGGAGCCATTCAGAAGGTGGTAGACTCCTTCCGAGACACAGACCGACATTGCCACGCAGCGCGACCAATCGTGCTGCTGGCGACACTCGACGTTAGGAACGCTTTCAACTCAGCCAGGTGGGAGGATATACTGGAGATGCTTAGAAACGGCCTCAGGGCTCCATCATACCTGACTCGAGTAGTGGAAGATTACCAATGAAACAGACGGATTACCTACGAGACAATCGAAGGACAGGCGACAATACAGATCACCGCGGGGGTCGCTCAAGGATCCATACTGGGACCAGACTTCTGGAATAGGATTTACGACAGCCTGCTGAGGCTGGAGCTCCTGCGAGATGTTCAACTCGTCGCATACGCCAATGACGTGGCATCGGTTATCGTCGAGCGGTCTCCACAATTAGCACTGTACACACTGAACCAGACAATGAGACGTGTCGGACGATGGATGACTGACCATGGACTGCAACTTGCAACTTGCCTGATGGCAAACATGAACGAGACCGGGGAGACGGAGACTTTTAATGTCGACGACTCACTCGATGCTCCTCTACGAAATAATATCAAAATAGTTTCTGGTCTGGGGGAGGGCATCAAGGAGAGTGGGGTTTAGTGGGTAGGCCTACTTTTTTGGAGTCCCACATACCCCCCAGTTCAAAAAGCTAAGGTGTATGATAATGAGTGTGAGTGAGTTTGAAATATTTGATAATGGTTCACATAAAATTATTAAGAACTCTAGAATGAAAACTAACTGATGCAGTAGAGCACTATAAGAGAGATTGACAAATGCGCAGAGTGAGCGCCTAGTCAGCTTGAGTAGCACACAATAAATGGCAATGAATATAGTGCTCTGTGCAGTAGACATGTATCGTTTGAGTAGTTTTAATTTGTCGACGCGTAGCAGGTCGATGCATTCACACGTAGCATGTCTAGTGACAGATGCGAATAGTAAGATTAAGGATCCTGGTGACAAGTATAAATAATTAAATGTACTCAGTAATTAACAATAATGATTCAATGTTTATTAAATTAATTGACATTGGTTGGGTAGAAAAGGAAAATACCTGGTGAATACAAAAAAATATGTACTGTGATTTGTCTGGCCTGTGTGTTAATGTACTGTCGGTGAGTGGAATCTCAAGCCGTTGAGTTGACTTGTTAATCCCGTGTGGTTGATCCTGGTGATATGGTCTGATTGTAGCGCTCTATTGAACCACACGGCAGGCTGGTGAGTGAGCTATCGCCAATGAGCGATGCGAGGCTGAATAGCGTCTCTGCTGCCAACGACGAACCACGCCGTTGACGTTTATGTGAATGTCGCAATAGTTTTGTTGATTTGTAGTGATTCGCACTGACACTGAGTTGAAACATGGATGATTTGGCCAAGAATGTGATACACTACAGTACTGAATGCACACAAACGTGAGTGAAACTAATGAATATCTACGTGAGTTTACGCGGGAACGTGTAGTGCGAGCGACTCGAGTGAGAACAATGGCCACATCCGTCGACCACGAGGCAGAGTATGAAGAGGGCGGACGTCCGTCACAGCTTCCTTAAGTTGTGATTCGGCGCCAGCAATGGAAAGTGAGCCTTGTGAGTGGTCTTGCCACTGGGGCCACGCTAGCAGCGTTGGCCGCTTGAGTGAGCTTCGGTCGAAGATGTGAGCTGATGGACAATGTGCTTGAGTGCGCGGTCGCTAAATCGATATAGCATACCTGCAAGCTATACCATATGACGCGAGGCGTCAGATGATTGTAAGTGTAGCGTGTGCATGAGTTGAGTGTGTGCTTGGTAGGTGCGAAAACTGAGCACTAAGGGATATCCGTAAAAAGTATTCCGCAACTCCTTGTTTAATAATAATAATAATAATAATAATAATAATAATAATAATAATAATAATAATAATAATAATAATAATAATAATAATAATAATAATAATAATAATAATAATAATAATAATAATAATAATAATAATAATAATAATAATAATAATAATAATAATAATAATAATAATAATAATAATGATAATAATAATAATAATAATAATAATAATAATAATAATAATAATAATAATAATAATAATAATAATAATAATAATAATAATAATAATAATAATAATAATAATAATAATAATAATAATAATAATAATAATAATAATAATAATAATAATAATAATAATAATAATAATAATAATAATAATAATAATAATAATAATAATAATAATAATAATAATAATAATAATAATAATAATAATAATAATAATAATAATAATAATAATAATAATAATAATAATAATAATAATAATAATAATAATAATAATAATAATAATAATAATAATAATAATAATAATAATAATAATAATAATAATAATAATAATAATAATAATAATAATAATAATAATAATAATAATAATGATGATGATGATGATGATGATGATGATGATGATGATGATGATGATGATGATGATGATGATGATGATGATGATGATGATGATGATGATGATGATGATGATGATGATGATGATGATGATGATGATGATGATGATGATGATGATGATGATGATGATGATGATGATGATGATGATGATGATGATGATGATGATGATGATGATGATGATGATGATGATGATGATGATGATGATGATGATGATGATGATGATGATGATGATGATGATGATGATGATGATGATGATGATGATGATGATGATGATGATGATGATGATGATGATGATGATGATGATGATGATGATGATGATGATGATGATGATGATGATGATGATGATGATGATGATGATGATGATGATGATGATGATGATGATGATGATGATGATGATGATGATGATGATGATGATGATGATGATGATGATGATGATGATGATGATGATGATGATGATGATGATGATGATGATGATGATGATGATGATGATGATGATGATGATGATGATGATGATGATGATGATGATGATGATGATGATGATGATGATGATGATGATGATGATGATGATGATGATGATGATGATGATGATGATGATGATGATGATGATGATGATGATGATGATGATGATGATGATGATGATGATGATGATGATGATGATGATGATGATGATGATGATGATGATGATGATGATGATGATGATGATGATGATGATGATGATGATGATGATGATGATGATGATGATGATGATGATGATGATGATGATGATGATGATGATGATGATGATGATGATGATGATGATGATGATGATGATGATGATGATGATGATGATGATGATGATGATGATGATGATGATGATGATGATGATGATGATGATGATGATGATGATGATGATGATGATGATGATGATGATGATGATGATGATGATGATGATGATGATGATGATGATGCACGCCTTGCGGGAACCGGAAGTTGTTCCGGTTGAACCGGTTGTTGTTCAGGACACCAAGCAAGGTACAAAAATACTGATCTAGTGACAAAGAATTTTTAAAAAAAACATACACACAAAAAACAATTCGTCGTTCATCTTGTTGTCGAGATACTTGATAAATAATAAGTCTCGTACTCGCAAGAAAATCGATTTAACGAACGGTTATGATATATGCACGAGTTTTAGACTCCTCCTAATGAAGCTATTGAACAAGAGTGTATGCGTGATTCTCCAACCCCCATCCTGCAGAAAAGGAAAAGATATACAGCCGCCAGTACTCAGCTCCAATTCTCAAACGCAAGAGCTCCAGATTTGGATTGGGTCAGTTGCTTGGGTCCAGCCCGCTTAATAACAGTATACCAGGTAGCGTAGTGTGATCGCTTTAGCATAGCTGGTTGCCGTATGTCTACTCAATAAATGTGCCTTGACAAACAAATATATATTTATATATAAAACAAATATATAAATATATAAATCTATATATTATTTGTATAGTAACAATCTACACGCGACTCTATGGATGTAAAATTTTTGCTAAGGATGTAGCAGAAATGAAATGATCTTTGATTTTGGAATTATCGGTATGTCCTACGAGAGGAAAAAAAACTATCGAAATCATCGAAATCGATACAAATCTTGAAACAAAATTTTTCGAGTCGTCGAAAATAATCATTTACATACGACGTACAGGAATGATTTCGGTTTTTTTCTTTGTTTATTAAAGCTTATTTGCACGTAATAATATTTTACGAACGAAGGATGACTATTATTACGATTACCATTCGATACTTTATGCGCAGGAGACTATTGGACATTTTCAGACTACGATTAATTAGGAAATATCTAAGTTTACCTTGTTTTTTTCTTCATTTTTATTACTGCAATGTATGTATCGAATGTTGTAAGTGCATTACAACTGGCTGATAAAATATATATTCATGACATAGATTGTGCACGCTTCGAGGACAGTTTTTATCGCATGTGCACGTTTTAACGGCTGAGACCCCTCGCGATGTGACGCCACAACGACATATGTTGCGTTTTCGACAGGTGTAAAGTGTTCCGAAAGTTCACTCGATGCTCGGATATACATACACGATAATTAACACGTTTTTTGAGGGTTCCCCGCACGTATTTATATCTCTTTTTAATATTTGTTCGAAAATTCCTTATCTCTCTCTTTCTCTCTTGCAAATAAATCGCTTGACGAATTCTTCTCAAAGCTTTTACCGACTTTTTTTCTATATTTCGTAACGATTTTAATGATACTTTTAATGCTCGATTTTCGGCAGACACTAAATTATGTAATATTTGCAGATGGTCATGTACATTCTCTTAACATGGTCGATGAGAGTAGCAACTTGCCAGGTTTTACTCTGAAAATCGTCGATCTTGAAGAGACTGACAAAGAGACTATGCATCTCCTGGTATTTCTCCTAATGCAGTTTTTATCTAGGATCAAGTGAGTGTTTGACATGAACAATAAAAAGAATTATAAAATGTAATATTTTACAAAAATCGTACGAAAAAATGTGTTCCCTCAAGCTTATCCAACGGACGAAAAGCCACTTTCCAAAACTCAAGGAATTGTTCTGAGACATTTGTATCTTCTTTTGGGATACAATCAGACAGAGCGTACATTCCACACATTGCCTCAACGATTGAGGTCCATAAGAACCCTGGAAGCAACGAACATTGCGTACAAAAAATTAAATAATGATAAATTAATAAACTAAGTAATTGAAGAATTTTTCTTCCAGGCTCTCTTCAGTTTTCAACGTATTTATATCGAATCTTCCTCAACTATTGGATCAACATCACGTTATGGGCTGGACAATGATACCTCCGGTACTCACGATCCTTCAGCACTGTCCCTGCCCTCCCCAAAAAGTTCCTCCAACGGATCACCAGCCATCGACGTATAGTCTCTGGTACCTAGAGCCCAATATACGACGTTCGTGGCTAATGTCTCTCATCGTTGTACTCTACAAGGTAATAACTAATTTCAAATGTCACGACCGAAGCTCGCTATTCACTAACGTAGAATTATATCCCCTTAGAGCATCCAAGGACGTAGTAACAGTCATCCTTCTTTAGATAACATCTTCATTCATGACACTTTGCTCAATGACACGTACGTTATGCGCATGTGTTACAGAACAGAAATTACTTTCAGTGCCAATACGGGCAGCAACCATGGTGCACACAGCTACAGGCACTTGTTAAGATTGTATTGGATACACTGGACTCGCAGCATCACCAATGCAAGAGAATTCCCGCTACTGTCTTCATGGGAGGACCACCTTCGAGGTCTCGTGGTACGACGACTAGATTAATCATACAAACGAGATGATCCTGCCAGTTTTTTTTCATTATTTCATTATTATTTTGTCCCTTAAGCACCACATTGTAGTCTATTGATTTTCAGAATACTTTTAGACGTCTTAATGTTGTATTATACCGCAGGAAAAATTTTATTTTGGTACTGACGACGCGAAACTTATTACAGAAACTTAGTACAGTCGATACCAATCCAGACCAATTTTTTTTTTAGGATGCATTCAGATTCTAGGAACAAAATCAGTTTTACATAATAACCTGATGTGTTGTGCCTCATATAAAATTTTTTTCTTATCTCTGAAGTTTAGAAGCCCTAGAAAAAAATGGAATGAAAAGTTTTGTTACCGACCAAGTCAGCGTTCACGTAATCGCGAAGAAGCGAGAGAGAGAGGGTTTTTTCTATCCTTAAAGTAATCCTTTCGTGGTATAAGATAGGCGAATACTTCGTACGCGGTGCGTTGCGTGTGGCAAGTCGAACTGTATCTAATCGACAGAGCTGAAAAGTGTACAACAAAGGCTTCTACGCGTCGCTCAATGCGACTCTAAGCGCCATAAGATATCCATAAGATATCTATAAGACGTTAGATATTCATACAATCGCTATTATGCTTATGAAAGGAATACCTTGAGGTAGTGACAAGATTACAAAATATCTAAACGAGTCCTATATTTAAAAAATATCTCTTCTACAGACTTGCATGAGTGGATCGATAATAATACGTGTAAATCTGAGTGACATATGAGCACAATAATAAAAAGTAGTTATCGAATGGACACGCTCATTTACGCAAGTTTTGGATCAAATACGTTTTCGTTCACTATCATTTCATCAATTTATCAATTTAGTAAACATAGAACTCAGTGCTGTAGCTACGTTAAATATTATTTTTCATTCTATGATCTAATTTTGACTTTAAACATATTCCCCTTAACAAACATCGGCAATGATACTCGAACTTTTAACTGTGGTGCTTAAGGGTTAATTATTATTATTTGCTTTCTTAAATTTTACATTAAATCATCGGTTTTAGATGTTTCGCAGCCTTCGCTGGGTGCGGATCACGATCTAATGATGAATGCCGCTGGTGAGATGGACAGTGAAAGCCCTCCGATGCGTCCTCCAATAGTTTCCTTGCACCAGAGAAGTCCCGGACCTACTCTCGTTCAGTCACACGCCATGGAAACCCATTGGGAGGAAACTGCACCGATTTGCTTCTATCCGACCAAACAGTCAAGGTCCTTTGCCACACGATATTCATTCATTTCGTATTTATCTTCTCCTTCTTCTTTATTCATCTTTCTTCGTCTAAATTAATTATAATATAAGAATACGAATGGTAGGAGATTGTCGCATTCTTAAACCTAGTCATTTCCCGTGGGAAATGTGTGAAAATATTTTTATACGATAATTTGCACTCTCGTAACCTAAATTTTGTCTTCTCTATTTTTGTAATATTTTTGTTACCTCTCACTTGCACTTACGTCTGAGACCAACATTGATGTACAAAAAATTTAAGGTCTAAGTAGATAGGATGCAATTGTACTATTAATAACATTTATTTAATGACGAATTAGTAGCTGCACTTTGTAATGCACCCTAAAACGTATAATTGACTGTAAAAAAAAAAAAAAACTGGACATAAAATATTCGCACAATTTTTATCGTGAATCGGAAGCAGGGCCTGGAAATTCGTGGAGAAAATTATGAGATCGTAACTCCAGATGGGAAAGAAGCCTGAACCAAATTTCACGAAGGATGAAAATTGAGGAATAGATAATACTTTATCTGTATATTCCACTTTACATATTATCTCGTTCATTCTAATTTGCAAAAATTTAGTTCGCTTTACACTGTATTATCGTAATTTTTAAAAAAACATTTTAATATCGTTTAAAAGGACCTTAAAGAGCACCTTTTTCTTTTTTTTTTTTTTAGTTACGTTTTATTATTATTTTGGCATATCACACTGCGTCTATCACTTGCGTGCGCTTCGGTGTGTGTAGCTGCTTGTTAAAATTTCGGTTATTGTATAATGCCTTGCAAAGCTATTCGATTAATGCGGACGATACGGAGTCCGAGCTGGTTGCAATACCCGAGAGTCCAAAATCCGACAGTACATTGCACGGAAGCAGCGGAGGGTCACTCGGTGAACTCGAAGATAGCGCGGCCATTGTCGGTCGGAGTGCATCGATGTCGATGACCGGTGGTATAACGTCGATCGTCCCTATGAGTATTCATGGAAGAACCGATTCCAGCGATCAACAGGATACCGAACGACCCAGACAGGATTCCATTGCTACCAGACCTACTTGGTTCTTGGGAAGCGAAGAGGATTCGCATCAGGTATATAAATTTAAATATAATCTCACTAAATTATAAAAATATATCACCACCATCGCTGTGTACAAGTATCGAGAGAGAGAGATGAATGATAAGAACAGGAAGATCAATTATAGAGTTAATGGGGTGACAATGACAAACCGCGGATCTCTTCCAGGTCCAGATTATTCTAAGACGCCCTCGGAGCATCCTCATCCTGACAGTTGTAAGTCCCACAAGAGATAGACAAGCTTGGATTCTCATATTCATAGAGAAACGATATCACTTATGAAAGAACGATCACTGGGGGGTTAGCATACATATAAAGACCCTCTGTGTAAGGTCTCATATGCCGGAGACCATCTGATGTGAGGTGTTACACAAAGACTCTCTGTCTCTATGATAAATTGTAATTAGTTCTTTTGGCGGCGGAGGGGGGGGGGGAGAAGGGTCCTTTCTCGAAGCCGCTTTCAACATAAACTGCCTAATACATTCGAGGATCGAACTTCATACGTCGTCGCAGCCACTACCGTGTACAAGAATCTACATATATAGAGATTATCATGTCAAGTATCATATTTTGAATTTTGAATTTTTGGAATTCTTATTATATAATTTAGAATTTGGGATTTTAAATTTTGATTTTTCAGTCCAGTACTCGAGTGATACATATATCGGAAGGGGAAACAAAAGATAAATAAAGAGACAAACAACGACCGTGGCCGGAGTGACAGCGCATGCTAGCACAAAGGCGTGTGAAGCGCGTAGAAGGGCCAAGCCCCCCTAGTATAAATATTAATGGAAAGCCTGAGTCATCAAAAACGATAAAACTCGGCAAATAGCATTTAATGCGTCAATAATTATGTTGCAGGTGAGCAACAGTGCCTTACACAAAAAGTGGAGCGTCCACGAGGGAGTGAAGATGATGGTGGCGAGCACCCTGTTATCCAGCCAATCCGACGCTCAGTCCAAAGCTCCTCCTCCAGCGACAAAATCAAAATCTTAATCGACAAGACAGCTACTAAACAAGTAGAAAGCATCAACGATGAAAAATTATTCAAATACTTCGAGAAATCGAGTGCGCTCTCTGTCGCCATAGATATGACACAATTTCAAAGGTCTGTATGTCCGTAACAACGAGAACACGTAGCTTTCTCATAGAACGCTTAGATCATATTACATATCCTTGATTTTTTTTACTATAGAACCGAGTCGATTTCAAAGGAAACCAGTCCGATTCATGCAGAAACCTCAGAATCGTCGATTCACAAGCAACACCTGGGTCGTCAGAAAAATGTCGATCAGACGACACCACTAATTTCGCCAGTATCACCGTCTCAGATGCCTGGAAGCGATGACTCGAGTTCTCCGGCTGTTAGCTCGATATCATCACAAATTACCAGCACTGATAATGGCCAGCATCTAGTCTGGTACGGCAATCATCAACATCCTTAATGGCAGCCTCGATGGTCGAAAGATTACTGCCCATTGGCAATCCTACCAGCCGTACGACTAGTGAGTCAATGCGTTAACTTAAAGTCGTGATACTACCGCGTATCTTGACTCGGAATTATTTTCATTTAATGAATTCAAGAACTCTGAATTGGAAATAATTGCTTTTATCGGTTTTATATCATTTATAGGTCAACGGACTACCCAACGAATTCTTAGGTGCGAAGATGCCTATGGATCACCCGAGTCACCATTATCTAAAATGGATGTACTAACCGTCAGTAAGTAAAGATAATGTTGACCGTTTACTTTGACTGACAGATTCTGGTTTCTAAAAGGCGTGCACACTTAGAAAAATGATATTGTTGCTTTTAGAAAATATGTCTTACTTTGTTTCCACAGCAAAATAATAAGTACAGTTAGCAAAAATTGTTACTAAGGATTAATTGCTTTTGCTATCACGACTAACTTTTTTGTTACTGCAGCGAATCAGTTCACTACGGGAACAAACTATGTTTCCTGTTAGAAAAATCGAATAAAGGATGCAAAAATACATATCTTACTGTATTGAATTGCGAAACTAAGCGGTTTTGTAACTATAACAAATTTATTTAGTTACGGTAACAAATTCTATTACGTTGTGGTATCAAATTACTGCAATCGAATAATGTTACTGCCGTAACAAGGTAATTTTGTTTTCCCTATATCAGGTAGCAAACTGAATTAATTGGTAATATAATTCTTGTTGTTCCAGCAAATTTTTTTTTCTCCCTGTATGGCGGAAGCTTTTCGATAACTTTTTGCGGCTGTAGAATTAAAATATTTAGCAACGTTTTGGCAAGTGTGTAATTGTAACGTTATTAATGAAAATTATTTATTTGACAGGTTCGTCGTTTGATCAAGACAGCGAAATGTGCGCCTCCAATGATATCGCGAGCCCAAGAACTATCTCCCAACTCGAGTTCCCAATGCCTGAACGTTTGTTACCCGTTGGTCCTCACAGAGAAACCGTTTCCGGTCTTGTTGAAAGAGTTCGTCAAGCTCTGGGAGTACGTGAAATGGAAGGTGTAGTGTATCGACTACATATATCGACCACGGATATCGACGGAATAACGCGGTTACGATATACGGGGTTGGTACGCCTGTGCGAGGTAGGCGAGCTGCTCGGCCCGTGCGGAGCACATGTCAGAGAAACTGTAACATAGGTTAAGTACGTAGTATCTAATAAAGAAAATGAGAAAATAGAGACCAGACAGAGAGCGTGGATTTCGGTTGATACTCCTCCCTGCTACTACTACTATAAGGACACGACAGAAGGTAAATAGCTCAATCGTGAAATACAGAAAATTCACCAAAAAAATAACGTTCGCTTTATCATTTTTCAGATTCCGCTTCACATTCGAGGAGCGATGCACCGGGAGAAGAAAAAGAAGTTTTTAATCCTTTGAAGCAGGATAGTATCACGTCCGAAATCATAGTGCGTACCATATTAATTTAATTCATCGATTTAATCTTTTAACAAAAAGAATTTGAATTATTTAATTAACCCTTTGCACTCCAGCCTAGTAGGGCATAGAGGCTTTAATGTCGCAAATACGGCGACAACGGAGTGCAAAGGGTTAATATTACAGTCAGTGTCGAATCTAGTAGCTGGCACTGAACTTCAAACAAGCAGAGCAGCGAGTCCGAGACGATTAATAAAGCAAGTGGCCCTGAAGTCGCCACCGCCGGTCATCGAGAGCGATGATTTTGGCTTTCAAATGTTGGAACACGAGAGAAAATCTAGATGCAGGGATCACGCAAGAATGCACCGCGATAGAACGCGCCGGATAGCTACCGGCTCTGGACATCACGTTATCGGCCACACAAGACGAATGGATTCATGGCAAGATTCAACTTTGATCCTTCAGTTAACTTGAAAAATTCCAAAATTTCAAAACGTTTAAATCGTAATTTTTATATTTTTTTTCAGGTCTGGAGCTCAGAATCAACCGAATTTAGACTCCGTGACTCGGCAAGCTTGTCACGCAGACTTTAGCTTGAAGCAGAGCTTGTTTAGAATTGGCGACGAATGCATTTACGATAGGTAAACACAAAATTTACAATGATAAACGTTAACTAATGGACTAAGAATTTTTTTAAAGTTCTCAGTTAACAAATCAAACACGTTTTCCACGCGTTGCTGGAAGAGGCTCTGCGAGGAGGTGGATCAGGATCCCTGGGGTACTGGTTACAAAATTGTAACCGGTGAACTAGGGGCCCGGGTACCACCAGAAATCAAAGACGCCGAATCCGCACGACGGATCGTCGACGGCTTGTTTCCTACACACCTGATACGGACGGACGTTACAGACGACACGGACACACCGGCAGCCCCCATCTTCACGGCGGAAGAGCTCACTAAGGCATCCAACGCAATGAAGACTGGTAAGGCACCGGGAGCGGACGGAGTACCGGCGGAGATTATCCGGCTGATGGTCAACCTGAGGCCGGAGATATTTCTCGACCTGTACAACACGTACTTGACGACGGGGACGTTCAGCGGCCGGTGGAAGGCGGCGAGGCTAGTTCTTATCCCCAAAGGTAAGGGTGACCCCCTTAGGTAAACTCTACGAACAATTACTGAGACCGAGACTGACGGACGTGATACAGACCAACGGAGGCCTTTCAGACCTGCAGTTCGGCTTCAGGAAGGGTCGATCGATGATTGGAGCGATTTAAAAAGTGGTCGACTCCTTCGTGGACTTAGAAAACATTGCCACGCAGCAGAACGACTGCTGGCGACCTTGGACGTCAGGAACGCCTTCAACTCGGCTAGGTAGGTTGATATCCTGGAGGCGCTTGAAAGCAACTTCGGGGTTCCGGCTTACTTAGCTCGGGTGGTGGAGGACTACCTGAAAAACAGACAGATTACGTACGAGACAACCGAAGGACCGGTGACGAGGCAAATCACCGCCGGGGTCGCACAGGGGTTCATACTGGGACCGGATTTTTGGAACGGACTGTATGACAGCTTGCTCAGGCTGGAAATGCCGCTCGGCGTACTCCTCGTCGCTTACGCTGACGACGTGGCGGCGGTGATCACCGAGCGGTCTCCGGATCTGGCACAGCTAAAACTGAACCAGACGATGCGACAAGTGGGTCGATGGATGACGGACCACGGACTACAACTCGCGACAGAAAAGACAGAGCTGACGTTCCTTAGTAGAAGACGTATACAGACGAGACTTCCCGTGTGGGTCAGGACGGACGAAATCGTGGCCGGGGGAGAAGTCAAGTATCTGGGGGTAACTCTAGATGAGAAGATGACCTGGCCTCATATACAAAAAACAGCCCAGAAGGCGGCCGAGAGGATAGCATCCTTAAGCCGCCTGATGGCAAACACGACTGGACCGAGACCGGGGAAAAGACGACTATTAATGGCCACGGCCCACTCGATCCTCCTTTACAGCGCAGAGATCTGGGCAGATGCCCTGAAGACAAAGAAGTACTGCCACGCGATGACGACGGTACAAAGACGGGGTGCGCTGAGGATCGCCTGCTCCTGTCGAACTGTCTCTGCACAAGCAGTTTTGGTGGTAGCCGGCGTAATCCCCGTGGACCTCCTAGCTTTCGAGCGAAAGAAAATCTACGGGAAAAGCGCGGACATAAGACGGAAGGATGCGGCAGTTGCGGAGCGCAACAGGACGATACAGGCTTGGCAAGACCGATGGACAGAAGAACGTACAGGCAACTGGACGGGACGACTTGTAAAGGACCTGAGACCGTGGATCGGAAGGAAGTTTGGGGACGTAAACTTTTAGGTTACCCAGCTCCTGACCGGACACGGCTACTTCCGAAGGTACCTTTACAACATGAACAGAGTACGGACGCCAGACTGTAAGTAGTGCGGACACGAACGAGACGACGCGGAGCACACATTTTTTGTGTGTGACCGCTGGACAGGACCCCGACTGGAACTTGAGACGATTGTTGGTTGCGTCACCGCGGACAACATTGTCCAGGTGATGCTCTACTCAACAAAATGGTGGCAATTAGTTGCCATCTATACAGAGACTGCGCCGAAAAAATGTAGATGGCTGCCTCGACTACCCAAGCAGACGGACTGACGTGACGCGACAGGTTACAGACAGCATGACGAACGGACGAACAATAACAGAACCCCCAGCCAGAAGTAATATCAAAATAGTTCCTGGTCTGGGGGAGGGCAACAAGGAGAGGGCAGTTTAGTGGGTAGGCCTACTTTTTTGGGAGTCCCACATACCCCCCAGTTCGAAAGGCTGGGGAATATCCGTAAAAAAGATTCCGCAACTCCTTGTATTAATAATAATAATAATAATAATAATAATAATAATAATAATAATAATAATAATAATAATAATAATAATAATAATAATAATAATAATAATAATAATAATAATAATAATAATAATAATAATAATAATAATAATAATAATAATAATAATAATAATAATAATAATAATAATAATAATAACCCTCCCAAGTGTGTCGCCTTGCCGCGGCGGGGAGGCTTGCGTTTCTGCAATGAACTTTGGAGCTCGGCCGGTGGGGGCTCTGGCCCCTGGCAGGTCTAACCTTGCCGGACAGGTCCAGGGGGAGCAGGCAGACTAAGAACACACAACATCAAAAGCTACGGTGGAAGGCATCGTGCCTACGGCTGCATGGCCGCAATGATGTAAACTAAAGCGGTCGCAAACGATCCCTGCAGGGCACCGGGTGGAACCCTGCAGTATTTACACCTTACCTAGACAAGGCGACTCTGCCTAGGCGGACCTACATTCCGACCTACTCGTGGGATTAATATGGAGAAATTTTTAAAAGAAATAAGACCTAAGCAGAAGAAGGAGTTGGAAAAAACATCGACCGAGGAGGAGCTCAAGAAAATCGAAGAACTCGCGACGGACTATATCGGGGGAGAATCTAACGATGATAGCTTGACGAACGTGACCGAAAGTGTCAACCTAAGAAAGAGAAGTATAATTCATGTTCGTCAACAGGCACGGAAGATCGATCTCTACATCAGAAGAAAAAGAAATTAAGATACAGAAAGAGAGAAACGACACCGCCACCCATGGAAGAGGGTAAAACGGTTCCACTTGTCATCGGAAATGCACCTAGCGCTGTAAACCTCGACAGCTTCAAGAGCACTACCAACGACGGGCAACTGACAGACCCGACGAAGACAATAGAAAGTCTACAGCTGCAGACGCTTGAAGAACTCAGGGAGCAACTGAAAATCATCCTTGAGCGAGTCAAGCTGATGCAGCAAAAAACGGGCATACAGAAGAACGTGAACAAAGAAACGAAGGACGGTATTAAAATCACCATGGAGGCTGCTGAGGTCGCCCTGAGTAAGTGTGAAAGGCTCAGGGACCTAGGGACAGTCAGACAGACCGCAAATACAAAAACGGACCCGGTCAGACGGAGGACTGTTACTCCAAATACAGACGGGACCGGAAGGAGGCCAAAACTTCCAGCGCTCCCTCCAGAGCGCTGTCGGACAGGAAGGGCGCGTCAGGGCCCTGGTCCCCAGTTTAACGCTGGAGATCATGGGCCTCGACTGCGTCACGACTGCGGAGGAGGTCTCGGCTGTCCTCGAAAATGAAACGGGACAGAAAGGGGACCTGAAGGTACACATCTTTGGCCCAAACAAATTCGGACAATGCATGGCAGTGTGCGAACTGGAGGCGCACAGAGCCACGGACTGGATTACGAGACAGAGACTGAAAATAGGGTGGGTTTCCTGCCGCATCAGACTTAGGACAATGGTACCCAGGTGCTATCGGTGCCTCGGTTATGGACACACGAGACGAAACTGCAACGGACCAGACAGGACAAGCTCTTGCTGGAGGTGCGGACGCGCGGGCCACGTCGGTAAGACGTGTGACAGTCAACCGACCTGCTTCCTCTGCACGGAGGCTGGGAAGATGGATGTGGCGCATCGACCGGGCACCGGCTCTTGCACGGTATTCAGAGCTGCGCTGGAGGAAAGCAGAAAAAAGACGAAGATATGCCGAAGGTAGTCCAGGGAAACCTGAACCGGAGTCAGACGGCACAGGCACTGCTACCCCAAATAGCCGACGAACTGGACGCGACTATACTGATACTGTCAGAACAATACCGGGACAAGACATTGCCGACGTGGTTTGCAAACAGAAGGGGTACCTCCGCCATTTGGGTGAGGGGGGAGGCCGCTTCCAGGGTATCCGCTCGCGGCGCGGCAGACGATTTCGTCTGGGCTAGGGTGGGCGCCGTCACGTACGTCAGCGTCTACCTAACGCCAAACTGCGCCGTGGGGGAGAACGGGGAGAAGCTTTCTACCCTAGAGGACGAGATACGAACCATGCACGGACACGTGGTCGTCGCGGGAGACTTTAACGCCAGAGCGATCGAGTGGGGTATGACCACGACGAACAAACGGGGACGGCTGCTGCTGGAGACGCTGACGTCCGACGAAGTTCTCTCACGGATTGAGTGATGGTGGGTGGTGGGGGGCTACAACGCCAGCGACCACCAATACATCGCTTTTGAAGTGCGAGACGAAACAACAACACGAGCCCAACGTATTCCGCGGCCTCCGCGGTGGAACCTGAAAAAACTCGACGAGGATAAATTCTCGGCGGAGCTGCTGGCAGCAGCGGACCCCTCGAGAAACGTACCTGACGAACTAACGGGACAACAAAAAGCGGAAAGGCTTATAGACGAGACGACGAGACTCGTCCAGCAGCTCTGCAAGGACTAAATGCCACAGAAACGCTACGGACAAAAACGACAACAACAGTACTGGTGGACTGACGATATAGCGGAAATGCGAAGGGCCTGCTTAGCCTGTAAGAGGAAGCTCACTCAGGCGAGAGGAGGACCCCAAGCAGAGACGCTAAGAACAGCATACAGGGCGGCACGGAAGAAACTGACAACAGCGATAAAGGACAGTAAATACAAGTGTTGGAGGGAACTATGCGACGAAGTGGACCGAGACCTCTGGGGCACCGGCTACAAGATTGTAACCGGGAGACTCGGGACTCGAGGGCCACCCGGTGTGATGGACCTCCCAACAACACAAAAAATCATAGACGGACTTTTCCCGACGCACGAGACGAGGACAGAAGACAGTCACGGAGAGGTGCCACGGGATATACCGCCCTTCACCGAGGAGGAGCTCGCAAGGGCAACCACTGCGATGAAGGCTGGAAAGGCTCCGGGACCCGATGGCACGCCAGGAGAGATTCTGCGGCTGATGAGCAATCTGAGGCCGCAGTTCCTCCTGGACATGTACAATACGTGTTTGACGGCAGGGACTTTCGGTGAGCGGTGGAAGAGAGCGAGGCTAGTTCTCATCCCTAAAGGGAAGGGGGACCCTGAGTCGCCGTCAGCCTACCGCCCACTGAGCTTACTAGACACAACAGGGAAGCTTTATGAACAATTACTAAGACCGAGACTGACGGACGCAATTGCAGCCGCTGGAGGACTTTCGGACAAACAGCACGATTTCAGAAAAGGGCGGTCGACGATCGGCGCGATTCAAGACGTGGTGGCGGCTTTCCACGAGGCTGGACGGTGCTGCCACGGGGCTCGCCCGATCGTGCTGCTGGCAACCCTAGACGTACAAAACGCGTTCAACTCGGCGAGGTGGGTGTACATACTGGAGGCGCTGAAAGGCGTCTTCAGGGTGCCAGCGTACCTGATCCGGGTGATAAACGATTACCTCCGAGACAAACGAATCACGTACGAAACGACAGAAGGACAGGTAACTCGGACGATCACAGCGGGGGTTGCTCAGGGATCAATACTTAGACCAGACTTTTGGAATGGAATGTACGACAGCTTGCTACGGTTGGAGATGCCGCCGGAGACTTACCTAGTTGCATACGCTGACGACGTGGCAGCGGTAATCGTTGAACGCGACGGGACTCTGGCCCAGCTACGACTTAACCAGGTTGTGAGACGAGTGGACCGACAGATGACCAAACACGGACTCCGACTGGCCGCACACAAGACAGAACTGATGCTACTGACGAGAAAACGGATACCAACCATCATACCTATGATGGTTGGAACAAAAATGACAGAAACCCGGGGGGAAATCAAGTATCTGGGGGTTACCCTGGATACAAAGATGACCTACTGGCCACACATTAGACGGACGGCCGAGAAAGCGGCTAAAAGGGTAACAGCCTTAAGCCGCCTGATGGCAAACACTACGGGACCGAGACCGAGCAAGCGTAGACTCTTAATGGCTACGACCCACTCGATCCTCTTGTATGGCGCCGAGAAATACGGACAGGTAATGACGACAGTACAGAGACGCGGTGCACTGAGGATCGCGTGCGCTTACAAGACTGTTTCAGCAGGAGCAGTCCTGGTCGTAACGGGCGTAATCCCAAAAGATCTTCTTGCGCTTGAACGCAAGAGGATCTACCTACAGAGTGCACAAACGGGACGGGCAGATGCGGCAGCGAGGGAAAGAGAAAGAACCATCCATGAATGGCAAAATAGATGGACAAACGAGGCCGCAGGGACGTGGACAAGGCGACTGATACCGGAACTGAGGCCGTGGATCGAGAGGAGTAGCGGAGAGGTGAATTTCTACCTCACGCAGCTCCTGACGGGACACGGATACTTTAGACCAGGGGTCTCCAAACTACGGCCCGCGGGCCACATTCGGCCCGCGGACAGATTTTGGACTATTTCACTTTTTACCACCGGCAACAATGATAATATGGTTTTGGCCCTCGGAACTTACTGGAGTAATCAGTATGGCCCTAAGGCTGGAAAGTTTGGAGACCCCTGCTTTAGACGATACCTACACACCATGGGGAGGGTAAGGACTGTGGACTGCAAATACTGCGGACATGACCGTGACGACGTGGAGCACACGTTCTTTACATGCGACCGATGGACAGAGACAAGACGAAGACTGGAAGCGACAATCGGAGAAATCACGCCGGACAATATCATCGGCGTGATGATTCAAAACAGCGAAAAGTGGGCCCTTGTGTCTACCTTTATCGAAACTGTCCTTAGGGGTAAGAATGCGGATGGATGCTTGAGTGACTGAGAGAATGAAAAAGGACGGCTCTTCAGCAGCCTAGACACGACGAGACGGGACGAAAACGAAAAGTTTGACGACAGGATTGCCCGACCGGAAGTAATGCTAACGCAGTTCACGACCGGGCAATGGACAGAAGTGGCTTCCCTCACCTGACTTAAAGGTATATGCCCGTTCTTTTGGCCAGGAGAGGGGGGGTTCAGCTGGTATGCATCTCGTGGAAACCCGGCGAGAGGGGCTACCTCCCCGCTCGTCGTTATGAAGCGGGATGAGAGTCCAGCACACGGGCGTCGACGCCCCCCCCTGGGAATAAGGGGCAACCCCTAACTCCGAGGGTGACGAAGGCGCCTAGGGTCTATAAAAGATTCTCCCTATTTTTGGCCACGATAATAATAATAATAATAATAATAATAATAATAATAATAATAATAATAATAATAATAATAATAATAATAATAATAATAATAATAATAATAATAATAATAATAATAATAATAATAATAATAATAATAATAATAATAATAATAATAATAATAATAATAATAATAATAATAATAATAATAATAATAATAATAATAATAATAATAATAATAATAATAATAATAATAATAATAATAATAATAATAATAATAATAATAATAATAATAATAATAATAATAATAATAATAATAATAATAATAATAATAATAATAATAATAATAATAATAATAATAATAATAATAATAATAATAATAATAATAATAATAAGCGCTATATGTATTGAACACGGATACAGTATGAGAGTGTGTTGTTTCTCATATTCAGTTGCGCGAGCCCTGTGCTTGTGTGCGACAGAGAGCGTGCGTGCGTGAGCACGGCAAGCCAGCGAGGCTGATGCGCAGAGTGAGTGAGTGTACCGAGAGAAAAGGAGGGAATCGTACGTTTGCGCGGGTCTTTGCATTCTTCTCTCGGCAGCCGCCTCGTGTTATGCATATATACATACACAGCACAGTCTACCAAAGAGAGTGTTAAATAAATCCAACAATTGTTCTTTAATCGTGTCTTATTTATTTAAACATCAAGTCCTTACAGGTTATGGGCCCAGTATAACGTTGTTTAGTGAGATTACTTTTACGTTTAGTCTCGAAATTTTGGAGTTTTCGTGTGCAATAGGTCGCGTCGTTTTCGTCGGTTAGCCGCTATTGTGCAAGCTCCCGAGGCTCTCATGCAAGAGGATGCGGCACAGACTGCCCCGAGGGCGAGCAAAATTCGTGAGTGGGCGAAAGAAGATAGTATAGCGCAAAAAGTTATTGCAACGAGTGTGACAGAACCTGTGTTGCTTCACATAATAAATGGCACGTCGTCGAAGCGAATGTGGGACAATTTGAGTACGGTTTATGAATATAAATCTAATAGAAATGGGCATATGTTGCAAAGGGAGTGGTTTTCGTTTACCAAGGTTCCCGCCGACGATATGCCATCTCATGTGTCATCAAATCAGAACCTTTGCCACAAGTTAAAGGCACTCGATGAGGAAATAACGGACAACATGATGACAACGAAAGTTTTAATCACATTGCCATCATGTTACGATTACTTTGCGTCAGCGTAGGAATCGACCGCGCAAAATCAACAGACTCTCGCGAATTTAACTTCAAGGATCGTGATGGAAGAAACTCGCAAAATTTCCCAAGAAAAACAAGAGAGCAGTGCGTTCGCTGTACAGTGGCGAGGTTCGGGACGAAGCAAAGGAAACCCTGTGAAAAACAAAAAGAAAGGTGCGTGTTTCAAGTGCGGGAAGCCCGGGCATTGGAAGCGTGACTGTAAACAAAGTCAAGGTGACAGTTCAAAACAAAGTAGCGCGTTTATCAGTACAATGTTTACTTCGGACAATCCAGAATTTGAGAAGTATCCTTGGCTCTTAGATTCCGGTGCGACAGGCCATATGTTGGGTGATATTCATAAATTTGTTGACGTACAGTATTTCGATTCTCCAGAACGCGAGTGGCCGTGGGAATGTTTATATTGGAATTTTCGACTCGAAACGCTGGGTACGTAGGCATTTACGAAATGCTTACTTAGTTCGGGATGTTTAATTTAATCTTTTTTCGATGCGCGCAGTGCTTGACAAGGGATTTCGTCTCGAGGCGGAAAATAACGAGTGTTGTTTTATCGAGGGTGATAAAGTGGTTGTAATGACCAATCGTGACCGGAATCTTTTCAAGATGAAATTTCGGGAAATAGCCTGTAACGGTATTTTTACGTTAACATTAAATTTTATTCTTCTGAGGGGAAGAATTCGGGCTCGAACACGACGATAATTAATTTTAGACTTCTATAAGAGGTATAAGTAAGGTTTATTCAATAAGTTTCATAGAATTTTGTGTTGTGAGGCTTTTTGGCGCCTTCAACCGTACAATTTATCAGTGGTGTTTAATTGCTCTGATGGTTCCACGCTCTTCTTTACCCGCGAGGTTATCAGATTCTCGACTTCTGCGCTGAGCGGTGGATATCTCAACTAGGCAGTATCGAGCTCAGCCGTCTTGATCTTTTTCCTGCCTGGCTACTGACGTGCTGTCTGCTGGGCTTGCGTCGTTGTTGCTGGCGCGTCGGTCAGCCGGTATGGACGCCGGGTCTGTGTCCGCGTACGCGTAGTTTTGTTTAATAATCAAAAAATGTTGTTTTCCGTGTTGTTCCGCGTTCGGGCTCTTCGTTTATTATAGTCGTGGCGTCCCCACGTGATTTCAGTGTGTTTTTATAGTTGTGATAGTGATCCCAGTTCGCGAATAATCTACTTTGTGTGTCTAACGATGACAGTTTCCGTCTCGCGATTTTTCAGTGTCCCTTAATTGTTTATCAATTAGTTATCGGATCTATCAAGGGATCTTCGATGTTGGACGTGGACGTTCCTGTTGTTCTTCTCTCTTGGTGAGTTGGTCTTTTAATTTATCGTTCTCTTCTCTTTTATGTCTGTTGAGTAGTGTCGTTTTCCTGCGACGCGCTTGACAGAACTCTTAAAATTGTTTCCCTCCTAATTATTTTTCTAATTATCTAAAAATTCTTAATCTAGTTTCCATTGGTCGGGCTGACTAATGCCCTCCTAATTCTATCTATTAAATATTTTTCCTAACTTCCTTTCAACTTTTGACTCCAAAGCCCTGTTGCTTTTTGATGCGGTAACTGATTTACCGAGAGTCTCAAGTTTACTGTATCAAGTCTCTGTGTTATAATTTTTCTAAATGTTGTTTGTTTTTCTCCTTTCTTTTTCTGTGTTATTCCACTTTTTACTTTCTCAAAGTTTCTAATTTGGAGACCTCTAGGTGCCACAACCGAGTCTTTTAAATGTATCGATGCGCTGCGTTCACAATACTTCTTAGAAACTATCCGGACTTATTTGCTAATTATTCTACCTAAACTTTCTTATACTATTCGCTTAATTCTCCTAAACTAAACCCTAATTATTCATTTTAATGCCACCAACTTTCTCTTCTTAATCTGGCTTTTTAGAATATTTCCTGTTTTATTCACACGGTCCGATACTGTCCGCTCTTAATCTTTATATGATTCTTTGCACTCACTTGTGTTGTTTTCCTATTTTGCAATATTTGAATTAATTTATAGGGCCCCACTCACACCCTTTCTAATTGATTTCTGAATTTAAAAATCAAATTCTTGAATTTTGTTTTAATTTTTAATTACTTTTCACCAGCGGGTCTAACTTGGTTGGTAGTTGGAATCGAATAAGAGAGCCTCCTTGGTTTGCAGCTCGCTTTTATACCTTTCTCTCCTTTCCCACTCTCTTATTTTAACTCTTCTTTTTCTATTGTCTCATGTAATTTCTTTTGTTTCAGCTAGCCCCGCAATCCTGCCCCTACATCCCCTCACTGCCCGAGCGAGGCCAGCCGGTCGCTGACCCGCTGTTTTTCGGCAGCGAAGGAATGTGACAGGATCCAGCTTGTTCGTGGTCTCGCCTAGACTCTACTGCCAATTTAATCTTTTCTTATTCTTACTTTATTCTTCTTACTCTTTGTATGTAATAAATGTAATAAATGGTTTTATTTTCAGTGATTTGTTTTTTTTTCCTTTTTTTTATTTTATTCTGTTTTTCTTTTATCCTTTTCAGATTGTGACTACGTCACAAGCCAAGAAAAATTTCGTGGGAATAAGCAAGAGTGGTAGTCCTAAAATTTCAGGTTGATTGCTCTTGGAGTGGCACGAAAAATTGGCTCATCAGAATTTCAGGCAGGTCAGGCGAATTCTTAGGAAGGCAGGATTCGAGATCAAGGGAAAAGATCAGAATTGCGAGGCGTGTATCTTAGGCAAGGTACACAGATTACCATTCCCAATCATCCAATCACAGACACGCGATGTCGGCGAGCTCATACATGCTGATTTATACGGGGCCAGGCAAGAGAATTCAATCGGGAATTCGAGTTATTTTCTGCTCTTCAAGGATGATTATTCTGAGTTTCGTAAGTTATATTGTTTGGACTTTGCGATCATGAAGAAGGTATACAGTCGGTCTCTCGTGTACCGTTCGATCGATTGTTTACCTTCGGCGTCCGGACATTGTTGATCGACCCGTGGTACGGAAATCTCACTCGATCCTTTTATCATTTGTGTGTGTTTGGACTGTGGGGTCATGAGGTGGCAGCACCTCATGGACTAATTGGTCACTTTGACCTCGGAATCGTTTATAATCATTAATGAGATAGTCAGTAAATCCACGTAGTGAATTGACCATCCAATCATCTATCAGCTGGACACCTTTATGTCTTTCCGATCATACGCTCGCGCATACACCACGTGCTCGACCAATCATCAATCAACATGTGGCAGATAAGTGTTGCAGTGATTTCCGCCGACAACGTGATCACCACCCCGCTATCTCTCCATCCATCTTAGATCACTCTAGACTGGACATTCATACCAAGCACTCGTGCTCTCGATCCGCATTGCAAAGTGTAGTACTAATTCAGTAAACCAAATCATTCTAAATTCAGTGTAGCATTAATTGTATCCATTGAGTGTATTGGACGGTTCACATGTTTTTGCTCTCAAAAGAAACAGACAATTCCAAGAGACATTAAAATCATTAATTCGTGTGATCAAGCAATTAATTGCGTTCAATTAATTGCAGTGTGTAATTCACCACGTGGCGTCAGCCATTGTGAGTCCAAAGGTTCAGTATAGTGCTATATTCTACGTTGCTCGTTCAAGTTATTGTTTTTGTTCAACTCATTGTTTATAATTTATAAATCTCATACACTGTCGGTTAACGTACTTAACATAATTCATGATTGATTCAAACATATATTATAAGATACACTTGTAATATCTCAAATATTGCGTAACCATCACTACGTGGCAAAAATATTCATATACACCGTGATTATCATTCATTTGATGCCATAAATTAAATTCAGTTTAATTTATATTCTTCACTTCAGTTGCGAGAATCAGTTGCACTCAATTAACTATTCAGTGTCACATTCAACTCAGTCATTCGACATCACATTGTTAATTCAACTTCAATATTCGTTATATTGTAATTCATTCAACTCAATTCATTGCAAACTGTTTTCTGTCACGTTGATTCTGTGTAATATCATTACAATTTCGCACACACGTCTTGTACAGGGTCGCCTCATACATGTTATAATATACTTGACATATGCTACATTGAGAATTCAATATTCAACTGATTTATATTAAGACCATTTATATCCAATACCGGCAATAGTTTATTTGTTTTTAATAAGATCGAAACATATTGATATTTTATTCAAAACAAAACAGAAGTTCTCGGATATTTTAAGAATTATCTTCAGATTATTAAGAACGAGACTGGAAACATGTGAAGAGAGAAAAGAATCAATAATGTGAAAGTCAGAACAAAAGGGAACGGTAAGGAGATATCAACTACTGCAACGAATAGCAGCACAAAAAGAACGAGCAAAAAACGGTTTTACACATATAAAATCGATATTTCTTTTCTTTTTACGTATCGTACATAGTAAATACGATACATGAAATTAAACCAAAAGTTTATTTTTAAATACCGCGGATTCACCCATACGATATAAAACTACATATAATACTTTTTTCGTTGTACTAATTAGCGTATTTAACAATAGCCATACGGTGCAGTAGAGTACTTCCCCTCCCGCTTTCGCTTCGTGTTAACAGGTTCGCATGATTTCCTTTCTTTACTCCTTACTACCTAATGAAATTCAGTGCCTCGAATAGTGTCGAATTTAAAAATAATAGGTACGCTCCTAGCTCCTTCTTACGAAGGAGCGTATTGCGTCATAATTTACGTGACGGCTATTCACAAAGTTTGGCGCGATACCCTTTACTTTACATTGTTCAATAGTCGTGCCGTCGGGATTACGAATAAGGTATGCGTAACATTTTGGACCTCCCGAAACGAACGAACTTATATAACTACCTGACCCGTATTCACTTAATTCATCCGTGAGATCTCCCTGAAATTGACCGATTGGTGGCTCATACTCTGTAATAATTTTGCAAAATCCTTCACTTGGATTATTGTTATTGTTTTATTATTTTTATGTATTATATTATCAATATATTCTTTTTTATGATTGTTGTCTGAAGTTCCTTGAATTAGAGGGGTAATTCTCTTTTTTTTGTTCAATAAAAATGAGTTCTTTCGTAATTCGCGATAGTCTCCTTTAACCACAATATTTTCATTCAAAGGACCTTCTCTTAGGCTTAGGCATGTGCCCAGATGACGATACTAACTTTAATTCAAGACATTATTCGAACTAATAAGAAATTGCATTTATTTATATAATGTGTACCTGACACATTAAATTGGACTGGAAGTATACACACAATTCTGAATATGCGATATCATAAGTGTACTCACTCATGAAGCCTTTATCAATACACCCATCATTATTTTAATACATCGTTTTTCATCATTAATTTGAACAATGCATGACACGTAGTCATCACCTTCCGCTAGGCTCACAATATCTATGACATACAATCATCAATTTGATAAAATTCCACAAAATATGATCTATTGTATAATCATCAATATCATCAAATTTTCCAATACAGGGTGGCCGATTTTTCTGAAGACGTTGAAATATTTCGAAAACTACGCATCGGATCAAAAAAACTTCTCAATAAAATTTGTTCGCCTGGAAGAGGGTCATCCAATGATACCAAAGTCGACCCCTCACCCGCACCCCTTGTGCTGGGGGGCAACTTTGAAATCATTAATAGGAACCCCCATTTTTTATTGCAGATTCGGATTCCCCATAAAAAATAAGTAACTTTTATCTGAAACATTTTTTTTCGATTCGTGATATATGGCGCTGTAATCGCAAGAAACCTGATCTATATGATCCCGGTATAGCTGATTAAGGGTACGTTAATCAAATCAGTTATTATCTACCGTATGTTCAGCCGTAATAGTGCTAAATGTATGGCAAGCTTTAAATGCGTTTTTCTCGAGACGGCATATTTCAAGTCGGGCGCACGTTTTTCTGAAAAACTATTGGACCGATTGACTTCTGGTTTTGCACACATTTCGAGGGAACCTTCACCTATAGTCTGAACTAGAATGATACCGATAAATTGAATATTTTAGCCCTGCTCTCATGTTTTAGTTGACAATTTTCCGGGAAAATTAGACCTTCATTTTCAAACAGCTGCGATACCGACACAAAATTTCGTACTTCCTTAGTTCTAGTTCAGACGATAACTACATTCATATAGATAAAAAAAAATTTGTTCTTCTGTTTTAGATGACTAGAACCGCCACAACCTGTACGCCCGATTGGACGAGCGTCTCAAGATACGACCTGCATAACAGCGCATAACTTGTATAGAATTTAATAAACTATTTCATAAAAATTTGTGTTGTTAGTTGAAGCAAGTCTTATTATGCGCCAAAAACCCCGGCACTGTAGGTTTGAATGTTGCGAGCGATCGTAAACCGGGATTTGACTGCAAAGCATTTTGCTCGAGATATGCACCCTCAGACTTCTCGTACAGCGCTATGAAACGTTCTATTGCGTCCTCATCATCGTTACCTTTGCTAGCGGTCCACTCGCTTTCTGTTTTATTTTTAGGAATGTATCGATGTACTGGGCATAATTACTGCCTCGTCGCGCTGTCGAGTCATACTGCGTAAGAACGTATTGCCAAATTTCATCGATACGCCTCACATTTTATCCAAGCGACACAGATTTTCTCAGCTCGTCCACGACCCATGTACCGTCAAACGCTCGCTCAGTTTCGTCATCGTGTGTGCAGCCCGCGGATGTGTCCATGTATGTACAGCATGTTCTACACAGGAGGTACAGTAGTTTTCCATGCATGCGAACAGGCAGTACGGGCATATACAAATCGCGTGGTGCTACTACGGTGCACTTCACGAGACCCTCGACGACACTTACTTCGTCTTCAAGTCCTACAAGTTCTCGACACACGTCACCTACGTACAATTTCGGATGTCCAACGGGCTATTTTCCATTCTTGCACACCCAAGGATACAGTGCGCATACATCTACACAGCGTATATTCTCCCCATTCGCGACGTCGTACAGACTCACAAAATTTCCCATTTGACCGCCAAAGAATGCATCACGTGCTTCAAGAAGCGTCTGCTTGACCATGGAGTGGTTTTTCACGTATAACGACATTTGGTCGTTATTCTCGAGTAATATGTCAAAATCGCATTCCCATATCTCGCTTAGAGTGTACTTTTTCTATCTGCTTCACTCGGAAATGAAAACGCTCGTATCGCTCATCCATTGTATCATCGAATTTTGGTGGAGCATCTCTATTCACCCGATAACACCGCGGACATCCATGTCAAAAGCAGCCGTGAAACTAAAGAACGTAATAAACCACCTCCTTCACATAGTATCCGTCGACCGCTGGTAGGCCAGGCGGAGGGCAATACTCTCTTGTGCGTCCAGCATGAGCGATAACGCAGTTGCACTCGCGCTCGAGCCATAGAAGCCATGCGCCGGCCTTACGCGACTGCTTATCGCCCCAGCGGTACGCCCCTGGTGATAACACCGCAATGCGATCCTTCTGTAGAAATTTCTTTTGAATAGTCTCATATATGCTGATGCTATCGTACAAGCTTCTGTAAAGGAGCACACGCTTCCACAACGTACAAGTAACTGGCGAAAGCTAGACACGCACGTCTCAATCCCGAAACATCAGTATGACAATATTGTACAAATTCCGTCGCAAAATAAAATTTATAATCGACGCGATTCGATTCTCCTTACCATTTTAAATATCGCTCGCGATCCGCTGCGAACATTGTAACGGGTGAGTAAAAATGTAGAACCGGTAGAGGACCTGTGCAATTCCGATATTCCGATGCGTTGAATAAATGCGGAAATGTACCTTTTGCCACCTCATCCGCAAAACCGAAGGCCTCAGGTAAAGCGCTAAGAGCCATGGGTAAATACTTTAAATTTTTCGAGAAAAATGACATTGCTAATCTTCATCGAGACAATATATGTACCATACATACTCAGAGAGGGCAGCTGTATTTTTGCACTTCGATTAGATACCGTAGAATAAACTGCACGTCGAAACCTCTTGCATTAAGAAAGTATGATTTATTTTACCTATTGCTAAGAGTACGGACGCTATACCCTCGTGAGCCAAATACTGCTGAAAGAATCGAATCTCGCGCACCCCGCACCATATAGACGGCGTCGTTACGCCCGCATTACGCGTCAGCTTTCTGCTGTATATTAGGCTCCTATAAGTGCGCTTCGAATTTGATACCATCGTCTTTGTAGCTCGCCCGTACGAATTTGACCGCGTTTGGCACGCGCTCGGGCTGTGACAAGGGATCGTTGCAAACATAAATGATCACTATAACTTATGCATAAAATTGACTTTTTTGCTATAGACTCGTGCGTAAGCATTGTGCCCTCACGGGCGCCTTCGATGCCTCGTACTATACACATATTGATTCTACAGGTGATGGTACCATTCGAAATTCGCGCGCATTGAAATACACTATTAATTAGTCACCATATATCGTTAAAAACGATGTCACGCGCTGATCGAAATGAAAACCATACAGGACCTTGCGCGAAAGACGGCACGCTCAGAGTCATACCCACATAATCGTGTCCCTCGCACGTCCCTCGCACGTCCTTGAATCCCTCGACTACTCCCGGGAACCGCCGACGCATTTCGTAAACGAACTCGACTCCCGGTGGTCTCGGCACAGTGAATCGAGCAAACCGAAAAACGGTTAGGACCGACTCGTACCCTATTTTTTTATTTTTACTGTAATAATCCCCGTAATTTTGTTATTTTTTCCAGCATAATTGTATTATTAAAAACTTACCTGAATCTACCAGGTCTTCCTCCTCCTCCTCGTCACTCTCCTCACTCTCCACGTCGTCCTCCGCCACCTCCTCCTCCTTCACCCGTTCTTCTTCTTCTTCATTCTCGTCATCTGTATTGCTATTGGTATCATCGCTTCAACTGTATTGTCGCGACGAACCTGCGACGATTCCATCTGGTTCTCTCGTACCTCCGACCGACCATGAAAAGACCGTTCATTGGCTTATATCCGCAGAACGGTTGGGTAAAATTTATCCAACAATTTCCTGTAGCGCAGTCACCATCTTTATCCCTGCTATGATCATCTGAATCGGTTCTACCCTCCGGATTGAAATCATGGGCGTCAGATCCCATTTCTCCTTCGCCATACCGTCAAATTATATAAAAATCTTGTGAAATAAAGAAAATAAAATAAAAGTAAATAACGCTGTATATTACTTGCGTCTTTTACTGAGTATGGACTGCAAAGCAGGCTCATTCAGCCTCCCACGTCGACGAAAAATATGCACCACCAAATCAATAATTATTTGATTATCAAACAGTCGAATATTATGCGCGTCAACTAAATCGTGCTGATGACACTCGCACAGCATACCGCGAAGCTTACAAACAACCGCTTTCGTCGAAAGTTCCCATAGTGTGATCTGTAAATTTCTTCTCCCCTATCGCGAAATCAACGACGGCCTACGCTTCAAGATATACTCTATCAATTTTCTTATCGATGAGCATTTAACCACTCTGACAATGATCTTGCTGTTAGAGTAGTAGTAATCACAGTAAATCAGACAATTAACTAGAGATTTTTCCACGCGGCACGCTTTTATATATTATATTCGTTTAATATGCTCTTTGAATGCAAGATCCATGAAAATATTTAGCGATGGTGACATAAATGTAGGACCCTGTCATGTACTAAGTTATCGAGTTTCACCGACGAATGTCATACTGATATCATCTAATCTCAAGACACTCGGCCATGAGAAAAATCATGAATCTTCGTCAACAAATATTATTTGTGAGTATGTTCACACGTGTGCGAGATAAAGTATGCAAGTGATTTGAGATATATTTGCTACTGCTCTTACTAGGCTGTTAAGGGGAATGCGATAAATATCAAAGGATAATGGTGAGTCATTTTTAATCATATGATTTACAGTATCAAAAAAGCGGTGATTCAATTAGACGGTGGGGGTAATCTCTATAAAACGGGGTATAAACACCGCCGACAATTCATTCGAAAAGTTACAATCTATGAGAAAGCAACAAAAATGGCAAATAACGGTGTTACGTCTCACACCATATCGCCCTATAAGCGAACCCCGTTGTGTACGGTTTAAATAAATCATTCGGTAAAATAATCGTCGCCGGTCTCGAGTTGAACTCTGCGTGCCTTACTCTAGTAGTAGTGAAAATATTATCGAATACTTTTACCGGAATTACACTCAGTGCGGACGATCGGCGAGTGTCTAAAAGTGATTTTTCTCGCGTAGAACAATATTTCGAAGCTCATGGAGCTGATGCCAAGAAAATGTGTAATACCCGCATACAGCACACTTCTAACATCGTGTTGCCAGTACAGAACTGTCTCCTTTGGTAAAATAAGTGGTAGTGCTAATGAGGAATACGAGAATCAAGAGTAATCTGTAGAATCGAAACGGAATCGTTTGCGAAAATACTCTCCAAACATCGTTCTGCAGCGGCCGACATTTGATATGCTCGTCGAAATAAGTAGGTCAATTGAAATTCATATGCAGACGCCAGAGAGCGAAAGTGAAACGATTCAGCGATGTATGAATGATGTGGTATCGTATATCCATGAAAAGATAGGTGTCAGTGAAACGCCTCGTGCAACAGCTTATGAGATCATCGGTTCAAAGGAATTCTTTCTAGAAGCGGTCGAACACTTCATCAGGTGTTGCGTTGCGACCGCAATAATTCTCCGTCGGTGCAGCTATTTGTGGTAAAGATACAGTTGTAAATATTTGTATATCGTGTATATTTCGCTCGAGATATTAGAAAGTTTACGCTGAGGACAGTCATAGAGAGAAGAAAAAAATGTGAGCTATCACAATCCTAAAACCAAAGCATCACCATAGGTCGGTGACAGAAAGTAGAAGGAGGTGTCAACACAGCAGATCATGGAATACGTGCCGATGTCGATTAGTAGTGAAGCAGCGGAGCTTGATAAGTAAAAAATAAAAAATAATTCAAAAGCATGTACTATTTATTCTTAATTATAAAAAATAATTTCTTGCAGGACAAGCAGCCCCTGCATATAAACCGACACGGAAGACCCGTTGTTCGTGTTATGGACAACGACAGGAGGATACATACCATGTCTATAAATATGAAACCGGAATTTGCCCATAGATGGCCCTAGCTGTCAATGTAGTTACCGTCAAACCGCGTCATTGGTGCCATTTCCTTGTTGACATCTCTGACAAAGATTTTCAACTCACAACAATACAAGTTTCATACGACAGCATAGTTTGTAATAGCGTTGAACATGTCGAATGTTGTGCCTGGAAACTACGATTTGCGGACAGCATTGATTTTCTGTTACCAATTGAAGAAAACTGCTGCAGAATCGCATCGAATGCTTGTCGAAGCTTACGGTATGCATGCTCTTGGTAAATCACAGATTTTGACGTGAGAAACGAAGAACGTGGAAGACCACCGAAAAACTTTGAAGACAGCGAATTGCAAGCATTGTTGGATGAGGATGACGCTCAAACGCAACAACAACTCGCGGATCAATTAAATGTGACACAAGAAGCCATCTCCATACGTTTGAAAGCCATGAGAAAGATCCAGAAGACGGGAAAATGGGTTCCACATGAACTGAATGAAAGACAGCCGGAAAACCGAAAAACCACTTGCGAAATGCTGCTCGCCAGGTACAAAAGAAAGTCATTTCTCCATCGAATTGTGACTGGCGATGAAAAGTGGATATATTTTGAGAATCCTGAGCGTAAGAGATCATGGGTAACTCCAGGCGAACCATCGACATCGACTGCAAGGCCAAATCGCTATGGACGGAAGACAATGCTCTGTGTTTGGTTGGATCAGAAGGGTTTGATCTATTATGAGCTGCTAAAACCTGGCGAAACCATTAATACTGAACGCTACCGACAACAAATGATCGATTTGAATCAAGCTTTGCGTGAAAAACGACCAGAATATCAAAAAAGGAGACACAAAGTGATTTTGCTTCATGATAATGCACCATCACACACTGCAAAGCTGGTCAAGGAAACGATTTAGGCGTTTAGTTGGGAAATACTTTCACATGCGGCTTACTCACCAGACTCGGCTCCGTCCGATTACTACTTATTTGCATCGATGGGACACGCACTTGCTGAGCAGCGCTTTACTTCTTACGAAAATGTACAAAAATGGCTCGATGACTGGTTTGTTTCAAAAGAGCAACAGTTTTTTTGGCGTGGCATCCACAAATTGTCAGACAGGTGGGAAAAATGTATAGCTAGCGATGGGCAATACTTCGAATAAAATATTTGATATCATTTTCATACAATAAACGTGTATTTTCTATACAAAAATTCCGGTTTCATATTTATAGACCTGGTATACGGTACGCCTAGATCTAGCTTCAGGGAAGAAAAGCGTCACCCGACATCTTCATCCGCAGTTGACGTCGGTGGCAGTAGGTCGACAACGCTGCCAACTTTGTTTAATAAGTCGAGGCATATAAGGTAAGACCGTGCAGATTGTTCTATGCACGTTATTTTTATTGACCAAAGCAATCAATGAAATACTTGTTTTATTTCTTTTTTCAGAAATACGCTGTGATACAAATTAATTCCGTATAGTGATAAAAATAAATTTAACAATGTAGGAATCTCCAAGCCTAGATTACCGTGTTTACAGGGATACCGTGTTGCATACGATGGTACATGTGTAAAGTGCTTTCCATAAAATATTGATTTATTTTTAATAAATACCTGATCTTATTGTGTCTCTTTGTTCGAGAATTCAGTCGATGGAGAAAAGTGGACTGTAAAGAGTTGCAGGTGAATTAATAATCAGTACCAAGATACTGTTTTTAAGTAGCATTTATTGCTCTATCTGTCAAAAGGCAGTGGACACAAATATACATAAATAAACACGTAAAATATAAAAAATAATATAGAAATGAGCGTAGAAAAGAGAATAAATGTCGGTGAGCTAATTACCACTCACGATTATATTAATCGTGTGTAAGTGATGAGAAGATCTGTCACGGTCGGGCCTCGCGGTGAAGCTGACACTGGGTGCGTGACAAGGTGAGCGAAATGATGATGTACCGGTGTGCTGACGTCGATATATCACTGCTGATATGATGGCTACAGACTATAGGTCGGCTGAGTAGATCGGTGAGTCTGATTTCGATGCACTTAATAATTGTGGGAACGCACGAAACACGGTGACGGTGTAAATCGTGCAAGAGCAAAACGCAAGATGGCTGCGTTATACGAAGCAGCCGTTATCAAACCAAGCAGTCGTAGAGCGCTTTCGCGCAGCGACCTGTTGCTCCGCACGCAGACCTAGTGCGAGATTTACAGCTTCTGCGTGGTGCTGCCGCCGAGTGGCAGCAGCAAGCAGTTGTCCATGCTAGCCTGCAGTGCGCAGTCTAGCTACGCGTAGCAGAATACTCGATCGTTCTCAAACACTCTTTTTTTTATATCGTAATAATTAGAGAATTATAATTGAAGTCTCTCTCCCTAGGTACCTAGTTACCGAGTAATAATTGTTACCTAGTAAACCTAGTTATGATTCACAAGAGGGTGTTATCTTTATTCCCGTTTTACCCTCTAGCAGCATCTCGAGCATTCAGTCTGTCTTTAACATCTACACGCAATTAATAAAAAGCAATACTATATGTATCCGTAATACGGCAAGGAGATTTTAATCGACGCATTTTGATGTCGGGTAATTTTCGCTACCCTTTTTAAAAAAATTTTTTTTTAATATCCCTGCTTCGCCACATCGAAGATGTTACCCTTATGGTTCTACAAACCCTGACCTCCGTAAGTTTAGCTACGTTCGAGGAGTAGAGAAGGCTCTTTATAGACAGACAGACAGAGCGTGGCTCCCCCTGTCCCCCTTGGCGCAAGGGCGTGTCTAGACTAGCCCCTCCCGACCAATGCTGCATTCTCATTAGTGGATCCTTTAGTGAAGAGGGGCGTGTCTTCCCCCACCGCCCAACCTCTCTTCCTGATTGGTCCCACACAACCTCCACCACTCCTATCCCCAGCCCTGATTGGTCCCCCAGTAGTCCTCACCCCCAAACCACCTATCCCAGTGTTCTGATTGGTGCTTGCTCCGCTACGTCGTCTGGTTGCTTTTGACCCATACTTAATTGCTGATGCGCCATCCACTATTCGTAATCGTGTTACTGACAGTCGGTATAGTAGATGAATGTTGTCAGCCAATCAGTAGAAAATGTATCGGCTATCGGTGAAGTAGATCGGTTGTCAACCGTAGGTGTGTAACCGACCATCGCTAGAGCAGATTTGGGACTTACGAAAGATAAGTAGATTGGGTCTTACGGTAAATAATATTGTGTACCCATCCACCGGTTGAACATGCCCCGTCGTCGATAACCGAGCCCCCCTACATAGCTTTTTAAAAAATTATTTTATTGAAATTTTTTTTTAATAAAACTACTATTTATAACAACGGTAAATAAAAACTCTCGTTATTTTTCAGCTTCATAAAAACCGTTTTATTTTAACATTCTCGTATAACAAATTTCCTTGCATTATTCTTGTTTACCCGTAAATTTCAATGACTGCCGGTACAGTTACGGCGAGCTAGTGATGGACCGTCAATATGTGTTTTCGTACCCGATTCGTTGTAATGAATATAGCACGGCATGTACGAGCAGACCTCGCGGTCAACCATCAATTGCTCCGGTAGTTTGTCATACAGAATTTCTATTTTTCCTCCCCAATGTTTCAACAGCAGCGGTTTCGGTATGTACCCGAACTCCGCTTTGGTGAAATCCTGGGGATCCTTGCAGCAGTCTACCACGAATATACTGTCAATAGTATCCATTATGGTTGGAAAGAGAATCAAAGATACTTTCACCATGACGTTTCCTTGTCAACTAACTTTTTTCACAGCTGTTACGATTATATATACATCTGGTGACTCTTTGATGGCCATCATAGTTAAATATAAAAATGTGTGTGAGATGGTGGGATACTTTCGAATAATAATAATAATAATACGACAGGAAATTCAAAGTTTCTAATTTATTGATAGTAATTCATAAGTAGCATCCAAATCGGTCTGTACAAGTTTATGTATACATGTATTTTTATTACAACCGTAGCCCTTTATATTATTATGTTTTACATTTTTCACACGTCTCTTTTTGGGATTTGAATATTTTACTTGTTTGTAGTATTGTGCAGCTATGCGATCATTTTTCACTCTGTCGTAAAATTTTTATGAAAATTATCCAAAGTATAACCACGAGTCATAAAATCAAGAAACATAATACAGTATTCACCGCATACTTTAGACTTGAGTGATTGAAGGGGCTGTGTGTTCCACTCGTAGCTTCGACAATTTCTGCGTAGTTATAGTGTTGGTTAACGAGTGGGGGCAATCCATAACTATCGAAAAAGATTCCATGTCCATTTTTATCAACGCAAGTGGCAACCCAGTGTCGCCCAGGTAGATTAGATTAGACAGCGAATTATCACTGTTGCACGATATTGCAATATCGTTGAATATATACTTTACGCTTTGTGATTTATCGAGAGTATTTTCCTTATTTGATGCTTCGTTGTTCGGCTGGCTTTGCTGATTTTTAATAGGTGTTGATTTATTGATAGGTTGTGAATAAATGGGGCTAACTGCGTCGAGCTCCTTAAACCGGAGCCACGAACGTATTTTTGCCTTGTTATTTAGAGCACGCTTTACATCGTCTTCTTCTGAAATACCATGATGAATACAGTAAACGTTTTTGATGGGCATATTTTTTAACGATGGACCCTTGTATCCTTCCAGATTGATGATTTCGCGCCCCAGAACGTCGCGTAAAAGCTCGGCTTTCTACAAGCCTCTTGTGTAAATACGCAAGGCATAAGGATACAGTGAGCGTAGATTGGCGTAGATTTTTTTCAACGTTGCATCACCGTCAAGCCATTCCAATCCATGATGAAAACACGTTAGTTTATTGTTGCTCGCACGTGCGCTCTTTGCTAGCTCACCAAAGTCATATGGTAGTTCGACAAGCCAATGACCATAATGTTCTTCTTGAAGAGTCGTCACAGTTATCTCCTTTGGTAGAAAATAGTTGTTTGCATCGTAGAGTGCTTAATTATCCACTATAACGTCCATTATAAGGGTTTGATGTAGACTGATACCAGGTGTGGTTGCGTAGACGAGTTTAAATATTACAGCGTCGGGTGTGGCGCCCTCTCACGCACTGAAATCTGTAATGACCTGACGTGTTAAATCTATCTCTATTACATTATCATACTCGGCGTATACCACACAATTTAATGTAGATGTCAGAGGCACTGCAAACCATACTTCGATCCTTACACTGCCGTGTCTTACGAGATTCCAGTGACCGAAGCAACTTGCTGATAAATCGGGTGTCAAATCAAAGACAGAGAGTAGCCTTTAGGATAGTCGCCCCTGGTAATATATACGCCCTCATTCTGAAAATGTATATCTGTACCGCTAAAGAGCGTGTGATAACTGTCTATCCAGTTTTCGTTACCACCAAACACTGGTTGAAGAGGCTTGCTCGGTATTTGTTGACCATCGACGTACAGAGAGAAGACATTTATCGAATGATTATTAAAGTTAAACGGATTTAACTCTGTACTGCTGTTGAATGCTCGGTTATTCACAAACCTAAGAATTATTCGTTTAGGCAATTGGCCTAGAATCATGTTATCCAGAGTATCGCCAATGATACCGCTATGCATCGTAAAAACTTTAACCTCAACCCTTGTTATTGGATATTTGGCGGTTGTTTTTGCAAGCATTTTGGCGTGAGCTATCAGCACGCCTGGCGCAATTTTTGCTCGACCGACGAGTAATGTAGCCGAGGTGATATGTAGTTTATGTGTCACACCAGCCGTAGGCGTCTCCATAAGACAAAAATCGTATTTTGAGCGTACAAGTTGAAATCGTACTTCCACACCGTTCAGCAGAAATGTATCCTGATTAAAAACATCGCAGTGTAAATGTCTAATCATATCTAGAGTCCGCCCATTCTTTATGTACTTTTCACGATTATTCAGGCCGATATTAGGGCTATTCGATGCACATGGTAGATTGCGGTCGTTAAGTAAGAATTTTTAGCAGACGGTCCATAATTGAATAACGTCTCAATATATGCTCTGTAGGGGTATGCATTGTTTGGCGGTGCCACGAGTTTCTGGTCGAAATATACGTCCACCTGATTGAAAAGGCTATGCAGAAAGTTATTAACTGGTGCTACGTTGTATTGTGATTCAGCTGTTGGAATAACCCTAACATTTACAATAATCATTGTATGAGCTAGCTCTAGGTATTCTCCACTGTGGCCAGGTATGACAAATTCCAGGGGTCCTTCATCTGTGAGAGACGACACAGGCTTGAAGTGTGTCCATTGTGATGCTTCTATAACCGTGTAGGAACGACATTGTTAGACTCCTCGAAAAATATCGTTGGTCTTTGCTCGTTGGCGCCTACTGCTTTCGACACCTTTCTTTCTCTTTGTTATCCTTTTCTTCTTATTCTTCGCGACACCGCGATGTTTCCATGCTGCAATGCGTCTACGTCTCGTTGACTTTTTCTTCGTCTTCTTCTTCTTTATTCCTAGCGATTTTTTCGAAATACTAGTACGCCTTTTCCTCGTCCTCGTAGGCGGGCGTCCCGATAACAACTGTATGATGCCCGCCGTGCCTATAGTGTTATATCCTGAACCATTCAAGAGAAGCGCGATTTTTTCATTGGCTCTTCGTTGTAAATTATCTCCAGATTCGGCTGCACGTCGACACAATGACTCCTTGAATGGTATTTTGTGACCGCTCACATACTCGATAACGTTTAAACCCGTGCGAACGGCTTCTTTCCCTATAGCTTTAGCACCTCTGGTCAGCAGTGGTAAAACACTTCGAAAAAGACCACCGAGGAAACTACCGATATCGTGACCACGCTCATGCGGGGAACCCGCAAACACGTTACCTATATAACCGTTTCCCCACCCTATTTGATTCTCATAATACGTCGTATAATGAGCACACATATTGTCTAATTCAGTAGTTTGAAATGAAGCGTGAGCGTTAACGTTGCATACTCGAATGCAATAGGATAACCCAGACGATCTCTTATATCCACCTCGATCGTTCTGAAGCAATTGTTGCGTAAATGTATATAATTTGACGATGAGATATATTTTACTTGCGTTGTACCATCCGTGTTGTTTTTTTGTATTTAAATTTACAATCCCAAGTAGCGCTGTCTGTGTATCACCTACCGTATACGGTACGCAAATATGGGTGTAGACAAAAAGCTGATCGGGTAGACCCCTATTTATACAGGCGGATACTGGTCCTACGCGTGGAACGCCTCGCATAAGCTGCAGGTAAAGGCCTCCTGGAGTTTCTTGGTCAAGAAGCAGTTCTTCGTGTTTGTCGAAGCCCAGTATGTGCGCTATTTAACTACTCATTCGTGATACCCCAGGGTGGCCTAGAGGTTCCAGGCACGACTTTGTTACCTCAGCCTGGAAGGTAACGTATCCCTTGGCCCTTTAAACATTTACAATTTTTATGCCTGCTTCTCGCAGCCCCGATAAATCATTGATATTTTCCACAATTTTCTCATGATTTTTGTACAAACCTCGTGATATTCGGTTTATAGTAACTTTTTCATTCTCACAAGCCACCCAACCGATTATCGTATCTGGTTCTTGTAAATGCGTCATTGTATAGGGTATATGAATTTTCGATAAGCCCACAACCGCACGACCCTTTAACGATATTTCACGCGGCAATTAAGATATAAAATATGATGTTGTATTTTCGGGAAAATACTTCATACTGCTGTTGCTCGGTAGAACAAGAAAAAAATTATCCTCGTCATGCATTTTGGATAAAATTTCGTTTATTCGAGACCGTGAACGTTTGACGCTGGTATCCACGAGTTAAATTTTGCCGGATATACCACCCAACTCACGAAAATTTGTTTTTTCGCACCGTGTCATTTTGTCCGTAAAATTTGATCAATCTTGAATTCTTTATTCTTCTCCACACGGTTTTCCGGAACACTAATCAATTCTTCGGGGTAAACGAAACCATCGATAGTTTCGTCTTCGAGATCACACAACACATACACATACAATCCCTGCCGATGTAAAACTTTTTTGATACGGAAAATTTCTTCACTCCAATTTTTCTCGTAACCTGTTTCGAAGGTGCCTTTAGTTCTACTGATTCGAACGTAATCTCTGGGTTTGTACAGGGTGCGCCATCTCAATCTGGTCGATGGAAGTATTGAATAACTTAGAGAATTTTCAACAGATTTCACAAAGTCGTATTTTTTTATTAAATTTGATTCATTACAATTTATTTTGATTAGTTTCCAAAAACCACATCGATCAAATGTCCGCCTTTATTACTGAGACAAAAATGAGCTCTTTTTTCGGCATTATCCATTGTATTTGCCAGCGTCTCGGGCGATATCGCTGCGATTTCGGCTCGAATGTTGTTTTTTAGCTCCTCTATGGTCTTCGGCTTGTTGGCATAGACTTTACTTTTCAAAAATCCCCACAAGAAGAAGTCCGGTGCAGTCAAATCCGGCGATCTTGGTGGCCAGTCAATATCACCTTTCTTTGATATCACACGTCCTGGGAACTTCCAACGCAAATAGTCCATTGTTGAGCGCGCAGTGTGACATGTCGCACCATCTTGTTGGAACCAAAATTCCTTAAGACCTTTTTCACGCATTTGTGGTAAAACAAAGTGTGCCAACATCCACCGATATCGATCCCCATTGACAGTTTCACCAGCTCTGGAGAAAAATGGTCCAATGGTGGTTTTTGAGCAAACACCGGCCCAAACTGTCACTTTCTCATCGTGCAATGGAGTTTCGTGAATAATATGAGGATTATCGGTGCCCCACATGCGACAGTTTTGTTTGTTGACAGCGCCAGAGAGGGTGAAATGAGCCTCGTCGGTCATCAGAATTCGCTCCCAAAAATCCGGCTCAGCTTCCTTCATTCGACTAACGTTATTAGCGTAAGCCAAGCGTCGCGGCTTGTCAGTTTCCAATAATCTTTGAGTCAACTGCACTTTGTACGGAAACATGTGAAGATCTTGCTTTAAAATCCTTCTCAAAGTGGTTCCACTGATGTTTAATTGCTGAGACCGGCGGCGGTATGAGGCATTTGGATTTTCTGCAACACTCTGTCGAACAGCTTCGATATTTTCATTTGAACGACCTGGACGCGGTCGAGCTTGATGTTGGAGATTCGCTACAGACCCGTGCTCCATGAAATTTGAAGCTAAATGACGGATAGTGTCGCCTTTGGGCGCAGAACGTCCGCGATATTTTTTACGATACGCACGCTGAGTTGACACAACTGAACGATTATTTTCAATGTAAAGCGAAACTATTTCGGCGCGTTCTTTCGGCGTATAGCGATACATGGTTGAAATTGTACTGAAATAACCTATACGAAACGTGTTGTACGACGCTGGTCGGTTAAAATCTGTCAGAGTTATTCAATACTTCCATCGACCAGATTGAGATGGCGCACCCTGTATTTATACGTTGTGAAACGTCTCTTTTCACGTCGTTTCATGGCACTAATTGTCATATTGCGCATCGCTGTATCAGCATTATATAGCGTTACGCCAGCCGGCTGCATTTAAATGCTTGAGTGTACAGCATGATTGTACGCATAAACCATTTGTTGTAGTATATCGATGTAACGATGAGTATTATGATATAACGCCACATCCGCTCCTTGAGAGTGCGATTAAAACGCTCGACAATCGAGGCTTTTACATCCCGATTACGAGCAACGCGAAATTGTATGTTTTCATCTTTGAGAAATTTTTGGAGTTGACCACCGAGGAATGCTTTTCCACGGTCGGTTTGTAGTGAAACAGGTGTAAGACCATCGCTACGCTCGAGAATATGTTTAAATGCCTTTGTTACCTCGCGCACAGTTTTGTTCTGCAAGGGTTCGAACCATGTGTATTTGTTGAGAACGTCAATTACCATAAAAAGGTAGGAGACGTTATTGTTATAGCTTCTCAATGAACGGAGATCCACGAGATCGGCCTCGCAGACATCGTCAATATTTGTAACATTGTAATACAGTCGTGGAAAAACACGGTGCACGGGTCTATGAATGGTACAACTATCCCGCTGAGTCAGCCAGTCATACACGGTGTCTGCTTTCTTTTTGCTACTGATTAAACATCGCGCACCAGCGTATCCAGCTGGATCTGAAAACGATTCATTTTTCGTACCAACGAGATATAGATAACACTTGTAAGTACTCTTTTCATTTACTAGCGTCGTCTTTACCATACTTATTTCATTCTAAAATTTTGTATAGCTCAGTATCTAGTCCTGAAACAGCATCAAACCCTGCACTGTTTTCTCGTTAGCTGGTGGTGCATGATTATTCCCAGAACCGATCATAGGTAGTTCGTTGTAGCGACCATCTGTGTCACTATTCCCATCGTTTACCTCGGACATTGGCACTAAAAACATTTTTTTCGCATGCTCCATTACGAGGATGATTAATAATTTTTATCCTTAACACAGTGTTGTTTTCTCAATCGTCACTACCACTGAAACATTTACTAAATAAAGTTGTGATTATCGGAGCCAGTAAAAGTTATTTAAAAGCTCCACCCCCTTTTTGTATTATGAAGCGTTTCTTCGCTCTCCAATTATATTTACGCTATTTTGTCACTCATCCTGAGACAAGCCGTCGAAGTATATTTTTATATATTTTTAAACGTTTTTTAACGCTTGACTTGACTCAAACAACTCCTTGTAAAATGTTTAGCGCGCATTCACAGATGCAATTTATTAGAGGTTTATCAGCATTACGCAATATTGATTTTCGCTGTTTTTTATTTGAATGATAAATAGCGTTAAGTAGGGCTATACAACGTTCATCGAATGGAATGTAATGTGTATTTTTCTTCTTCTTTTTCTTGGCGCTGGTGCAGTATTACAGTTTCACAGTAGATGGATTCGTTGAAAGCCCGAGTCTTTGTGTAATACGTACACGACTCATATCCATTACCGACTGATGTGGTGTCTACTTGTGCTTCTAATTAAATACGTTGACTAGTGTTTTTCGGCATGTAGACCAGCATTCGTGGATCATCGGGAAATATCATTGTACGACATCGACAATAATCGGGCGTCGATTGTTTAAGATCCAAGAGATAAACCGTGTGGCTGTGCGGTAGCATCGTGATATGACTCGATTAGAAATCGTGGATTCTCGGGATATACTTGTCTCGCTAGATGTGTAATTTGTGCTCGAACACGTGGATTTTTAAATATCACCATATAATTGGCGTTTAATGATATATCACGTAGTCCATATCCCTGATGAAAAATATTTTGTGTGATAACAATCAGACTAATATTTTTATGATGGCTACCTTTTGTGAAAAGGTTGGCAATTGTATTATTAGAGGATTAAGCATTAAATCATCGATGATAACCAATTTTTTCAAGTTATTATCGCTTGAATAATCATCCTGTTGCTGCGGTAGACCCTCGTTAAATTCAGTTTTTGGGGATTTTGGATTTTTTATTACTTCCGGTCTTAGTAATTAACGATGACGATGGTTGTTGTTCACATGTGTTATTCAGAGCAGCGATATCAGAATCAAGAGTATCTCCATAATAAAATATAATTCAGTCAAATTCAACGTTACTCATTGAATTTAGAAACTTCAAAAATTTTTTCACGAAAACTGTTTTCCCAAATTCGGTGGGGCCACAAATCAGCGACGTCCACGGGTGTTTCCAGCGTACATCTATTATTTTTACTTATGAAGCGCGACAAATCCACGATACTATTTGTTGGATAATCAGCTGGCGCACGGCGATCGATATTCGTTGTGCGCCTACCTGTTGCGGTGCTCCAGCACACGGGGTTCGGTTGAGCCGAAGATAGCCGAGGCAGGGCTTCGCGAAGCCGAGGCTGTGCCTCGTTGGTAGGCCGCGTCGAGCGAGAGGACGTCTCTCTCGCTTGACTTCGGTTTCACTCACCGGCTATCTCGCTCAACTGACTTCAGCGCCCAACGACGCTTTCATATCCCGCAGCCATGTTGGATATTTTTGACACTTACGTGAAAACCCGCATGGAACAGCGCACGCATTTGGAAGGCTCGGACAATTTTCACTTTTCTCAACCGGATCATCTCAATCTTCTTTACTCAACAGGACTCAAAATCAGATACGAGTGCATTGTTATAATTTACCATAAATTCAATGGCAATGAGGAGTTGGATTCTCATCGGTATATCAACGTTTCTTGGTCTCACTTTATGGCGGGCATCGCAGCACATGTCGCGCCACTTTTCCTCTCAGCTTAATTTGCCGGTTATAATTATGCAGGTGTTCTATATTCGCTGTACTTTCCCCCAGGACATCTGCTGGGAGAGTACAGCGACTATACACTGCTCATTTTGTGCATCCTCATTATATGTTGTATTGTGCTATGCAGCGCTGCCTGCATAGGTACTCTCATGCATGTAGAGCACTCAAGCAATTTCAATTTCAAGTGCTCTCATTTGTTCACTGCAACCTCTCTTCATTAAGCTGCTGAGAGCTTGCTGTGAATTGTTATAACGCCTTACGCACTCATTCTCTCTAGCGTGGCGTGCTACGCAGCACTGACTGCTGCACGCACACCACTCTCTATGCTCTCAGCGAGCTCACCGCTCTCATCACATGCAGCACAATTAATATAATTGTGGGCTGCAACATCTCAAAACAAATTTCATTTCCAAAATTAAAGTCAGCTTTCAATTCTCAGATTTTTGGTGTATTTATTTATATTATTTATCTTGTCAAAATTAAATCTATTATTGCAGTTATTTTTTATTCCTATATTTTTTTAATTCAACTAATTTTTGTAATTGACATGCGGAAGGTACAATAAACCGCTTTGTCAAAATACCATCTACAAGTCTGGTTTTATTTTCACCCTGTCTTGAGTGAAGCTTCATTAGTTTCAATATATTCACAGGTCTGTCAAACACCATCGGACGGAATGCTCAAATACTATTGATAATGATAATGACGGTGAATATCATAGAGCAACGAGATGCAAAATCGCATACACCAGGTGCACAATAAGCGATACCCGCTCGCCTGCTCATAAGCTTATGAGCGAGCGTGTGTCGCCGCGGCACATGCGCACAATTTAGCTTTTAAACCGCATGTGTATTCAGAAGATTGTGATTTTTTTGTTTTTCACTATTTGACGTCCATTTTAAATAAATTTTTTAAACCAACTATTAATGGTGATGCTAAGTAAAAACACGTTTAAATAGCGTACATGTTTTTATTATAGAGAGTATTATACATATAAATATTAATAATTTCAATTTATACTGAGACGAGTCATGGGGGTTATTGACGACGAGCCACGACAGTGTGTTTTTAAAAAAAGTAACGCAATAATTATGTTAACATCTACAGCTAGTATAATTAATTATTATCATCATAATCATGTGTTATCGTGTGAATTATGAAAAATTAATTCTTGAGTGACCTCCGGCAGTCGTTCTCCGATCATTCTTCAAACGGTTTTGAAGCCACCAGAGAAATATCTGTCATTAATTTTTTCACCTCCTGTGTTATGAACGGAACACAAAATACCTTCAACTCCAGGAACAATATATCGTAATGTTCAAGGAATGAGGGATCAACTCGATGGCGTACAGCCTCACAAAGATTAGAGCTATTCTGTGTTGGAAGAGCTTTCATTCGCACTTGGTCCACATTCTCGGCTAGCTCTTTGGCGGGAATATGTATAAGTAATTCAGCACCTATGTGCTGATATCATCGATACATCGATACAGTTTTTCACATGAACGACGTAGCATTGGAGCCGCCTGAAGCGATCATCAACACAAGGCGTTACGATGCATAGTCCGTCAAAAGATTTATTTTGTATCACTATTGTCCGTGAATAGATGTTTTTCTTCTTCTTCGTCTGTGGTGGTGATTCAACCTGCGTATTTTCATCGTTAAGGTTGATGTCCTGGGCGTCCCTGGCTTGGTCGAAAACAATGGGTTCCGAGTCAAACGAGGACGCGAAGTGAATCTTGCAGTCATCGATGTTGAGTGTTTTACGGATGCGTCGATCAGCTTTCCAGCCATAATTCGTACAGGCTCGAAATATGATGATATTTCGATCAAAGCATCTTGTAGTTTACTCCACTTTGTAGATTCAAAGGCGATGCCACCCGACGAGTTATTATGCTGCAGCTTAACGACCGGTGTAACGTCACCGTTTGCGCGTACCTGAAGGCCCACGGTTATCCTCTTTGTTTCCGTGTAGTTCAAATTGTAATTGTAGCAAGCAACAACGGTGCTTCAAATCGTTCCATGGTTGATATAAATACAACAGAGCAATACGGAAAAATGAATAAATGATCGGGAATCCAGCGACGATAACTGTATTTCGTAACTTATCACGGGCCTGCCACCCGGTCCTCTCTACAAATGTTTTTATAGACAGGTGTGAATTGTCTTATATGTTAGAATGGTGGGGGAAACCGTTTACCCCACCGACATAACCTTAGTAGAGCATATAGAGAAGTTATACTTCTGTATACTACAAATTATTGTAGTGTAAAAATTGTTTATTTCATTACAAATAGATATTTCATGGCGTAAAATTAAAAACATTATAGCAACCCTTGGCCTGATGTAGTTACATTTCAGTGATAGTTGAAAGAATTTTGCGTTTTAATAGTCTACAGTAGATGTAAAACACTTGAACGTTATACGTATGAGAATAAATACCGAATTTTCGTATTGTGTGTCTACTTGTGCGACAGAGTATCTATGACTCGAGGGTCAGCGCGGTCAGTTCGGTGGACTGTAAATAAATATAAACGGGCATCGCATTGTATTGACCATATACAAATTCAATAGCACACGTCTGTATATTGGAACATAATTTATTACATCGTGCGCGCAAGGGTATCACTTTTCCATCAAAGTCTGGTAACTATCGTTCTCGTAGCAGTAAGGGGTTATTGACAATGACACAAAGACGTTAGACGGATATACCAGTTTGAATAAGTAAATATGAATATACTTATACGTAAAAAGAATAGCGAGAACGAAAAATTTCTTGTAATATATTTTTGAAAATGAATTTGTTATAAGAAAGTATACTGAATATAATTATATAAAAAAGCTAGTCCACGTTCACAAGCGTATATTTAAATATGTACCAGGTGTATGCATAAGTTTTTTCCGGTTTAACTAAGAGATGGCACCAGCGAAAAGTACGCAGCGTATTAATTTGACACATACGTCATTTTGTTCGTCTGACATTAACCTACAAACACACACAAGTTGAGTCCGCCAAAAACTAGCGTCTTTGTTTTATCGTTCAGTGATCATGTCGAGTTTTGTGCCTGAAAAAGAACATTTGCGGCACGCATTGCTTTTCTTATTTAATCAAAAGAAAAAGGCTGCTGAAAGTCAACGTTTGCTGGTAAAAACATATGGTGAACACGCTCCATCGATTAGAACATGTGAGACATGGTTTCGACAATTTAAATTCGACAAAAATGCGTAGACGAGCAATTGCAGGAGTTATTGGATGATGACCCAACTCAAACTCAACGGCAATTAGCAGAAGCATTACATGTGTCACAAGAAACAATCAGCAGACGTTTACGAGTAATGGGGAAGATCAATAAACGCGGTAAATGGGTCCCACACGATTTGAATGAACGTCAAATAGAAAATCGCAAAGTCACTTGTGAAGTGCTGCTTCAACGCCACGAAAGGAAATCATTTTTGCATCGAATTGTGACGGGTGACGAAAAATGGATTTATTTTGAAAACCCGAAGCGCAAAAAATCGTGGCTTTCACCTGGCGAAGCCGGTCCTTCAACACCAAGGCCAAATCACTTCGGCAACAAGACCATGCTCTGTGTCTGGTGGGACCAGAGCGGTATTGTGTATTATGAACTCTTGAAGCCCGGCGAAACCGTTAATACACAACGCTATCGCTAACAAATTATTAATTTAAACCACGCATTAATCGAAAGACGACCGGAATGGGCCAGAAGACATGGCAAAGTGATTTTGTTACACGACAATGCGCCGTCTCACACAGCAAAAGCAATGAAAGACACCTTGAAATCGCTTGGATGGGACATCCTTCTGCACCCGCCGTATTCGCCAGACCTGGCGCCATCTGACTATCACCTCTTCGCATCAATGGGGCACGCGCTCCCAGAGCAGCACTTCAGCAATTTCGAGGAAGTTGGAAAATGGCTCGACGAATGGTTTGCCGCAAAAGACAAGCAGTTTTTCTGGCATGGTATTCATAAGTTACCTGAAAGATGGGCGAAATGTGTAGAAGCCGATGGCCAATATTTTGAATAAAACAAAAATTAATTTCCCTTGAAAATTACGTGTTTTTTTTTACCAAAAACCGGAAAAAACTTATGCATACACCTGGTACATGTTGTGTATTTTGTCAATACACCACCACTGATGGAAAAGCTGTCGTAGAATTAGAGTTTATTGACTTGTATACGCGTGTTACAGATGTATAATATATATAAATGTAAATGGAGACTGCCTATTTTGTTAATGCAGTCTAGTATAAAAACGGCAGACGTTTCGTATTACCGTACTGTAAATAGATATCAAAAGTGGATATATAAATGTAAATTAAGAATGTCTGTTTAGAGAATACAGCTTTCTTAGAGAAAACGGAAGAAGTGTAGCGCTTCATGTTTACCAGGTCTATAAATATGAAACCGGAATTTGTCCATAGATGGCCCTAGCTGTCGATGTAGTTACCGTCAAACCGCGTCATTAGCGCCATTTCCTTGTTGACATCTCTAACAAAGATTTTCAACTCACAACAATACAAGTTTCATACAACAGCATAGTATGTAATAGGGTTGAACATGTCGAATTTTGTGCCTGGAAACTACGATTTGCGGACAGCATTGATTTTCTGTTACCAATTGAAGAAAACTGCTGCAGAATCGCATCGAATGCTTGTCGAAGCTTACGGTGAGCATGCTCTTGGTAAATCACAGTGCTTTGAGTGGTTTAAAAAATTCAAAAGTGGCGATTTTGACGTGAGAAATGAAGAACGTGGAAGACCACCAAAAAACTTTGAAGACAGCGAATTGCAAGCATTGTTGGATGAGGATGACGCTCAAACGCAACAACAACTCGCGTGTGAATTAAATGTGACACAAGAAGCCGTCTCCATACGTTTGAAAGCCATGGGAAGGATCCAGAAGATGGGAAAATGGGTTCCACATGAACTGAATGAAAGACTGCAGGAAAACCGAAAAACCACTTGCGAAATGCTGCTCGCCAGGTACAAAAGACAGTCATTTCTCCATCGAATTGTGACTGGCAATAAAAAGTGGATATATTTTGAAAATCCTAAGCGTAAAAGATCATGGGTAACTCCAGGCGAACCATCGACATCGACTGCAAGGCCAAATCGCTATGGACGAAAGACAATGCTCTGAGTTTAGTGGGATCAGAAGGGTGTGATCTATTATGAGCTGTTAAAACCTGGCGAAACCGTTAATACTGAATGCTACCGACAACAAATGATCGATTTGAATCAAGCTTTGCGTGAAAAACGACCAGAATATCAAAATAGCAACACAAATTGATTTTGCTTCATGCTAATGCACCATCACACACAGCAAAACTGGTCAAGGAAACGATTGAGGCGTTTAGTTGGGAAATATTTTCGCATGCGGGTTTACTCAGCAGACTTGGCTCCATCCGATTACTACTTATTTGCATCGATGGGACACGCACTTGCTGAGCAGCGCTTTACTTCTTACGAAAATGTACGAAAATGGCTCAATGACTGGTTTGCCTCAAAAGAGCAACAGTTTTTTTTGCATAGCATCCACAAATTGTCAGACAGGTGGGGAAAATGTATAGCTAGCGATGGGAAATGCTTCGAATAAAATATTTTTTATCATTTTCATACAAAAACGTGTATTTTCTATACAAAAATTCCGGTTTCATATTTATAGACCTGGTACAATCTACCCAAAGTGATAGTACGAATTAAATCATCTTTAAGAAATAGTAGACGCCTACGCTGTGTCATGCCGGTACCGCGTCATTGGATTATTCGGTATTCGGTATAATATTAAAAAAGTTATTATTTGTTGGGATCGTTTGCTGATTAGGAGAAGGATCTCGAGTAATTGATGAAAACGCGAATTTATATAAGAGGAAGTATTGATTATAGGCAACGGTAACTTTCCGTTCTACTATATATTTAAAAGTCATGGTAAGAATGTATAATAATACGTTGTTTCGAGTATTTGTCGAGGAACCAACCCGTTCTCTCTTGAGTCTAATTTATAACTGATTTTCTTAAAGCAGTTGCTAAGGGTGTTCACGAAAATCTCTTAATTCGCAATTTTAGCGTTAGCCTATCGTCGATCACCAAGCGAGTCGCCTCATGCTGCGTCGGCGTTCTTGGTGTCGATCGTACGATCGGGCATTGGACTTCGTTTCCTGTCTTGAACGAATTTCAATTTTTTTTTCTATGGAATATTCCTGAATATACGAAATACGAAGTGGAATATTCCGCGGCACAACACTGGTTGACACTGAAGCGGGGTTATCGTTGTAAGAATGTCTGTTTAGGCAATGCAGCTTATTAGAGAAAACGGTAGGCGTGCATGGGTTCATGTTTACAGCATTTCCAAAGAGGTTGTTGAGAATTCCTTCCGGAAGAACCTTGACCGATCTGTGAATATACTGGAACGGGATGAGAACTCACTCGAGGCAAGAGGAAAATAACCAGACACATAAATCTTATACTGAGAAAGTGGTTTATTGCTGCCTTCCTTCGCAGTATTCAAAATTCAATTTTCAAAACAACACCATGTGTCTAATAAACTATGTGAAAATTCAGACCAAAAGGACTTTAATTTAGAAACTTATCCAAAATGTAAAATTTTGCAAACAAATACAAATTATAAAAAAGATTAACAAATTGAGCTGTGAATTGACATACTATGAGCAGCACACAATTATATTAATTGTGCGCTGAGTGAAGACATGAGCAAGCGGTGCATGCAACGCAGTGATAGCTACGCTGCACGACACGCTCAGACTGGTGAGTGCAAAAACATAAATAAGTTAGTAATTTGAATTTGGCATCGTAATGTGAGCAGCACACAATTATATTAATTGTGTGCTGAATATGAACTTGAGACAGCGGTGCGTGCAACGTAGTAACAGCTACGCAGCACGACACGCCGATGCCATTGAGTGCGAAAATGTGTGCGTAACTCACTGCAACCACTCAGCACTGTATTGCAGAGTAGTTGCAATGAATTAATAATGAGAGCACTCTCAGTAAATGTTGCAGGAGTGCTGGTCTATGTGAACTCAGCTACGCAGTCAGCACTGCGTAGCACAGTACAAACAGATATTGAGGCTGTACAAATGAACTGCGTATAGTCACTGTACTTTCCCAGCAGAATTTCTGGAGGGAAGTACAGTGAATAGACCACACCGGTATAATTGTATTAATTATACCGGCTAAAGCAAGTGAGGAGAGCTAGATGCCGCATGTGCTGCAGCGCATGCCACGAGTGAGCCAAAGTGGTGATGCACCGTATTTCTCTTCTCACTGACATTGAATTTCCACCAAATTATGTCGATGTACTCTTACCTTGAGCAAACGAGTCCTGATGAGCGAGATGTTGAGCGAGTCCGATGTATAAATGTCCGAGGAAAATGCTTGAGAGTCCTATGGATGCGCGTGCTGTCCAGTGGATGTGTGTCGCAAAAGTGCCAAATTCTCAAGATGGCTGCGAGTATGAAAGTTTCGTTGGGCGCTGGAGTCAGTTGAGCGAGATAGGCGGTGAGCGAAACCGAAGTCAAGCGAGAGAGACATCCTCTCGCTCGACGCGGCGTGCCAACGAGGCGCATCCTCGGCTTCGCGAAGCCCATGCCTCGGCTATCTTCAACTCAACCGAACAACGCGTGGTAGAGCAGCGCAACAGGTAGGCGCACGACGATTATCGATCGCCGTGCGCCAGCTGATTTTCCAACAGAGGTAGTACGAAATAAATGATCGTTAAGAAATAGTGCACGCCTGTGTGTACCCCACAACCCCTGTGAAAACACTCTGACACTGTACAGAGGCTCAAGGTTGCTATCTTTTAAATTTTTCCTCGATTTCTGTGTTTGTAGGAAAGTCAAAATATATAGAGGGTAGTGAGGGTAGTCGAGTTAAAGTATAAAATTGCGTGAAACCGCTGTTCTCGTATTATTCAACGTTCAAACGTTCTACAACTCTCATCCTGTTAGTGTAGCATCGATATTTCGCGATTTTTTTAAAAATGGATTCTCGTAGACGTGTTCTTCTGGCTGTAGTGCGTGCAACGGCCCGCGTATTCATACGTCGCGAACCGCCGTCGCGCGGCGCTTTACAGAGCGCTGGTTCGTAAATATCGCGAATTTCACGTTCCAGCGTCTCATCGCGGAGTTTAGTGAAGTACTGTTGCGTGGTGGTGTAGAAGGGATTACCGCGACTTACACGAGTCGCCCACTGCGGCGAGCACCCGGCTTCATACAACATCATGTGGTTGTGCATCTTGCGAGCCACAGAGGTCTCTCACACAGGCCGCTAAGTAACTTAATTATGGCCGTCGAAAATCGCCATGGTGAGTAAAATTTGAAAAAATGTTTAATTCACGTCGTCTTTTAAGAAAAAAGTTTTGTTATCCGCTCTTTTGTTTTTTATTTTCATTTTGTATTTTTTAATTTCATTAAAATTTTTTAAATCTAGCAAAAATAATTTTTATGATTTAACAATTTTATTATTGTGTTCAAAAATTTAATAAAATATTGGGGCTGGGAAAAAGTTCGTGGCGTTTTTTTAGTAAAAGTCCATTGGTTTTCTTATAGTGTGAAGATGATATTACTTAAACTGAGTATGCTCTATTATTATCGACAATGTTTCGCTATTTTTCGGGTTGAGCCATGTTGTCATCGGTGAAGAACTTCTGTGGTTTCTGGTTGAAAAACTGTATCAAGTGGTTTTCACAGGCTTCTTTTGAAAGCAGCTTCATTCCATTGAGAGAGTTCGGAATAAGTGATAGTCAGAGGGTGCTATGTCTAGACTATACGGTAGATGCATAAAAACTTCCCAACTAAGCTCTCGCAATTTTGACGGGTCATCAAAGAAGTGTGTGGTCGGGCGAACCATTTCCGCGCAGCAGATTTTGATAAAGTACCTTCACCGTACACAGCACAAATTATTTCACAAGCCTGCGCAGCGTTTTTCTCTTTGTCGTAATAATATTGCAAAATATAGCGCAATTTTTCACTACTTTTCTCCATTTTCAAACGCAAACAACTTTCCAACTACTGCAACAATTTTGATGTTTATATACTCAATGTAACGCTCAAAGTGTCCCCTTTCCAACGAGCGTTTAGTGGTGTCGCTGCGATCTGTGTTTCCTGACTTATTTGCAATTGATCCCATCTATCGGGAAAAAACGCCACAAACTTTTTCCCAGACCATATACATTGTCAGCGCCAATGAGTCTATGGACCAAGTTTTGGTTTGATTGGTTGACTGAAAATGGTTTAATTTTGTATTTTTTAATTTTTGAAATCTCAAAAATAATTCTTATTTTTTAAAATAATTCTTATTTTTAAACAAATTCACTATTATTTTTTTAATTTAATAAAACACATTGTCGACACCAGTGAGGCTATGCACCAAATTTTATTTTGATTGCTTGACAAAAAATGAATTGATTTTAAGTCCACTTTCACTTTGTTTCGCAAAAATTGATACACTTTCCGTCAAGCAATCAAAGTAAAACTTGGTTCGTAGACTCGTTAGCGTCGGCAATGTATTTTATTCAATTTTTCAATAAATAATAAAAACATTTTTGCGAAATTAAAATATGAAAAACAAAAGAGTGAAAAACAAAACGTTTTTCTTTAAAGACGTTACATTTTTTTTTTTTAATTTCCTTACAGCTATGCGCTCGCTACTTGCGTCAAGTAGCAACGAGAACGACGCTGGACCTTCCAGCGTCGACTCATGCTTGGCGTTACCGTCGTCATGCACGACATCGCCTAGCCCTGACGACGACGACGACGCCTCTATGTCGGGTGTATCGGCAGACGATGGTGACGACGACAATGAAAACAATCAACTGAGGACACTGGAGGCCCAGGAACCTGATTATTTCATAGACGCCGATGATGAGGCTATGGAGGAGGAGGAAGACGATGACATTGACAGCGACAGCGCCGACGACGACGATGATATCCTCAGCAGCCCGGCTAGCCCTGACCCTGAACAGCCGGGCATAGAAGAAGAAGAACAACCAGTGATAGACGAGGCATCCACGGAATCCGAGGATGACTCGTATTATGGTGAGTAAAAATAATTTTTTAATATTTAGTATTAGATTATTCTACGGAGGTAAATAAAAGGGGTCGTCTAGTGTGAAGGCCGTTTTTTTAAATGCTTTTTTGGGGAATTTTTTTTTGACAAACCATTAAAATAAAATATCTTATAAATTGTATATCATTTTTATTAACATTTAAACAAACTTTGTGAATTTTTTGAAGTCATTATATAGAATATAGTCGGAGATACACCGCCCAACAAGAACACATATATAAAAAGAGGTGCTCCACTGCTGCCATGATTCCGGCCGTTCTGCTTATCTGGAATAAAAAAACTAAACGCAATTTTAATCGTGAGACTTGATGCTCTACGTGGAGCTAAAATAAAGTTAGAATTCAAAAAAATAATTTTTTTAGGCTTTAGAAAAAAATTCAATTTTTCGTATTTTTTTTGGGGTGTATATAGCTGATAAAAAGAAAACTAACGAAGCAATCTTAATTATTTTAGTTCAACTTCCAGTTATATATGTACTAAAGATGCTGTATAAATTTAAGCAGAATCAATCAAATAGTTTTTGAGATATCATGGCGGTTTGAAAAAATCGTGTTTTGAGAAAAACGCGTTTGAAAGTTGTTGTATATAATTCATAATAAAAAAATGGTCTCACCAACAATCTGCTATGCCTGGACCATATAGTACACCTTCCTCTTCTTCAAAGAAGTCATGCCAGGCCGTTTTCTCTTCTCTGTTTGATATCCGGGTTTGTTTGGCGAAATCGCTCAACCATCTCTCTCTGAGCGGTTGATGCGAGAATCGTTACGCTGATGGATGAACGCTTGGGCATTTAGGCCAATATTTACACCCATGACTTCCATCAGCTTTAGGATAAATTCGAACCCTTCGTTGAAGATTAGCATAGCAAGAAATGTGGTGATTTCGACGACTTTTGCAATAGAATGAAGATGCTTCGGAGCGAAAGTCCAGATTAGTGAGTTTAGTGACTCATTATTGTTTTGAGTCTCCGCTCCCAAGCACCTGGTCAATAAATGTTCTCTCGACGAATCTTCATAGATTGGCTTGATAACTTCCTGAACTTGTTCAGAAAGCGGCTGCTTATCGTGTTCAAATTGGTCGCTGATTCTCAAAAATTCAGCTCTACGCCACTTACACCAACTATTTTCACCTGCAGGACAGTTTTGATGCTGTGGCTTGCCATCCGTGGAAATCTTGTGATAAAAAGTGGCCCAAATTTCTTTTTTCATATCAGCAACGGAATCCTTTCAACATGTCCAACACATTCTTTTGAAACCTTTTGAACCTTTGAAGGTCTTACTGTCACCATCACCAATATACGTTAAATATTTGACTCTATATTTCTCTATTGAACGTGTAAACATTTTCACGATGGCATCTATCTCCATTTTTTCAGAACTTCCAGTATGATTGATTGTACAATTTTCTTCATGGAAAGGGAACCATTCTTCTTATCCATGTGGATCATCCTCCTTTTTATTTTTCCACAAAATACATCCCTGACAAAATCTACTCAACACACACGCATCCACTACTTTGCCGGTATATTTTGCAATTAGTGTTGAGACGCCGAATACAGATGAAAAACCTCGCTTTTTTCACGTTCCATCTCCCGAGACTGTAAATTCATCTTCTGGTTCACCGGCTTCTTTATTGAGCTCTTTCTCCTCAGTAACGGCCAAGGACAACGCATTTTTATAAACAGTCGAAGCAGCTATATATATATATATATATTATTCAATACTCCATAATAAGTTGTAACGGAACGCAATTAAGGCGATCCGCTACTATAACCAACAACCTTAATTCGATCTAACAAACCAACCCATACCAACTAAAACAAAGACATAGCATACCACAACCAGACAAAGACAACAAGTAGTTATCGGGAGACAAAACAATCCATAACATCTCCAAGAAGCAGCTACCGAACGAGGAAAACAGAAGAGACAAGCAGGTACGCACGTAGAATCGTAAGTACAATGGCGTAACTAAAAGGCCCGCCCAGCCTGAAGACCACCATGTAAACAAAACAGAGCACGCAAGGGGAACCTCCCCCGAACGAAGCCAACTAGACAGGAGGCGGAACAGCAAGCACACGCCGGGCCTACTAGACCAGCGCAATAGCCCCCGCCCTATACGAAGACCGGACCAAGCCTAACGCAGTCGGCACTACCCAAATAGGCCATACTACTCAAAAGGCGAGAACACCAAGAACGCCACAGCACGGCGAAAAGAGAAAAGAATGCGTGGAACTCTCGAGATTCCACGAAGCACCAAGACAAATCAACAGGGTACCTTCGCATGAAGCTTCTCTACGTACCCCCACTCACAGATAAAACATTAACAATAAGAAAAATGCTTTAAACAAACCTATCTCTCACAAATATTAATAAACAAATAGAGAACAAGACAACCCTTACTCAGGAGAATACATGAAAACAATAATAACATAAAAATCCGGTAAAAATCCCTAGAAAACTCCCAAAGAAGACATAATTAACAATAATTAACAATCCTCGGTGAATAGTCACCATTTGAACATACAGGCAACTGCACGAGAGGCAGGATAAGACCTATATGGGCACGAATCCTGGAAAAATCATGACCTAACGATAAAAACCACCAGTAAAAAGTTTGAACCTACAACAGGTAAGAATATAACATTGGCTGACGAAATACAACCTCGCTAGAACCGCGTCACAAACCCCAAGGGAAACAAAGAGCGGGCTAAATATAGAAATTTAAGGAATAACGGAACACCTACACGTCACCCCGCACCTCCCTCACCTAGTGCTTGAAGTGCGACAAACATCACGTGACCTACCACAAAACACCCCCCGGGGTCCTCCACCAACCTATATAAACCGCGACGGGACAAGCCTCGGGGCTCTTGTCAAAATTCAAACATCAAGACAAAGTGCTGCTCGACAGCCTACCCAATAGATAAAATGACTCGGAAAATCCACACGTGTTCTTTCGATCAAGTCGATTCCCCGGCATTGCGCTTGGCCGTCGTTTGATCGAACGAACTTATCAGGATACTCTGTGAGGAGTAAGGCTCCCCTGCACTGCGCTTGGCCGCCCCTACTCACAGCGTCAGGGCACACTCTACTAACGGGTCCCCACGCACGGCGTCGTGGCTATCCGTCTCTTGTAGTGTGAAGAAGCACGAGTGACACAAGGTCAAGGGAGTGGCATCCCGACTAAGTGCACCGCGCACTAGATTCGTAGGGTGTACTGCGTGGGTAGGACCACGTCAGGGCCAGCACCAGCTACCGCCTGACACCTGCGGATACCTCGGCTGCTCGCAATCATTAAGGAACCGAATCGTAAGCCTCTTAATGGCACGATAAAGTGCTTAATTAATCGCGAATAAAGGCCTCAGTATCCGGGGTCCAGGAAGAGTCAGCTGGTCATAGCTGCGAACCCGGTGTCTTGTGCGAACAGCGAGCTATAGCTAGGGACCCAAACAATAGCAAAGGCGAGTAAGATAGGTAGGTAAATTCACACACACACACACACTACCTACAGTACGACACTCGCGATCATACTACAAGCTCACCGCGTGAATGTCAGTAGGGCGGAGCCTCAAAAGGCAAGCCACGAGTTTCCTCTTTAAAGCAAAACATCAACATAGTCAAGCACCGGCTAAACGTCCAATGATTTACACAAGGGCTGACCTGTACATCTTACGATGGTACAACGGAATGCCCCGTATGAGGACAAGCACTGGCAGTAAGAACTAAGCAGGCCCGACCCCTTTGTAAAGCCTAATAGACGCAGAACGAGATAAACACACAGATAAAGGAAAAGCCCCACACAGAATATATCCTGAGACCATGTCAAACGTAATTTTACGGATCGCGTAAAAAGAAACGCGACAGCCCCAAATGAGATAAATTGAGTGTTGAGCTTCGTATAGGTGATATCTCGTCACCATATGAATGATAGAGTCACGACCCGATACAAACCGGAAAAAAATCCGTATACGTAATTTTAAGCATCGCGTAGAAAGAAACGCGACAACCCGAAATTAAATAAATTGAGTGTTAAGCTCCGTAAAGGCGATATCTCATCGCTTTGCGAATAATAGAGTCACAACCCGAAACAACCGGAAATCAATCCGCATACGTAATTTTAAGCATCGCATAGAAAGAAACGCGACCACCCGAAATTAAATAAATTGAGTTTTAAGCTCTGTATGCACGAGACCTCATCGTCATACGAATATTAGAGTCCAAACCGAAACACTGGAATTTATTCCATCTCTGGAATTACAGTTGAGAGTAGAATAGCGCTAGGACACGATTCTTAGGAAAATCCGTACAAACAATACGAGATCGTCATCCTGAACCATCAATCTCCATTCCAGTCTCCTTACAAAATATTGCAAACAACTAACGCCTTAAGCACAACAAAAAGAAAAAAAGAACAGAGAATTACCCTACAAATATAAAAGACCGATGATGAAAGGGTAGCGAACCGCATGTCCACCACGGACCGATGCAACTCAAAAAATCCAACCTGAGGTCTCTTACGCAAACAATAAAAAAAATAAACAATAATAGAATCTACCACACACACTCATAAATCAATATACACCACTCTTTACATCCAGCCCAGAGCACGAACCCACCTCGAGCCACCAGTCCTCACCGATAGTTTAGGATAACCCACGCTCGAAATAAAAATCGAAAACTACGCGATCTAACCTTAACCGCTCAAACAACGCGCACCAAGCAATAATTAAAGTGCATAGCGACGATAAAAATCGCGAAATGATCGAAGTATTTCGAGCCAAACCTTGTCCCATATCCATCAGTCAACAAAACATTTTTAAACCTTCTAAGCCGAGTCCTAATAAATGCATTACAAAAACGATGCTACGATTTATTTCGTACACCCAAGCCTCGTGCACCACACTGTTTAAATGTCACTTCACTATTGCAATTCTTGCAAATGACAGACGAAGAAATGGCTGCGAAAACGCTAGCAAACTCCAAAATGCAGTAAACCAGGGTTGAAATAACGGTCACTTCAAAATTTTTCTTTGCTTCAAGTTTCATTGCTGACGTAGATATAAATGACGTTTCATTTTCTTCTGTATATCTATTTCCATGAAATTTCCTTTTTCTTGTCCGATCTCTATGAAATGGCTTAGAGTGACTTCCCTTTTTATCCATTTTCAATTATTTTTCGAAAGTGTATCGAGCGAGGAAAACTACGATGTGTACTGTGTCGATGCCACGCCGAAATTGATCGACCGACACTATACACAGATGTTGAAACAGGTTTGTAAACAGTTCTGGGTGCCCATTAGTTGAGTCTATGAAACAAAAGAGCCAGGTAAGCAGTTGGGCTCGAGAATATTTGATGCGAAAGCCAGCGCTGCGCCGCCCCGCTGAGTGAGCCCCGTGCGCTCCATATACCTGCTCCAGTTTACGGCTGTAACTTTTCAACGGCTTCAAATTTCGAAAAATCCTTTTACCCACGTCTTCTATACATGTTTTAGATGTGATTTATGAAAAAAAAAAAACCGATTTTTTTTATCTGACATACTAGACGACCCTCTTAATCAAATTCATTTTCTGATAGATGATCAGCAGCAAGTTGTCGTGCCGGCTGTCGTGCACGAGGTCGGAAACATTCCTGATAGCCCCGAGTCACCACCGCCTCACGAGCAAGGTTTTGTCCTGGACGAAGATGCGGTGGTGATTCGCATCCGCGTGATACCACACTATCACGCGTATGTTACGGTCGGGGATGATTCCGACTTCTGCGACGAGGACGATGACCTTATTGCCTTACGATGATACGAGGCATGCCGCGGACACCCTGAAGAGTGAGCGTAAAAAAATCCTGAAATCTGGATATTTTACAGCTCACTGGCCTCTGCTGCTGTCGCCGATACCATCACTGGTTTCCGCAGAGCCCTCGTCGTCATCGTCATCGTCATCATCATCAGCGTCATCATCAACGTGCTCGTCGTCATTATCATCGTCGGATGAAGACGAATCATCATCAGCACCTACATCGCCAGCGCCTCTAGCATCGATAGTGTCGTCATCAGCATCGTCATGGCACGAGGTATGTCTCGAGAATCAAATAGGTAGCGGTTTAGTTGATGCTGGGGTTAATAGCGTTAGTCGCGTAGTAGCAGGTGTCGATAATACTAGGAATAATAGCCCGGATACAGAGATCCGAGATTATCATCGATGATACGGACGATGTTTTACCGCCAGCAAATCATTTTGTTGTCGCGGGTGTGGAGCGATATAAATATTTACGTCGTTTCGGGATTTCAGCGCGACAGATGGATCGCACGTTAGTACAACCACCCGCACCTATAAATCCCGTCACGTGGATCCGTAACTCTGTTCGAGATATTCTCGATTATTCCATAAAGGATCGCGATGACACAGATGTAATACATGTGGGTTTTGTCACTGGCTAGATGGCAGACGTTGGAGCCGGTATATCAATGAGGCCTATTTCACGGTTCACTGATGAAGCCCTATGGGCTTAGATGTTTACCGTAAATCAGAGCTCGAGGGTTCTCGCGGCCTCCGACACGTTGCGATTCACCGTTACATATGTAGCGGTGCCGGCTGTTCAGGGACTGCGTGTGTCAATCGTGAAGAGTCGATCCGCGATTTATATAATACAAAACGGGGATAATTTGTGTTTTCCGCGCTCGATCGTTGTAGCCCTTACAAATAACGTACATAAACGCGAACGTAGCAAAGACTCGGAAATAGCTTGGACTCGTATACGACAAGGGGCGTGGCTCGACCAACGTGAAAAAGCGCGATCTCTTGTTCAGCTGGCTGGTGTGCAAATACCTCCAGAAGACTGTGGTATTCCGGAAATAACAAATTTCCAAAGATACCTCATACCTTTGAGGATTGCTATCGTGGTATACGATTGGGATTCACTCGGTACAAGTGTAACCCCGCTTTTTGATGGACAAGCGTCTTTCGTAATGCAGGGGTCATCCGAGGTTGTTAATATAGCATATAGTGCTACATTAAAACACTATTCGCCAATCACCAACGCAATGGGCGCAGCAGGTGGTAAGAATTATTGTATATAGTACAATAAATCTTACCGTCGTGAATTCGAGCATCGTTGCCTGAGTAAATGTCCACGATGCTCCAGTGTGCCGCCCTGTATCAAAGAGTCCCAACGGTTGATAAAGAGGTCGTAGCTGGTCTGGTGGTGGGTACTAGTCAAACAGTGCCCCCCGCTGTGAATAGCAAGAAATCGTGTGACGATTGTGGACGAATGTTCTACAACCCCTTGTGTTTTGCCACCATTTAAAACCTTTGGTGAACCGCAATAAGGCGAAACAGTTACGAAAATCTATTTGTGAGACTTACCGCGTTTGTAAATCTTGTGATAAAGTTATGAGTGATAATCACAAGATTCACGAATGCGGTGTTTATTTTTGTCGCTTGTGTCGTAGTACATATGGCTGCAATGATCGTTGTTATATGCAAATTGTCGAACCACGGAAAAAATTGGAACCGATCGCCGGACACCCTGAAACGCTATTTATATTTTACGATTTCGAAACGCCCCGGAATAAGCCGTATATTACTACAAATACGGGAGACGACTCCTTCCAGCACGTGGTCACGCATTGTGTAGCGCAACAGCCTTGTGAGCTTTGTTCCTCTACGGGAGAACATCTACCCTTGGGCCATGATTGTGGTGTGGTGTGCAAGAGTTTTTATTAAAAAATAATCCCGTAGATGAATTTGTAGATTTGGCCGTGCGACCTTCCACCAAATTTCGTAATATAGTATGTATTGCACACAACGCCAAAGCATTTGACAGCCAATTTATATTGCGTAGCATATATTGCATAGCATAGAACATTCCACGGATATGCCCACACCCAATATAATCGTCACCGGTAATTCAATGGTTTCAATGCGGGTCGGCCGCACGACTTTCATAGATAGCATGAATTATTTTTATATGCGACTCATGCACTACCCAAGGCCTTTGGGTTTAGCGAGCAATTGATCAAGGGTTATTTCCTGCACCTCTTCAATACTGAAGACGCCTAAGGATATAACGGTGTTCTCCCCGCAGCTGCGTATTACTCGCCCGACACAATTAGTAAACTAGACCGCGCAGAATTTTACGAATGGTACGCTGAGCAACTCGATAAAGCCGTAACATTTAATTTCGAAAAAAAAATTTTTAAGTATTGCAAGATGGACGTTGACATACTCCATCGAGCTTGCTTCGAATTTCGTGAAATAGTTTTATCGGTAGGTAATATATGCCCGTTCGCCGAGGCCAGTAGGATAGCATCGGCTTGCTCAGTCGTATAACGTCGTAATTTTCTAAGACCGGATACAATTGGTTTTATACCTGCCGGTAGTTATATGCGTGCGGAAAATCACTCACAGCAGGCCGTCGACTGGCTCTTATGGGTCGAGCATGAGCTCGGTCATACGCTTATTCACGTGGGTCGGACCCATGAATATAAACTACCCGAAGGGCCACGTGTCGACGGCTATCTAGAAGTAAACAATCGTCGTATTGTTTATCAATACCATGGTTGTTACTGCCATGGATGCCGTGTGTGAGAAACTCTGACGCTGGTAACGAAAGTATGGACACTCGATATGAGTGTACTGTGGCAATGAGTTTAAAAATTCGTTCACATGGTTACGAGTTGGTGGAGATTAATATACTCCGCAGAGTCGAGCCGCGTGTGAACAAATTTGTAAAAAATCATCCACGGCGCACCAGAGAGAGTTTAAACCCTCGTGCAGCGTTTTATGGTGGTCGCACAGGCAATATCATCACCTCCTACGATGTCGCACCAGGGGAGAAGATATCGTACATCGATATCTGCTCGCTTCTTATATATATAAGACAGGTCGCTACCCTGTGGGGCACCCGAAAATATATATCGGTACCGAGAGCGACGATTTGTTGTGTGGTTCACTCGATGCTCTCAGTGTAACGGTCAAAGGCTTGGTCGAGTGTACCGTAATCAGCTGGCGCACGGCGATCGATATTCGCTGTGCGTCGATCTGTCGCTGCTGTGTAGCATGCTGCGTTCGGCTATGCCGGGGATGGCCGAGGCTGTGCCTCGCATTCGTGCCGCGTTAAGCGAGAGGCAATCTCTCTCGCTTGACTTCGGCTTCGCTCACCGGCTATCTCACTCAGATGACTTTAGCGCATAACGGCTCGTTTGTAAAACGCAACCATATTGTAAAATCTGACACTTACGTGAAAACCCGCTCGAACAGCGCACTCATCTCTGGCACACTCTCAGACTTTTTCACTGCTTCCACCGGATCAGTTCAGCTTTCGTGCTCACCAGGACTCAGAATCAGGTATGAGTACATCGTTATAATTCATAGTAAATTTAATGACGATGACGAGTGAATATCTTATCGGTGCACCCTCATTAATTGTCTCACTTTGTGGCGTGCTCTGCAGCATGGGCTGTACCACGTTTTCCTCATCGGATTTGCCCGCTGGATTAATATAATTGCGCGTGTTGCTATTATTCACTGTACTTTCCTCCAATAAACTTGCTGGGAAAGTACTGTGAATATTTTCTAATCATTTGTGCATCCTCAAAATCTGACTTTGCCGTGCTCTCCAGCGCTGACTGCATCACGTTTTTTCATATCACACATCCAGCACTCAAGCAAAGTAATTGCAAGTGCTCTCACTTGCTCTCAGTATTTTCTCTCTTATAAACCTATGGAGAATTTGTTGAGAGTAAGTGAAATATTCTACGCTCTCACATTTCTCATTCTGTGGCGTGCCCTGCAGCGCTGGCTGCACCACGAACACTACACTCATTACCAGACAGCAGACAATTAGTATAATTGTGTGCTGGTCACTCAAATCGAAATTCAATGCAGTTTATTTTTTTGTATTTTATTTTATATCTTTATTATTTTTTGTATTTTATATATTTTGTAGTGAAAGCGGATGACAGAATAAAAACCACTTTCTCTATAAATCATCTTTCTGTCTTGTTTTATTTTTCCCTGTTGTGAATGAAGCCTCATAATTTTCAATATATTCACAGATCATTCCAACTACATCTGGATGGAATTCTCAAACACGTACAATGTACAAAACTTGTCATGTCGTATGCCGTAACTGTTACCATATTATACGCCGATTATTACTATCGTTTGGATTTAAAGATAGCGATGCTGCTGATAGTTAGAAACAACTTCGTGATATAAACTTTGTAAATATGTAAATAGAGCGCGCGCGTGTGTGCGTGCGTGCGTGCGTGTGTGCGTGCGTGGGTGTGTGTGTGCGTGCGTGCGTGCGTGCGTGCGTGCGTGCGTGCGTGTGTGCGTGCGTGCGTGTGTGCGTGCGTGCGTGCGTGCGTGCGTGCGTGCGTGCGTGCGTGCGTGCGTGCGTGCGTGCGTGCATGCGTGCGTGCGTGTGTGCGTGCGTGCGTGCGTGCGTGCGTGCGTGCGTGCGTGCGTGCGTGCGTGCGTGCGTGCGTGCGTGCGTGCGTGCGTGCGTGCGTGCGTGCGTGCGTGCGTGCATGCGTGCGTGCGTGTGTGCGTGCGTGCGTGCGTGCGTGCGTGCGTGCGTGCGTGCGTGCGTGCGTGCGTGCGTGCGTGCGTGCGTGCGTGCGTGCGTGCGTGCGTGCGTGCGTGCGTGCGTGCGTGCGTGCGTGCGTGCGTGCGTGCGTGCGTGCGTGCGTGCGTGCGTGCGTGCGTGCGTGCGTGCGTGCGTGCGTGCGTGCGTGCGTGCGTGCGTGCGTGCGTGCGTGCGTGCGTGCGTGCGTGCGTGCGTGCGTGCGTGCGTGCGTGCATGCGTGCGTGCGTGTGTGCGTGCGTGCGTGCTCGTTTATGTATATAGTTTGTAGATAATTTTTCACAAGTGTTTTTGTACTTGTTACTTAGTATATATACATATACAGTAGCGGACAAAAGTTTAAGACGATGAATTACAATTTGGTTCATAGATCTGTCATACAAGTACTAACGTTTCCTTCGGCTTGTTGTTTTTTTACAATACATGTGTACATTTGACCTTCATAATGTAGAAGTCTCGGTCGTCAAATGTAAGCAATATAGATTATACAATTTTTTTTTTCTTCCAACCATCTGTAAACAACGGACATTAGTTTAAGACGATCTGTCGAACAAGATACCCGTAGTCGATCCACGCAATAATTTGATATATTAATACTGCAAATAGTTTGTGGTGTATCATACAGTGTCTTAAGTTTAATTACGTACGAAAAGAGTATGGGTAAAGCCCGTAATTTGTCATCAACTGAACGAAAACTAATCGTGTCTCTACGGAAGCAAAATGAGACATTTTCTTCAATTGCAACTCAAATGAATCGATCAGAAACTTCTTGTAAGCAAGCGTGGTACAAGTTTGTGAAGACTGGGGACTAGTTTGATCGACCAAAAAACGGTAGACCGCGGAAAACCACGCCAACGCTGGATCGTCGGATTCATCGATTAAGCGAGAGAGATCGTTTTCGTTCAGCAGTCGATATCAGAGCTGAAATATCCAGTAATAATAATGCACAAATTAGTGTAAGAACTGTCCGAAGACGATTAGACAAATTCAATTTGAAAGCACGAAAGCCGAGGAAGAAGCCGATGCTCAGTAAAAAGAATAAAAAATTACGAATGCAATTTGCTAAGGCTCATCGGCATTGGACAAGTGAGGATTGGCAAAATGTGCTATTTTCGGACGAATCCAAATTCAACCGAATTTGTTCTGACGGGATACTGTATGTAAGACGTCGAATTGGCGAAGATTTAAATCCTCGATGTGTTTTACGGACAGTTAAGTATGGAGGTGGAAACGTAATGGTGTGGGCATGTTTTTCTCGCAATGGTCCTGGACCAATACGCCGAATTAATGGAATCATGGACCGTTTTCAATACTTGGATATATTGAAAAATACTATGTTACCATATGCCTACGAAAATATGGGTGATAATTTTATTTATCAACAAGATAATGACCCAAAGCATACGGCTCGGGTAGTGAAAAGTTTTTTTCAAGATGAAAAAATCACTTTATTACCGTGGCCGTCGCAGTCGCCGGATTTAAATCCAATTAAAAACTTATGGTGTACCATAAAAAGAAGGGTTCAAAGAAATAAACCAAAAAATTTTGACGATTTGTACTCTTTGGTTGAAAAAACGTGGAATGAAACAACTGTGGACGACTGCAAAAAATTAATTGATTCAATGCCTCAAAGATGTGCTGATGTGATAAAAAATAATGGACTGTGGACAAAGTATTGAAGGGAGGAAAATATCTGTATATTTTCTACCAAAAAATATTTTTTTACGTATAGTCTTAAACTTTTGTCCCCGAAGATATCAAACAAATTTATGTTTTCTTTGTTTATTGTATCTAATGTACTTACGCGCAAAATTGAATTTATGTAATAAATATATGAATTAATGATTAATTAGCTAATACAAAAAAAAATCCACTGAGTCAATTTTTTTCATAAAAAAATCAATGATTACTTTTTTTTTCCTCTCCGTCTTAAACTTTTGTCCGCTACTGTATATATGTATGTGTGTAATGCCAATACAGATGCAGTGAGTGTGTGTAAATACGTACGTTTATGTATACAGTTTTGTAAATTATTGTTATTCTTTACGAATATTATTGTAGTTTGTATATATGTATGTGTGTAAAAACGATTAATATATGCGGATTTATTTATATGATTTTGTAAAAGAATAATAAAAACACGTATCAGGAGTACAAATTGAAAATGCGGGATTTTTTTCTATTTTTGAACGTTTATTCTGAAAAAATGGTAACAAATGAATTATTCAAAGTATTGTCCATCGCTAGCCACAACTTTTTCCCATCTTTCTGGCAATTTACGGATACCGTCGCGAAAAAATTCGGCCGGCTTGGCTGCTATCCAGTCATCGACCCATTTTTGGGCTTCTTCGTAAGAATGGAAGCGCTGGTCAGCTAGGCCATGTGTCATCGATCGGAAAAGGTGGTAATCGGAAGGAGCAATATCTGGGCTATACGGCGGGTGGGGTAAGACTTCCCATTTCAGCGTTTGTAGGTATGTTTTGACCGGCGCTGCAACATGTGGCCGAGCGTTGTCATGTTGCAAAATTACTTTGTCGTGTCTTTGCTCGTATTGTGGCCGTTTTTCTTTGAGTGCGCGGCTCAAACGCATCAATTGAGTTCGGTATAGTGCTCCTGTGATGGTTTCGTTCGATTTCAATAGCTCATAATACACCACACCCAGCTGGTCCCACCAAATACAGAGCATGAGCTTGGCGCCGTGAATATTTGGTTTGGCCGTCGATGATGATGCATGGCCGGGGTAACCATATGATTTTTTGCGCTTCGGGTTATCGTAATGGATCCACTTTTCATCACCAGTGACAATGCGATGCAAAAAACCCTTCCGTTTTTGCCGTTCGAGCAGCAGTTCGCATGCAAAAAAACGGCGCTCGACGTCTCTCGGCTTCAGCTCATACGGCACCCAATGTCCTTGCTTTTGGATCATTCCGAGGGCTTTTATACGATGGGAAATGGCTTGTTGTGTCACTCCCAATGAATCTGCGAGCTCTTGTTGAGTTTGACACGAGTCTTCATTGAGTATTGCCTCCAATTCAGCATTCTCAAACTTTTTCACTTGGCCCGGCCGCTCTTTGTCCTCAACGTCAAAATCACCACTTCTAAACCGCACAAACCATCTCTCGCACGTTGAAACCGATGGAACATGACTCGGATAAGCCTCGGAGACCAATCGATGTGCTTCAGCAGCACTTTTCTTCAAATTAAAGAAGTAAATTAAAACTTCCCGCAAATGCTGTTTTGTTGGCACGAAACTCGACATATTGAGAGCTCAAAAAAACTATGAATTTGACACTGCGACAAATTGACACATACTGAAAATTAAAGCTATAAGACGTAGCTTTGACATGAACATAGTCACAGTACTGCCTGATGCGTATAGCGTTAGTAACGCCATCTGTTATCAAACCCGCATTTTCAATTTGTACCCCTGATATATACAAACATGTACAGTACGATTTGGAATTACTATGGATAAATTCAACGCCTTGTATTTTCTGTCGTGATATTATTCGAAAGTTTCCCCACAATGTCACACACATTTTCATATTCAGCTAGGACAGGTATCAAAGAGACCTCAGATGTATGTATAATCGTAACAGCTGTGGAAAGGTTAGTTAAAAAGGAAACTGCCGGGTAAAAGCACCTTTGCCTCTCTTTCCAAGCATAATGAATTGCCAGTATACTTGTGATCGACTGCTGCAAGGATCTCTGGAATCTCACCAAAGCGGAGCACGTTACATTACAACAAATCGGGTATGAAAACACGTATTAACAGTTCACCACCATAACGCCGTAACTGCAGTTTCTTATACGAAAATCTCAAAATAAAACAATTTTTTATGGAGCTGAAAAATAACGAACGTTTTTACTTACCATGAAGATTATGAACAGTTGAAAAGTTTTCAAATATAAATTTATATTCACCTGAAAAAAATATTTTTAAAAAAGCTCAGGAGGGGGCTCAATTATCGACGACTGGTGCATGTTTCACAGGTAGAAGAGTACACAATATTATTTACCGTAATCTACTTATCTTCCGTAAGTCCTAAATCGATTAGGAATAGGTGGTCTGGGGGTGAGGACTGCGGAGGACCAATCACGGCTAGAGGTAGAGGTAGTGGGCGTTCTGTGGGACCAATCAGGAATGGGATGAGGTGGTGGGGAGAGACACGCCCTCTCTACACTAAAGACTCCGCAATGAAAATGCAGCATGGGAGGAGAGGGGGCGGGCCTAGTCTAGACACGCCCTGGCGCCAAGAGGAACAGAGGAGCCACGCCCTGTCTGTTTTTCTATAAAGGGCCTTCCCTACTTTCAGGTATTGCGGGAATAAGTTTTATAAGTAATTTTTAATTAATAAAAATAAGTTTTAACATTGAAGATAATGTAGGAAGCCACGCCCTGCCTGTTTTTCTATAAAGGGCCTTCTCTATTTCCAGGTATTGCGGGAATAAGTTTTATAAGTAATTTTTAATTAATAGAAATAAGTTTTAATATTAAGGATAATGTAGGGAAAGAATGAAAGTTTGGCCAAAAACCCTCTAGTATGAGAGAGACACACCTGTGTGAATAAAAGTGTAATACAGAGCAATCAGCAGGGATACGTAACGGGAGGAAGGGAGATGGATCAGTGAAATATTCCTTTTCTCGCTTCTATCAAACTACCCCGGATAACTCGAGAACCGAGGGTCGGGGAGGAGTAGGAATAGAACTGTCCTGAATTTGAAGCGCTTGGCTATCCAAATCCGGGAGCTTCCAAACCACTGTACCATGAAATAATTGCAGTATAGTGGCACTATTGGGAGCGAAGTGAGAGGATTCTACCATTGATCACACCTTAGCACACCCGCTTCGTTTTAGAAGAGACTTATGACTGTATAACTACATAACATCCACGGTGAAGAATTTTTTTGTTAGCCGATCTAACACCATTGATGTAAGAGGCACCGATAACCACTTATTTGTGTATAACTCCATAACATCCACGGTGACAAATTTCGTTGTCGGCCGATCTAATACTATTGGTGTAGGCGGTACTGATAAGGACGCCTATGCAATCCAAAAACTACCAAGATAACCTTACAGCCACCTTGGAGTACCGTGAGGGATTTATTACTCCTGAAGAGTATATGTACACCTTTGCTCTATCCCACTGCTTCCTCCACCACGCAGCTACGACCCACCACCCCACTCTCTCACCGCCGCGCTACCCACTCTGCTTAACCAGTGTTGGTGACGTGAAGATGGTAAAGTGAGGTGGTGTGGGTACTCTGGTGAACAAGGAAGCGTAGAGATAAGAGCAGGATGGAGCAAAGGTGTACACATACTTGGAAAAATGAATAAAATTATGTACTCACCACCACAGCTGTCGTCGGCATCTACCCTACTCCTGAAGCGATTTCAAACTCCTGTCTCTCGAATGTACTCCCACACACACACACACACACACACACGCGCGCGCGCGCGCGCGCAGCACCGTGTCTTCAATTTCTTGCTACGTCCTCATCAAAGCCCAACGTCCACGGCACCGATATCGTAGCCGATATCTATCTCATCGTCGAGGGCCTCTATAATACCCGCTGCAACATCTGTGCGTTTCCCGTTCGTTAATCGAACCCGCGGAGCGTTATCGCCGGCAAGAGGTCGCATCATGACACCGATCAAGGCATCGCTACCGCACGCTTCTTCGATGAGATGCTCAATATCCACAACATCCACGCGTTCGAGTCCGTATATTGAACACTCCATGACAAGAGCCGGCAGCGTACTTGCTAGAGGCTCCGGATGAAATAGGTGTGTTTGAGAATCCGCCTGTGGTGTTATTTGACAGATCTGAAATATATTGAAAAAAAATGAGTCTTCACTCACGACAAGGTGAAATAAAACCAGACACATAGATGGAAAACAGAGAAAGTGGTTTATTTTAACTTCCACACACAGCTTCAATAATACACTGTCAACCCGTTAATTTTAAATATGAAAAGAAACCCAAAATATACTAAATTTAGAAAACTATAAAATAATAAAAATAAATACACCATAATTTTGAGAATAATAAACTGAATTTGATTAATGGAGCTGCATTTGAGTGCATGAGCAGAGAACCAGCACACAATTGAATTAATTGTGTGCTGTGAGCACTGAGAGCGGTGTACGCACCGCAGTCAGTGCTGCGGAGCGTACAACGCAGTGAGATGTATGAGTACGTAGACTAATTTACTGCCTGTCAGCAAATACTCAATGTGATGGTGACATAGAATTTGCAGAAAGCGAGTACTAGTATATACAAATTTGACAACTGAGTGAAATTCTACTGACAGGCTATGATGCAGTCTACGCTGCAGAGCACTGAAGTGTGAGCTTGAGGATGCACAAATGATTTGACTGAATTCACAACACTCTCCCAGCAAGTTTAATTGGGGGAAAGTGCAGTGAATTGGTAAAACACACCCAATTATATTAATAGAGCATGCTAATAATTGAGTGAAAACGTGGTGCAGCCCGCGCTGCAGAGCACGCCACAGTGTGAGACCTTTATGAGGATGTACCGATGTGTAGTTCACTCCTCACCGTCATTGAATTATGTTAAATTGTAACGGTGTACTCTTACCTGAGTTTTGAGTCCTGTTGAGAGTGATGAGAATGTCCTGAGCGAAAAGCCAACGAGAAAAGTCGAAGATGATGGTGCGCCGTTCCTCGATGTCGTCGCAAAAAGGTGTCTGAATTTTCAATATGGCTGCGGAATATGAAATTAACGTTGAGCGCTGAAGTCAGTTGAGCGAGATAGCCGGTGAGCGAAACCGAAGTCAAGCGAGAGAGACATCCTCTCGCTCGACGCGGCGTGCCAACGAGGCACATCCTCGGCTTCGCAAAGCCCCGCCTCGGCTATCTTCGGCTCAACCGAACGACGTGTGCTTGAGCACAGCAACAGGTCGACGCACGGCGAATATCGATCGCCGTGCGCCAGCTGATTATCCAACAAGGTGAGACCAGTCGATGTAAATAGTTTCGCCGAAATCGACTAACAACACCTCGCAGTACCCATCAAAATCCGGATAAATCACTTCACCGCGGACAACTCTATTGGAATGAGGCACAATACAAGATATTCCGATATAGAGTTCGCAAAGTTCAACGGGCCTTTCTCGACGCTCCACTAAATACACGCTACGTAGGAGCTCTTCCAGTTCGTCATACGCATCGGAAATTTCCTGTGTACGCAGGAACACGCTCATCACACTCTCGACTAAAACTACTCGGCACCAAAATGCACCTCTCAAAATCTCCTTGCCGTATCGCGGAAACACATTTCTTTTTATTGTTTGCGTGTAGGATACCGAAGACAGACTAAATGCTCGAGATGCTGCTAGAGAGTATCACGGGAATAAAGATAACAACCTTCTATGAATCATGACTAGGTATCCATCACTTTAAATGCAACGAAAGCGGTTTTCGAGCATGTATAGCCGTACACTGTGCTCCTCGTCAAACGCCTGCTCGGCAGTAAAAGACATAGAATGTGATCCCTCACAGAGAGAGAGACTTCAATTATCATTCTCTAATTATTACGCTATAAAAATAAGAGACACAGTAAGATCAGATATTTTAAAAAAATTAATCAATATTTTATGGAAAGCACTTTACACATTTACCGTCGTATGCAATAGCCCTGCAAACACGGTAAGCCGCGCTCGGAGATTCCTTCACCGTTAATTTTATTTTTATCGATATAAGGAATTAATTTGTAATATTGCTATTAAATTATTTTTCGCTGTGGGTATTGTCATTTCAGTGTACTTCTGAAAAAAGAATAAAACAAGTATTTAATTGAACGCACTGGTCAATAAAAACAACGTGTATAGAATAATCGATACTGTCTTACCTGATATGCATCGTCTCATTATACAAAGTTGGCAGCGTTGATGATCTGCTAACACCGACGTCAACTGCGGATGAGCATGGCGGTTGAAACTTTTCTTTTCCGAAGTTAGATCTATCTGTACAGTGTATGTATCCTCCTCTCGTTCTCCATAACATAAATAACGAATCCTCGGTATCGGTTTATATGCAGGGGTTGCTCGCTCTGCAAGACATTATTTTTTATAATTAAAAATAAATATTACATGTGTAACGGAACGCAATTAAGGCAATCCGCTACTATAACTAACAACCTTAATTCAATCTAACAAACCAACCCACACAAACTAAAACAAGACACATAACATACCAAAACCAGACAAAGTCAACAAGTAGTTATCGGAAGATAAAACACTCCATAACATCTCAAAAGAAGCACCCACCGGACAAGGAGAACAGAAGGGACTAGTAGGTACATACGTAGAATCGTAAGTACACACCTTGAAAGTAATGGCGTAAATAGAAGGCCCGCCTAGCCTGAAGATCACCATGTAAACAAAACAGAGCACGCAAGGCGAACCTCCCCCGAACGAAGCCAACTAGACAGGAGGCGGAACAGCAAGCACACGCCGGCCTACTAGACCAGCGCAATAGCCCCCGCCCTACACGAACACCGGGCCAAGCCTAAACGCAGTCGGCACTACCCAAATAGGCCATACTACTCAAAAGGCGATAACACCGAGAACGCTACAGCACGGCGAAAATAGAAAATAATTCATGGAACTCTCGAGATTCCACGAAACACCGAGACAGATCAACAGGGTACCTTCGCATGAAACTTCGCCACGTCCCCCCACTCACAAATAAAACATTAACATTAAGAAAAACACATAAAACAAACCTATCTTTGACAAAAACTAAGAAACAAATATAGAAAAAGACAATCCTCATGCAGAAGAATACATGGAAACAACAATAACGTAAAAATCAGCGAGAAATCTGTAAAAAACTCACAAAGAAAGACATAATTAACAATAATTAATTATCCTTGGCAAATATTTATCAACAAAACAGACAGGCAACGGCATACGAAACAGGGAAGGACCCATATGGGCCTAAATCATAGAAAAACCATGACCAAACCACAGAAAACACCGGTAAAAAGTTTGAACCTACAGCAGGTAGGAATATAACGTTATCTGACGAGATTCAACCTCGCTGAAACCTCATTTCAAACCCTAGAAGGACAAAGCCTGGCCAAAAATAGAAATTCAAGAAATAACGGTACACCTATACGTCATCCCGCATCTCCCTCACCTAGTGATTGAAGTGCGACAAACACCACGTGACCTACCAGAAAACACCCCCTCGGGGCTCATCGAAGGAAGTATATAAACCGCGACAGCACCAGCCTCAGGGCTCTTGTCAAAACTAATAAGTAAAGACGAAGTGCTGCTCGGCAGCCCACCTAGTACATAAAAATTACACGTAAAATCTCCATGTAACAGATACGCGTTCTTTCGATCAAATCGATTCCCCTGCACTGCGCTTGGCCGCCTCTACTCACAGCGTCAGGGCACACTCCACTAACGGGTCCCCACGCACGGCGTCGTGGCTATCCGTCTCTTGGAGTGTGAAGCAGCACGAGTGACACAAGGTCAAGGGAGTGGCATCCCGACTGAGTGCACCGCGCACTAGACTCGTAGGGTGAACCTGCGTGGGTGGGACCACGTCAGGGCCAGCACCAGCTACCACCTGCCACTTGCAGATACCCCGGCTGATCGAAATTATTAAGGAACCGAATCGTAAGCCTCTTAATGGCACGATAAAGTGCTTAATTAATCGCGAATAAAGGCTTCAGTATCAGGGGTCCAGGAAGAGTTAGCTGATCATAGCTGCGAACCCGGTCTCTTGTGCGAACAGCGAAGCTATAGCCAGGGACCCAAACAATAACAAAGACGAGTCAGATAGGTAGGTAAATTCACACACACACACACACACCACCACCTCACGGTACGACACTCGCGAGTCCCCTATAAGCTCACCGCGTAAACATCAGTAGGGCGGTGCCTTGAAAGTCAAATCACACAGTTACTCCTATTTGTGGAACATCAAAATAATACATCACCAATTAAAACGTCCGAGGATTCAAAACAAAGGCTGACCGGTACGTCTTACGACGGTACCACGGAACGCCCCATATGAGGACAAGCACAGGCAGCAGTAACCAAGCAGTCCCGACCCATTTAAAAACAAACAGACACAGGTAGAAAACGAACACACCAATGAACGGGAAGCTCCGCACAAATGTATCCTGAGATGCCGTAATTAACCGGCCCAATCCACTTACGTAAATTTTAAGAAGATCGCGCATTAGCAAACCCGATAGCCCGTATTAGATAAATTGAGTGTTAGCTCCGTAAAGGTGATATCTAATCACTTTACGAATGATCGAGTCATAACCCGAATTAACTTGGAATTATTCTACATATGTAGTTTTAAGAAGATCGCGGATTAGCAAACGCGATAGCCCGTATTAGATGAATTGAGTGTAAAGCTCCGTAAAGAGGATATCTAATCACTTTACGAATAATCGAGTCAAAACCCTGAATAAACTGGAAATTTTTCCTCTTACGTAGTTTTAAGAAATCGCGCAGTAGCAAACGCGATCACCCAAATTAGACAAATTGAGTGTTAAGCTCCGTAAAGAGGATATCTAATCACTTTACGAATAATCGAGTCAGAACCCTGAATAAACTGGAAATTTTCCACTAACGTAGTTTTAAGAAATCGCGCAGTAGCAAACGCGATCACCCAAATTAGACAAATTGAGTGTTAAGCTCCGTAAAGAGGATATCTAATCACTTTACGAATAATCGAGTCAGAACCCTGAATAAACTGGAAATTTTCCACTTACGTAGTTTTAAGCAATCGCGCACTAGTAAACGCGTCTACCCAACAGTAAATAAATTGAGTATTAAGCTCCGTAAATGCGAGATCTCATCGCTTTACGAATGATAGAGTCACATCCCTACAACAACCGGAAATAAATCCGCATACGCTAATTTAATTATCACCTAGAAAATCAACAACCCGAATTTACATAAATTGAGCGTTGAGCGCACGAGACCGCATCGTCATACGAAAATTAGAGTCAAAACCGGAGCACTGGAATTTATTCGATCTTTGGAATTACGGGGACGAGTAGAGTAGCGCTAGGACGCGATTCTTCGGAAAAACCGTGCGAACGACACAAGATCGTCATCCCAAACCATCAAACTCCATTCCAGTCTCCTCACAAAATATTACAAACAACTAATGCCCTAAGCACAACAAAAAGAAAAGAAACAGAGAATTACCCTACAAATATAAAAGACCGACGATGAAAGGGTAACGAACCGCATGTCCTCCACGGACGATGCAACTAAAAAAAAAATCCAGCCTGAGGTCTCTTACACAAACAATAATAGAATAGACAATAATAGAATCTATTACACACACTCATAAACCAATAAACATCACTCTTTACATCCAGCCCAGAGCACGAACCCACCTCGAGCCACCAGTCCTCACCGATGGTTTAGGACCGACCAAGCTCGAAAGAAAAAGTAAAAACACGCGATTTCACTCCGCCGCCGAAAAGACGCGCATCGTAACAAAAAATTAAAGTGCATAAAATCGCGAAACGTTTCACATGTTTTTAAAATACGATTTTTAAATTATTTTATATCTTTTACTTACCAAGGTCTGCTGCTTCGCTGTTAATCGACATCGGCACGCACTCCATGATCTGCTGTGTTAATGAAACAAAGACGCGAGCTCTGTCTTCTTTCTGTCGCAGACCTTTGCTGATGCTTCGGTTTTAGGATAGTGATAACTCACAATTTCTCTCTCTCTCTCTCTCTCTTCCTTTCTCTCTTTCTCTCTATGACTGTCCTCAGTGTATACTTTATAATATTTCGAGCGAAATGTACACTATATACAATTATTGACAACTGTGTCTTTATCACAAATAGCTACACATACGGAGAATTATTGCGTTCGCAACGCAACACCCGATGCTTGATCAGCGATATGACCACGATACAGCACAATTATTTCGGACAAAATAATTTTCATAAGCTCCGTATCCTCCGGCACTAGCAAGGTCGTGATGTGCTCGAGCGCTTCTTGAAAACATTTCTTGGAACCGATGATCTCATACGCTGCTGCAAGAGGCGTTTCACTGACAACTATCTTTTCACGGGCATATGATACCACCTCGTTCATACACCGCTGAATCGTTTCACTTTTGCTCTCTAGAGCCTGCATATGAATATCGATTCTTCTACTTACTTCGACGAGCATATCAAATGTCGGCCACTGAAAAACAATGTTTGGAGAGCATTTTCGGAAGCGTTTCCGTTTCGATTCTTCAGATTCCTCTTGATTCTCGTATTCCTCATTAGCACTACCGCTTATTTTTCCAAATGACACAGCTCTGTGCTGGTAACACGAGGTTAAAAGTGTGTAATGCGTTGTGTGTTCTATGCGGGTATTACACATTTTCTCGGCATCAGTCCCATGAGCTTCGAAATATTGTTGTACGCGAGAAAAATCATTTTAAACACTCGCCACTCGTCCGCACCGAGTGTAATTCCGGTAAAAGTATTCGACAATATTTTCACCACTGGTGTAAGAGTACACGTAGAGTTCAACTCGAGCCCGGCTATGATTTTTTTACCAAATGATTTATTTAAACCGTACATAACGGGGTTCGCTATATATGGCGATATCGCGTGAGACGTAGCACCGTTATTTGCCATTTTTATTGCTTTCGTGTAGACTGTAACTTTTCGAATGAATCGTCGGTGGTGTTCATACTCCGTTTTATACAGATTTCCTCCACCATCTAGATGCATCGCCTCTTCTTTTGATACTGCAAATCATACGACTGAAAATTGCTAGCCAATATCCTTTGATATTTCTCGCATTCTCCTCAACAGCTTAGTAACAGAAGCAGCAGCAGCAAGTATATCCCAAAACTCTTGCATACTCTCGCACACTTAGGTGCTCACGCACACCTCTACATACAGATAATATGTGTCATGAAAACTGAATAATATTCGTCGACGAAATTTGATGATTTTCCTCATGGCCGAGTGCCTTGCAATTAGATAAAAACAATACGACATTCATCAGCGAAACTCGATAACTTAGCACGAGGGTCCCTCAATAAATAGTCGGCCTTGCGTCATCTGTTGGTCAAGGAAAGAAATCAATAGCGACATTTAGTAGTGCCATCCTTCACATGACTATTGTCAAAGTTTCAGCTCGCTGCGATGTTTAGTTCGCGTTTGACAACATCAAAAGACAAACCACTTTTGTGTTTTTACAAAAATAGAAAAAATTGAGTATCGTGCAGTGATTCGATTTTTGTTTTTGAAGAAGAAAACGAACAATGAAATCAAAGCGGAGCTAGACGAAGTTTATATGGACCTTGCACCTTCGTTATCAACCATTAAATATTGGACAGCTGAATTTAAACGCGGTCGTAGGTGCATTGTTGACGATGAACGTCCAGGTTGTCCAAATGAGGTCGTCAAACTAGAAACAATTGAAAAACTCCACGATATGGTGTTAAATAATGGGAGACTAAAACTGCGTGAGATTGCTGAGGCCACAGGCATATCATATAGCTCAGTGATTTCAATCCTGAGTGATCAGTTCGGTATGAAAAAGTTATCCGCAAGATGGGTGCCGCGTTTGCTCACTGTCGACCATAAAAGAGAACGTGTAGCTGATGGCCAAAATTCATGAATTTAAATACGAATTGCTTTCGCATCCACCGTATTCTCCAGATTAGGCCCCCTCCGACTACTTTCTGTTTCCAAACCTGAAAAAATGGCTTAGCGGAAACAGATGTGGTTCCAGAGATGACCTCATCGCCGAAACAGAGATCTATTTTGAGGACCTTCCGAAATCGTATTATTCGGAGGGCATCAACAAATTGGAAAATCGTTGGAATGAGTGTATCGAAATAAAAGGAGATTATGTGGAGAAATAAAAAGATTTTTGTGCAAAAAAACGCGATTTTCTTTACCAAGCCGATTATTTATTGATCGACCCTCGTACATGACGGACCGTACGTTTACATCACCATCGCTAAATATTTCCGTAGGTCTTGCTGTTGTAAAGTGATCGTGTGCGGCCATCTTCTTGATTAGTCGTATTCATTACATCGCTGCAGTATATGCAGAGAGAAAAAGAGAGAAAGAGCGTATTAAAATTATATATATATATAAGCGCGCCGCTTTCAACAATCTCTAGTTAATTGTCTGATTTACTGTGGTTACTACTACTACTACTCTAACAGGACAATCATGGTCAGAGTGGTAAAGCGCTCATTGATAAGAAAATTGATAGAGTTTATATTGAAGCGTAGACCGTCGTTGCGTTCGTGGTGGGGGAGAAGAAATTTACAAATCACCCTATGGGAACTTTTGACACAAGCGGTTGTTCGTGAAATTCGCGGTATGGTGTGCGAGTGAAGTCAGCGCGATTTAGTTAACGCGATTAATTTTGGATTGTTTGATAATCAAATAATTATTGATTCGGTGGTGCGTGTTATTCGTCAACGCGGTTAGCTGAATGAGCTTGCTTTGCAGCCCATACTCAGTGAAAGACGTAAGTAATATACGGCTTTAATTACTTTTATTTTATTTCCTTTATTTCACAAGATTTTTATATAGGTCGACGGTATGAAGAAGAAGAAATGGGGTCCGACACCTATGATTTCGATGAGGAGGGTAGAACCGATTCAGATGATCATAGCAGGCACAACGATGGTGACAGCACAGCAGGGAATCGTTTGATAAATTTTACCCAGCCGTCCTACGGGTATACCAGGTCTATAAATATGAAACCGGAATTTGCCCATAGATGGCCCTAGCTGTCAATGTATCTACCGTCAAACCGCGTCATTGGCGGCATTTCCTTGTTGACATCTCTGACAAAGATTTTCAACTCACAGCAATACAAGTTTCATACAACAGCATAGTTTGTAATAGCGTTGAACATGTCGAATTTTGTGCCTGGAAACTACGATTTGTGGACAGCATTGATTTTCTGTTACAAATTGAAAAAACTGCTGCAGAATCGCATCGAATACTTGTCGAAGCTTACGGTGAGCATGCTCTTGGTAAATCACAGTGCTTTGAGTGGTTCAAAAAATTCAAAAGTGGCGATTTTGACGTGAGAAACGAAGAACGTGGAAGACCACCGAAAAAGTTTGAAGACAGCGAATTGCAAGCCTTGTTGGATGAGGATGACGCTCAAACGCAACAACAACTCGCGGATCAATTAAATGTGACACAACAAGCCGTCTCCATACGTTTGAAAGCCATGGGAAAGATCCAGAAGATGGGAAAATGGGTTCCACATGAGCTGAATAAAAGACAGCAGGAAAACCGAAAAACTACTTGGGAAATGCTGCTCGCCAGGTACAAAAGAATGTCATTTCTCCATCGAATTGTGACTGGTGATGAAAAGTGGATATATTTTGAGAATCCTAAGCGTAAAGGATCATGGGTAACTCCAGGCCAACCATCGACATCGACTGCAAGGTCAAATCGCTATAGACGGAAGATAATGCTGTGTGTTTGGTGGGATCAGAAGGGTGTGATCTATTATGAGCTGCTAAAACCTGGCGAAACCGTTAATACTGAACGCTACCGACAACGAATGATCGATTTGAATCAAGCTTTGCGCGAAAAACGACCAGAATATCAAAAAGGCAACACAAAGTGATTTTGCTTCATGATAATGCACCATCACACACAGCAAAACTGGTCAAGGAAACGATTGAGGCGTTTCGTTGGGAAATACTTTCGCATGCGGCTTACTCACCTGGCTTGACTCCGTCCGATTACTACTTACTTACATCGATGGAACACGCACTTGCTGAGCAGCGCTTTACTTCTTACGAAAATGTACGAAAATGGCTCGATGACTGGTTTGCCTCAAAAAAGCAACAGTTTTTTTGGCGTGGCATCCACAAATTGTCAGACAGGTGGGAAAAATGTATAGCTAGCGATGGGCAATACTTCGAATAAAATATTTTTTATCATTTTCATACAATAAACGTGTAATTTCTATACAAAAATTCCGGTTTCATATTTATAGACCTGGTAAACCAACAAACGGTCTTTTCATGGTCGGTCCTGCGAGAGAACCAGATGGAGCCGTCGCAAGTCCATCGCGACAATACAGTTCGAGCGATGATACCAATAGCAATACAGACAACGAGGAAGAAGAAAAAGTAGAAGAAGAAGAAGAAGAAGAACGGGAGGAGGAGGATGACGACGAGGAGGAGGAGGAAGACCCGGTTGATGCTGGTAAGCTTTTAATAATACAATTACGCTGACAAAAATTTTAAAAACTACAAGGATAATAATAGTAAAATAAAGAAACAGGGTACGAGTCGGACCTAAACGTTTTTCGCTTTACACGATTCACTGTGCCGAGACCGCCGACAATCGAGTTGGTTTACGAAATGCGTCGGTGGTTCCCGGGTGCAGTCGACGGATTCGAGGACTAGAAACGAATATAAGTTCGCAATTCTTACGTTACACAATTTATATACGTAGTATATAGCTAGCGACAAACAAAAAACTAAATTGAATGAAATAAAAATTCTAATAAATGGTTTAATTATGCTTGCCGGTGGACAGACTGGCGAAGGAAGAGCGCAATGTACAGCAGCGATTTCAGGAGTACTTGTTTCACAAGGGTATAGCAATTGTTGTTTATGAATTTTTCACCATCGGAAAACGCGTTCCGGCTCTGTATAATGGACGAAAATCCGTACTCTCTGCAATACGTAAAATTAATCATACACTCTTTATTCTCTATTATGAACGCTCTCATCACTGCCAGCCAATATTAAATCTCGTTGGTGCGCTAGGTAGTCGGGGGTTCTGCACACAGTGTAATTCCAAGTATAATCGAGTACTCAAGCATCGCTGTAGCTATCAATGTGCTCGATGTAAATCCACTTATTGCGACGGCAATAGAGACTCACAGCCTGAGTATTGCACGGATTGTAATCGTTTGTTCTTTGGTGCTTTTTGCCTCGCTTATCACAAGAGTGAGAGCTCCGCGGGTATTACGTCTCGTAAATATAGACGGTACAGCGTCTGTAAAGCATTGACAATCTGTAGAAGCGCTCGCGTTCGATTGAAACCACAGATAAAAAGATGCATATATGTGGTATATCGTTTTGTATAACATGCAGGCAAACTCGACCGACCACGCATGCGTGTTTTATAGCACTTCTTAAGAAATCAGAGGCACCAAAAGAGAAGAAACAAGACATGCCTTCCACGAGATTTTTGTTCTATGATTTTGAGACACAACATCACGAACAGTTGCACGATGATAAATCGACACGAATTCACGAGCCGAATTTATGTGTTACACAATGCGTATGTATGATACGTCTGGATATCATAGATATAGACCGATAGTGCTGACTGTTGTAAACGTGAATTCGTGTTTATCGATGATCCTGTTGGGGAGCTCATGAAATTGGCATTATCGCAAAAATTAAAAATTACCATCTGTATTGTTCATAATGCAAGAGGTTTCGACGTGTAGTTTATTCTACGGTATTCATTCGAGCCAAGTGCAAAAAAACACAGTAGCCCTCACTGATTATGAATGGTACGAAGATTGTCGCGATGAAGATTGACAATGTCGTTTTTCTCGATAGTCTAAACTATTTACCCATGGCTCTAAGCGCTTTACTTGAGGCCTTTGGTTTTGCTGATGAGGTGGCAAAAGATACCTTTCCCCGTTTATTCAACACACCGGAATATCGGAATTACACAGGTCCTCTGCCGGCTCTGCATTTTTACTCACCCGATACTATGTTCTCAGCGGATCGCGAGCAATTTTTAAAATGGTATGAGGAAGAATCGAGTCGCGTCGATTATAAATTTGATTTTGCGACGCAATTTGTGCAATATTGTCATACAGATGTTAAGGTTTCGAGACGAGCGTGTCTACCTTTTCGAGAGTTACTTATACGTTGCGGAAGCGTGTGTCCCTTTACAGAAGCATGCACTATAGCATCAGCATGTATGAGAGTATTTCGAAAGAATTTTCTACAGAAAGATCGCATTGCGGTTTACCACCAGGCGGGTACCGCTGGGGTGATAAGCAGTCGCGCAAGGCCGTCGTATGGCTCGTATGGGTCGAGCGTGAGCGCAACTACGATATCGCTCATGCTGGACGCACGAGAGAGTATTGCCCTCTGACCGGCCTACCAGCTGTCGACGGGTACTCCGTGGATCCGGGGGTCCATCACGTTCTTCAATTTCACAGCTGCTTTTAGCATGGATGTCCGCGATGTTATCGCGTGACTAGAGATGCTCGAACTAAATTCGGTGATACAATGGATGAGCGATACAAGCGTACCGTTCTTATTTCCGGGTGAATCAGATCGAAAGGGTACACTCTAACCGAAATATGGGAATGCGATTTTAACAGATTACTTGAGAATAACGAGGAAATGTCGTTATACGTGAAAAATCACGCCATGGTCAAGCAGGCGCCTCTCGAACCACGTGATGCATTCTTTGACAGTCGAACGGAAAATATTGTAAGGTTGTACGACGTTGCGAATGGGGAGCAGATACACTATGTGGATGTGTGCTCGCTGTATCCATGGGTGTGTAAGAATGGAAAATATCCCATTGGACATCCGAAATTGTACGTAGGTGACGAGTGTTGTAACATGGCAGAATATCCAAGCGCTGCGTTCTCCTCGCACGACGGCTCACACGATGCCAACACGATCTCACAGGGATGTAGGGAATAATCGCCGCACTTTATTTAATTATTTCTTATTTTTTGTATTTTTTTTCTTTGATTGTACGACCGAGGGACGGAGAGAAAGAGAGAGAAAGAGTACCACACACACCTTTGGTCGGCTTCGGGCTTCAATCACCCTTTCGTCGGAGAGATAGAGAGGATACAGACGTTTTCCATTTCTCGTAGTCGGGATATACCACTCGACGTTCGTCTACGGCCAATATGCTACTATCAATGCTCGGTCATCTTATCTACTAGCAATAACCAGTCTATCTCACGCGCTCACTTACCGTACTGAACTACACATCTTTATTATCTACTATTAATGTTTGCGTCGACCGGCCGAGGTGCTAGACGCGGTCATCGAGCGACACCGATTCTCCCCATTAAACGAGATCGGCTTGTTAGGAAGAGATCATAGTTCACGGGCCGCGTGCCCGCAGGACCTCAGGGCTTCTTCCCGGTTACCGTTGAGCGAGCAGAACGTAGCGCTGAGGGTAATTTGGTTGTCCCGCCCAACTGTTGGTCTTGCGTGAATCTATTGCAACATCGTGGGTACCGGAGGACCTCTCTTGGAAAATCGTATCGAGAACCGAGTCGAGGGAACAAACTCAGTCAGGAGAGAATCGTGAGCAGTCGATCTTGGGATTATCGAGGATTTACGACGAACATCGCTGCCGCATCGTCCCGGTGAGCTCTCTTTCCTTCCCCGGTCTTTTGTCATTACTTGATTTAATAGTTTATCGACTGACAAGTCGTTTTGAGCTTGGGTATACCTGTGGCTTCTGTATCCCACGCACAGAGTATAAATTTGTATCAGAACCGACTGCGTCCGTTAACGTGTAATATCGAGATCGTTTTAGCGGTTAGAGCCGGGAAAAAGGCATTTCGTTTCTTAGTCGTTTTTTTTGTATTTTCTGATGGTTTAGCCGTGCGCGCGTTAGGCTATTATCCCGTTGTATGCTTGATTGTGAGGGATTTAAACGGGATAGACCGCGTCGCGGATTTTTCCGAACAACCGACTTTATATTGATTTATATTACTTTATTTATTTTTCCTTTATTTAATTTATTATTTTAGACTACGTGTCGTTAACTCCGCCTATTTAGTTATATTGACGCTTATTGATTTACCTTATTTTATTTATTTTCGTTTATTTATTTATCCTTTTTATGTTGGACATTATTTTATTTTATTTTTGTGAGCTTATGCAGTGCGTGCTCGGCCGTCATCCCGTATTTTGTACTTGATTGCGAGGGATTAGTACGATCCGAAGCGTATCTCGCTTGTCAAATTTTTCGTGGCGCTTATTATCTTTATTTATTGTTATTACTTTTATTCTTTTGGACGTCAGATATTTAATTAGGGTTTATTGTTTTATTTTATATAATTTTGGGGTTCGTTTATCGTTGTTTAGTTCCCGACTTATTCTCGGTCTTGCTTGCCAGCGATTTTCGAGCTGAGAGGCTCGAACTAGTAGATGCCTCACGTACGTGACCTTCCGTCGTCCCGTGGGTATAGCGTTATTGTATATATGTGGGATTAGTCCGGTATAGGCCGTAACGTGAGCCGAATTTCGAGGCGACTTATTGTTTTACCCTGTGCAGGCGTTTGGCTGTTTCTTGTGAATATTCTAAATCTACGTCGGGTGTGTTTTGTCGGTTCCTGTGAATATTTAAACTCTTAGTTAAACTGTATTGCGAATCGAGAGTAGAGGATGGATAAGAGTGTAGAGAGACAGTGTCATTGTATGAGAATGATTAAAAGTGAATTGGAAATATTTGATAATGTTGCAAAAAAAAATGATTAAGAATTCTAAGATAAAAACTAACTGATGCGACAAAGCAGTATGAGAGAAATTGACAAGTGCGCAGAGTGAGGGCCTAGTCAGACTAAGTAAAACATAATAAATAGCAATGAATATAGTGCTCTGCGCAGTGAATCTGTATCACTTGAGTATTGCTAAGCTGTCGACGGATAGCGTGCATTCGCACTTAGTATGTCGAGTGACAGCTGCGATTATTAATATTAAGGATTCTGGTGACAAGCATGCTAAACTAACTGCACTCAGTAGTTAACAATAATAAATCAACGTTTATTTAATTAATTAACAATGATTGCATGAATACCTGTTGATCACACAAAAAATGTAATTTGATTTGGTCTGGCCTGTGTGATGATGTACTAATGTTGAGTGGGTTCTCAGGCTGTAGAGTTGACTCGTTGATCCGTGTGGATGATCCTGGTGAGGTGATCTGGCTGTAGAGCTCTGTATTGAAGCCACACGATGGGCTGATGAGTGAGCTATAGCCAATGTGTGATGCGAAGATGCATGGCGTCTATGCTGCCAACGACGAACCACGCCGTTGACTTTTATGTGGATATTTTGATAGTTCTGGTGATCTGCTATGATTTGCACTAACACTGATTTGAAATACGGGTGATTTGACAAAGAATGTACTACACTACATTACTGAGCAGACAAAAATATGAGTGGAACTAATGAATAGCTAAGTGAGATGACGCGGGAATGTATAGCGCGAACGACTCTAGTGAGAACAATGGCCACATCTGTCGACCACGAGGCAGAGTATCAAGAGGGCGGACGTGCGTTACAGCTTGCTTGAGTTATGATTCGCCGCCATTGATTGAAAGTGAGTCTTGTGAGTAGACTTGCCGCTGGGGCCACACTAGGAGCGTTGGCCACTTGAATGAGCTTCGATCGAGGATACGAGCGGATGGACAATGTGCTTGAGTGTGCTGGGTCGATAAATCGATATATCATAGTATACCTGCGAGCTATACCACATGACGGGAGGCGTCAGATGGTTGTGAGTGTAGCGTGTGCATGAGTTGAGTGAGTGCTTGATAAGTGCGAAAACTGAACATTCCGCCCGCCATCAGCAACGGTGTTGATGATTGAGTGTGATCTGTTCTTCATTCAGTTTGAGCTGGTGAGATGGTGAGCTTGGTGATCGGTTGGATGAGTGTTGTTGTTGCAGTTTTGAGAGACACTACTCTGGTCAGTCCGTCCTTTCCTGAATGGAGTTGAGTGACTCTGGCGAGAGGCCATTTTGATGGTGGGGACCTCTCATCAGTGATCAGTACTAATGAACCGACCTTGATGGTGTTCGATGGATGATGACATTTCGATGTAGAAAGTTGGCGCTGGAGATATTGAGTTGAATAGACCCATTTGGATTGATGAATGGAGTCTATTTGGACCAAAAATGTTGAAGCTTTGTTGTATTAGTTGTCATCGTGATAGTCTAGTAACGTTGAGGTCTCTGAGTGATGGCTCTGGTATGGCTGTGAGCGGCTCTCCTATGAGAAAATGAGCTGGTGTGAGTACGGAAGTATCTTCAGGGTCCTCCGTGAGTGGTTCCAATGGTCGTGAGTTGAGCGTTGCTTCGATCTGCATGAGCAACGTGGTTAATTCCTCGAACGTGAGTGCGATTTCTCCTACTGTTCGGTTCAGGTGATATTTTACTGATTTGACTGCTGCCTCCCATTTTCCTTGTATATGTGGAGCTGCTGGTGGGTTGAACTTCCACGTAGTTCCGTCGTTGGTGAGTGAGCAATGCAGCGAGAGTGATTCCGTTGTACCCTGAGTGAAGAGTTTGGTGAGTGTGGCATCTCCTCTTATGAAGTTTGTGCCGCAATCACCATAGGGAGTGTTGCAGATGCATCTGCGTCCAGTGAACCGTCTGAATGCAGCGATGAATGAGTCAGTTGAGTAGTCACTTACGGCCTCCAGATGCAAGGCCGAGGTGACGAAGCACACGAAAATGCACAGCCATCCTTTATGTTGTTTGGCGCATCTACCTTTCTAGGTTTTGATGGTCAGTGGACCAGCGTAGTCCAGACCTGAGTAGAAGAATGATCGTGCTGGTGTGACTCTCTTGGTTGGTAATTGACCCATGTATTGGTGTGCTATGACGCCACATTGTCGAGCACATTTCATGCAGCTGAGTATGTGTAATCATACTGGAGCTCTACCACGAATAATCCAATACGATTGCCTTGTGTAGTTCAGGGTGAGTTGAGTGCGTCGATGCGTTGTTTTGTGATGTGCATCTGCTATGATGAGTGTGGTGAAGTGAGAATATCGTGGGAGTATTGCTGGGTGAATTGCCTCAAGTTCCAGTTGTGAGTTAGTCAATCTTCCTCCAACCCGAATTATGCCTTGAGTGTCGATATAGGCAGTCAGGCGATTGAAGGGATGAGCTGTTAGTAGTTGAGCTATGGTGATCAATTTGAGTTCTGATGAGAAATATGCTGCTTGAGTTGCTTCGATCCAAAATACTCTTGCTGTCTTAATATCTTCCCCCCTGATGTGTTGCCACCTTGCCGTGGTAGGGGGGCCCCAGTGATCCAATGATCCGTCGGGCCAGGCCGGTGGGTACAACCATGCCGGACGGGCCGACGGTGAGGGTCGCGGCCAAGAGCAGCACAAACCCGTGGGCGTGGTGGCTCCTTCGGTGCCGTCGATGTCGGCCTCCTCGGGCTCCTCTGGCGAATGCGGTGAGGGTACAGCGGGAAACCTGGGAGGCCCTTTGGTTGGGGGTATTGCACGCCCGGGGGCCGCGTGATAGTACCGGGGCCCGACTCGGGGTTAGCTGCCGGGTGGGCTGCCTCGTAGCAGCACGTGTAAAAAGCTTGTGTTGCCCCTGCAGGACCTGGTGGCTCCAGGATGTGGGCCTGTGAGGGGGCCGAGTGTTGTCTCCGCCGAGGCTACACCGCAGCAAGCTGCGGGAGATTCCGGGGGGGTCCGGCCCGATGGGGGCCGTTGGGGATTGCCGCGTTCACGAGAGGGTGGGTTACGCGGAGGCCGCCGCTTGAGTCCGGTAGGTCTGAGCCTACTCCGGCGACGACCTGCCGGCGCGGCTAATGGCCAATGTGCAGGGGTTTTTATTTTAACGTGGTTAGGTGTCGAGGTGGGATCCTCGTAAAAAAGCCCACTTTACATGAAAATGTCCTGCTCAGGTAAAGTTGGAAAGGTGCGAAAGGACACCGGACTTCCCACGGCCCAAAAAGGGAAGGGAGGGGTGAGTGGCGAGGTCGCCGACCCATCGCGGTCTGCGCTCCCAGACGGGAGTTCGGACGGTGGTGGGGGTCGGGCACGCAGAGATAGCCTTTGTGACCCTGATGGCGGCGAGGCTATGGAGGTTGCGGTGGTGCCGAGCCGTACCGCTACCTCCAAGAGGAAGGTCGCGACTTCGGGGGCCGAGACGGGTGACGAGTCGGATTCCGGCTCGCCTGCTTTGTTCCGGCCCGGACCGAGGTCCTCTAAGAAGGGCGCGGATAAGAAGCGGAGGAAGGCGTTGAGGAGGAAGCTAGCCGCTGCCTCCTCGGCCGTGTCCACAGACGTCCCGGACACACCGAGGACGACCGCGCCCGAGAGGAGTTTCGGTGAGGGCAGGATGCGGGATGTCGAGGCCGATGACGCCCAAGGCGCGTGGCAGGTGTCGCGGAAGGGGAAGGGCAAGGGGAAGGGGCGAAGCAGGCAGGCGGATCCGGATCCGCTTCCTGTCCTTCTCCCCCCTCCGAGGGGAAAGGTGGATGGCCCGGTGCGCCTGCCGAGTGAGCAGGGTGCCCCGGGTAGTTCGGGTGTGGGCGCCGTTTCGGGGGGGATATCGGTCTCGGTGCCGGCCCTTGTGCCTGGCGGGGCTCCGAAGTTGGAGGTGTTGGCGCCTCGGGAAGTCATGAGTCACAGTCACAGAATAAGGTCAACAGGGGAGCCGCCTCTAGGCTGGATGGGGCCATGTCCGGCCTCCTGTCGCTCCTTGGGGCGGCAGTTGGTCGGGTGGAGGGCCTGACAGGGAAGTGCGTCAGCCTAAGTCGCTCGTTCGCGATATCGGGCGGAAATTGCCCGACGTAGTTCGTGGGGCGCCGGTGCAACCGGTGCCTGGTGCGTCGGGCTCGGGGGGTGTTGTGCCCACGTACGCGCGGGTCGTGGGCCCGCCGTCGGGTGCCGCGGCTGTTGATGCCCGGCAGCGGCCGGCGCCGGCGCCGACGCCGAGGAAAAGAAAACCACGTGCCTCCCAGCACGTGGTACTGGTGAGGCCCTCCGAGGGCGAAATGGATGCGGCGGCGGTGAAGCAGCGTCTGATGACGCTGGTGAACACCGCCGCGTCCTCTGTGTGTGTGCGCGGTGTGCGGGCTGTCCGGGGCGGGGTTCTGGTCGAGACGAGCACTGGCGAGGGTTTGAAGTTCTTCAGATCCAACCAGGAGCTCCGCGAAGGCGGGCTCAGCGTGTCGAAACCGGAGGCCCCCCGCCGGAAGGTGATTGTCTTCGGGGTTCCTCGAGACATGACGGAGGACGAGCTTGTGGCTTGTGTCAGAGCACAGAATGTGCCTGACATGTACGGAGGGGCGTTCCGTGGGAGCGTTAGGCTCTCGCGGAAGATTCTGGGCCGAAACGGGGCGGCCTCGGACTCGCACTGGGTCCTCGAGGTGTCCCCGGAGGTCTCGGCCAAGCTGGGGCGGTCGGGACGATTGTTCCTGGGGTGGCACTCGTGCACCTTCAGGGACTACGTTGAGGCAGATCGGTGTTACCGGTGCCTGGGCTTCGGTCACACTGCCGGGTTCTGCGCAAGGCGGGCCTGGATTTGTGCCTGGTGCGCGGGCGAGGGCCACTCAGCCGTCGACTGTCCCGGTAAAAAGGGGCCCCCTTGTTGCACGAACTGCAGGGGGGCTGGCCTTGCGTCCGGCCACGAGGCTCTAAGTGGGGTATGCCCGTTGTTACGCGCCGCACTGGCGAGAGAGCGTGTGAGTGAGCGGGTGCCGGTTCCTGTTCCCAATGGCTAATTTGGCGGGTCCGGCGCCCGGGAATGACGGCCGGGGGGGTGCGGGGGCCCAGGATCTCCGCATCCTCCAGGTCAACTGCCAGAGGTCGAGGGCTGTGATGGCCGAGGTCGGGCAGGTTCTGGTTGAGGGCCGATTTGACGCTGCTCTGTTGCAGGAGCCGTATCTGCGTGCTGGGGGGTTCGTGGCGGGCCTCCCGGCGTGGATGCGGATCTTCCAGGGCGACGAGGGAAAATCGGCCGTCGTGTTGGCCAGCGCTCATTTAGATGCGACGGTGGTGTCTGTCGCTGCTGGGGATTAGGGTGCCACTGTGTGGGAACGCGGTGTCTTTGGCGAGGTTTACCTCTCCTCCGTCTACTGTCGACACGGGGAGCCCCTCGGCAGCTACCTCCAGTATCTGGAGTGGGTGTTCACCCAGCTGCCGGGGGCCCCGGTGTTGGCAGGTTTGGACGCAAACGCCGCGTCCCACCTGTGGCACTCTAAGAACCGGATTAGGGGTGCCCAAAACGCTGTCCGGGGTGGCGAGTTCGAGGCCTTTATTGTCGCTTGCGATTTGGAGGTCTTGAATGAGCCAAGTCAAGAGTTCACGTTCGACGGTCCTAGGGGTCGGTCGGACATTGACGTGACTCTGGGGAGAGGCGTGGGACGGCTGTACCGATCGGACTGGCGCGTTCGGCCCGAGCTGGTGCAGTCTGACCACAACGCCATCGTGGTGACCCTCTTCCGGAGGGACGGTCTTGCCGGCGACCCGCTGCCTGTCCACCGGTGGAGTACCGACGACGTGGACTGGGCGGCATACAAGGGTGCCCTTGCTGTGGCGGCGGATGGTCTGTCGCGCGATGGGGGGTTGGCCGATGCCGAGCCTGTTGCCCTTGCTGAGCGGGTCACGTCCATGTTTCATGGCGTGAACAATGCTTGGCTGGGGGCGGCCTCCGTGCCGAAGCGCCGGAGATCCCGGTGGTGGTGCCGGGAGCTTACCCGGGCAAGGACCCTGGCTAGGAGAGCCCGGGTGGCCTGGCAGCGGGGTCGGAGTCGCGAGACCCCGGAGGATGAGCTCCGTGAGCTGCGGTCCGTCTATCGCAGGGCGGACCGGGTGTTGAAGTGGCTCCTCCTCGAGAAGAAGGAGGAGAATTGACGAGAATTCGTGGGCAGGGTGGGCAATGCCGACCCCTGGGGCGACGTTTACCGGATTTGCCGGGGGCGTCGCGGTCCTGCCGATATCGGTGGGATTCGTGTGGGGGGGGGGGTGCTTGCTACCTCTTGGGATGCGAGTGCCAGGGCGCTGTTGGAGCACTTCTTCCCGCGGGCCCCTGACGGGGAGCTGCGGGTTGAGGAGCCCGATGAGCCACCCGACCCCCCCCCCCCGTCCCGGTTACTTGGATTGAGGTCCTAGTCGCCCTGAAGCGAATGAGGGCGCGGGCTGCCCCTGGGCCTGACGGTATAACAACCGGCATGGTTCGGGCGCTCGTGTCTTCCGCCGCGGGTCTTTCGGTGCTGGTAGCTATGTACAACGGCTGCTTGGAAGCCGGGGTGTTTCCGCCCCGGTGGAAGAGTGCCCGCGTTGTGGCTATCGTGAAGGGCCCCGGGAGGCCGCTGGACGAGGCCGAGTCGTACAGACCGATCAGCCTCCTCCCGATCCTGGGCAAGCTGCTGGAAAAGGTGCTCATCCGCCGAATGGAAGGTAGAGAGGTTCACGACCTCTCTGACCGGCAGTTTGGTTTTAGGGCCGGGAGAGGCACCGAGGATGCGTGGCGCTTGGCAATAAGGATCGTCGAGGAGTCCCCCCACAAATATGTGCTTGGCACATTTGTGGATTTCAAGGGGGCCTTCGACCATCTGAGCTGGACTACGATCCTCGGGATCCTGAGGACCGCCCGATGCCCAGAGATGGGGGTCTGGCGGAGCTTCTTCAGCGGCCGAATAGCGTTCATGGCTTCCCGCTTTGGCCGTGTTGAGTTGGAGGTGCAGAGAGGCTGTCCGCAGGGGTCAATGTCCGGACCGTTGTTCTGGAACTTGGCTCTGGACGGTCTTCTTCGGCGCCTCTGTAATGATGGTCGCGAGGTCGTCGCCTATGCCGACGACACCCTCTTGCTTGCGCGGGGGGATTCATGCCTGAGTCTCGAGACCCAGGCATCTGATTCCCTCCGGATTGTGTGTGAGTGGGGTGCTGGGGTGGCGGTCGACGTCTCTAGGGACAAGACTGTCTGCATGTTGCTTCGCGGCAGGCTCGCGGGCAACAGGCACCCCAGGGTACTCCTGGATCCGGGTGCCGTGCCGTACCGAGAATCGGTCAAGTACCTTGGGATTCGTGTGGGTGAGCGGTTGAACTTCAACCCTCACCTTCACGACCTGAGGGAACGTACCGGCTCCCTGGTCTGCGAGCTACGACGCGTCATGAGGAGGGATTGGGGTCTGCGCCGCAGGGCTATCAAGACCCTGTATCGCGGCCTCTTCCTCCCGTGCGCGATGTATGGTGCCTCGGTCTGGGGTGGCTTCGTGCGGGCGAGGGCGACATCCTGCGTCCTGCTTAACAGGGCGCAGCGCTTGGTCCTCCTTGCTGCGTTGTCGGTGTATCGCACCGTCTCTACGGAGGCGATGACGGTGCTAATGGGGGAGCTCCCGTGGGATCTCGAGGCCAAGAAGGCTGAGGCGGGCTACTTCATCAGGAAGGGTTTGCCTATCCCGTGGGAGATTCCCCTGGTGGATGGCGTAGAGGACGCTGCTGCGAGGTCCCGGCTAGTTCGGGATCACGTGTGGCACGAGTGGGGTCAGCGCTGGGAGAGGGGTTCGACTGGTGGGGCAACCCGTCAGTTCGTCCCCGACCCGGCTATACCTGCGTGTGAGTGTGAGTTGCGAGATATCAACTCGGGAGCGGCCCTGCTTAGGCCGTAGGGGGTTTGGATAGTGCTCCCCCCCGCACCAAGGGGCCTGCTCGGACTAGACCTCCGGGTGGGGATTGGTAGCCGCCCCCGACGGAAGTCGGGGTGGCGCGTTGGCCGAGCGTATCTCGGCCCCATGCCCATGGAGGCCGTGTCGTAGGCCAAGAGGCGGGAACGGCACGTTAAAAACAAAAAGGTGATTCAATGTCTTAATATCTTGTGGTGAGAGACGGTGAGAGAGTGTTGAGTTTGGCAATTTCTTGATGAGTTGACTTACTTGAAAGCATATTGCGGTTACTCTGAGTAGTCGGGTGAGAGAAGAGTATCTGTATATCATCTCCCAATGATATACGGCTCGAGTTGTTGCCACTGTGAGTGCGACACCCGGGTCGCTCTTCCTGATGAGTCTGTGAGTTTTGCTGATAGTGTTGAGTTGACCATGAGTATTGATCGCCTGTGAGCCATTGTGGTCCTGTCCACCACAGGAGGTGCTTGTGGAGCTGGGAGATGCTGATGCCCCTTGAAGCACAATCGGCTGAATTGTCTTTGCCAGGAACAAATCTCCATACGCTGTTTGGAGTTAGTTCTTGAATTGCTGACACTCGGTTCCTGACAAAGTCCTTCCTCCGTGATGGGTGTGAGTGAATCCAGATGAGCGTTACTGAGGAGGCAGTCCACAGGAACGTTTAAGTGTTGGTAAGTTCCAAGGTTGTTTGCACATACTTCATGAGTTTTGCTAAGATCAGTGCTGCTGTGAGCTCGGGTCGAAGGATGGAGAGTCGCTTGAGTGGTGCTACTTTTGATTTCGCGCAGATGAGTGTGACCTTGGTTTCTTCCCCTGGAGTTGTTGTTTTGATATAGATAGCACCCGCCATTGCTATTTGAGATGCGTCGGAGAATCTAAGCAACTCCACAAGTGTTGAGGTTGTGAGTTGAATCCATCGTGGAATTGAGATTCGGTCGACTTAAGTGTGTTCTTGTCTGAGCAATGTCCACTTGGTGGTGAGTGAGTTTCTCGAGCCATAATTCTTGTAATAATGATTTGGCCTTGATTATGAATGGTGAGAGAAACCCGAGTGGATCATAGAGTTGTGCTGTTTCAGACAAGATGATTCTCTTTGTGAGCTTAGAACTTGAGCATGGAGGCTTTGCGTTGAACTTGAATGCATCCACATGAGGTATCCATGACAGGCCGAGTAATTTGGTGCGGCTATCTTCGAATGAGTGTGAGTTTCATGGTGAGTGATGGTCGATATGCTCGATGAATTGCTCGTTGTTGCTGTGCCATTTTTCGAGAGGCAACCCGCCCGCCATGCAGAGCTGGGTGACTTGATTTTACATTTCGATGAGTGTGTCAAGCTGATTAGCTCCTCCAAATATGTCGTCAACATATCTGCCTTTGATCAGTGGTTCGAATGCGAGAGGGAAGCGATGACCTTCGTCTTCAACTAGTTGAAGCAAAAATCTGATTGCTAAGAATGGTGCCGAGCGAGTACCATACATCACTGTAGCTAGGTGATATGGCACCATATTGAGTTGGTCATCTCGCTACATGATTCATTGCAAATCCCAGTCATCCGGATGGACTTTGATTTGTCTGTACATTTTTGTGATGTCTGTTGAAAGCATGAGATTGTGCTGTCGGATCCATATGAGCACGTCTGAAATGACACGTTGACACTTTGCTGCAACTGAATGTCGTTGAGTGATACTTGCGACCTCGTTGGGCTGGATCTGTTGAAGACAACTCTCAACTTTGTGACTCGATCTTCTTTCAGTACACCATGATGAGGAAGGTAGTATTTTAGAGGATGAGCATGAGTTTGTTCTCAACTCTCCTGATGCTACAGCATCATGTGCCAAGATCGTCTCGGTTCCAGGATAGTCACGAACGGAATCGGTCATTTGAGTTGACTGATGGTAAGATGGTGCACGTATAATGTGACCACATTCCTCATACTCTTCCCTGAATGAGTTGTATAAATTGGTGTATGAGTTATTTGTTGAGAGTTTCTTCAGCGTATGACAGGATGAGTCTTTCTTTGTCGTTGAACCTGTCTTTGATGATTTGCCATGATGAGGTGAATGAATCGCTGTCGATTTGCACGTTTGAGATCACCTGAGCTACGGATCCCAGAAGGCTGTTCTTCAAGTAGTGGAGTTTCTCAACGTCACTGATTTATTCGTTATCGACCACTATAGAGGCAAACAAATCTCTAAATGCTGGCCACTTTGTAAAGTCACCGTCGAATTCCGGCAACTTGATTTTGGCAATGTTGATCTGTGCTGACATGATTGACTCCGTTGAGCAGCTCTGGTTGATGTGGACTCATGAGTATTTGCGATTGCCTTTTCTCTTAGAATGATTGTGAGGGACTTGAAGTAGCTTTCCAAGCCTGCCTCGTACAACTTATCTGTAACATAAGGGTGAGTAAGAAAAACACGTTTGCATGTCTCTCCCTTTTGATTATGCTCGTTACAAAACCATTCCCAAGTGCGATTCAAAATCTCCAAATGGCCGTTGAGTTCTTCCACAGCGCAGCGTGGTGAGTTTTGGAGATGATCGTGCAATTGATTGAATATTGCTATCCTTGCGTGTTGCGATACGACCTTGTATTCGATTAGGTTCGCTTCATTAGTACTTGGTGCTGGCGTTCTTGAGCGTGGTATTTGTACCATGGCTGATACATGGAATGTGTCGATAGCCTCTGCTGCACCGTCGGTTATTTCCACATCAACCTCGTGTGAGTCGCCTTCCTGCGAGGATTTACTTTTATCTGGCAGCGATTTCTTATCGTCAGCCATGATTCGTACTGTTTGCGGGTGCTTAATAATTTACAATAATTGATTAGCACACTTGGGTGAATATTTTACTATTGTTGAGTATTGTCTTGTATCGATGCATGCTAAGTTGCGCAATCTGTAGAGTATTACGTGTGGTGATTGGTGATTTGTGTGAGTATCGAGGCATAAATTTATATACTAAACCTAGATCCGGCTCGAAGGACCAAAAATGTATGAGAATGATTGAAAGTGAATTAGAAATATTTAATAATGTTCCGAAAAAAAAATGATTAAGAATTCTAACAAGGAGAGGCCGCCAACTCATCATCACGGATTTCGCTCAAATGTACTACTGTGTTCAAAAACAAAGGGGAATTTTGTTTTAAAATAAAATTTTTTAATTTATTCTTCCAAATCGATTTCGTCCCCCTCAAAATAATCCCCCCTAGCTATAATACACTTATGCCAACGTTTTTTCCAATCTTTGAAGCATGCTAAAAAATCGTCCTCAGGTATAGCCTTCAATGCGCGTAGCGATTCACGTTTGATCTCTTCAATCGACTCAAAACAATTTCCCCGGAGTGGTCTCTTGAGCTTTGGGAACAGCCAGAAGTCACACGGTGCTAAATCAGGCGAATACTAGTTTTTGGCGAAAAACTCACGAAGAACCGGTGCTGTGTGCGACGGTGCATTATCGTCGTGCAAAATCCTAGTGTTGTCTTTCCATAACTCTGGCCTTTTCTTGCGAATAGCTTCACGCAAACGACGCATAACACTTAAATAATATTCCTTGTTGACAGTTTGGCCAGTGGGAAGGAATTCGTAATGCACCACACCACGATAATCGAAGAAAACTGTCAACGTGACCTTGATTTATGAGCGACTTTGGCATGGATTTTTCGGTCTCGGTTCACCTTTAGCACGATATTCGCTCGATTGATCGGTTGTTTCCGGATCATAGGCATAAATCCAAGTCTCATCGCCCGTAATAATTTGTTTGTAGACGTCCTGATGGTCAGATATCATTGATTCACATGCTTGAGCGCGACGCTCTTTTTCGAAAAAATTGAGAAATTTTGGCACCAAATTTGGCGATTTGACTGTTCTGAGACACAAATGATCCTTCAAAATTGCTTGCACTGATCCAATTGATATTGCAAGCATGTCGGCAAGGTCTCGAATTGTTAATCGACGATTTTCGAGCACCGATTCCTTCATTTTCTTGATGTGTTGCTCATCAATTGACGTCGATGGTCGTCCAGAGCGTTCTAAATCATCAACACGTTCTCTGCCTTCTTTGAAGTCTTTGTACCACTTGTAAACATTTTTCTGTGACATAGTCTCGTCACCGAAGGCCTTTTGTAACATTCGATGCGTTTCAGCGGCGGAAATTTCATTCCGCAAGCAAAAATTAATAGCACTTCTTTGCTCAACAAAATTCGACATCGTAAAAATCGCCAAATTCACTTTTCTTTGTTCACAAAACCAAGCGTAAACTAAAAACTAATGATGATATTGACATGTAATTTGTCCCAGATATCACTAACAGTCCTACCAACTTGAGAAAAAAATTCATTTGTCCGATTCGGTTAACGCGGGAAGTTTGAATTAAAAATTCACCTTACTTTTTGAACACAGTAGTATAGCATATGTAGGGCTTGGCTAGAAATGAAAGTACCCAAAGTGGGAACTCCAGATGGCCAAGCGTTTAGAAAATAAAATTTTTGACGCGGCTCTGGCACCGTAAAAGCCATTTATGTTAGTATGTTTGCCAAGCAGCAGTTGGCTTAGTGGTAAGAGATCGGACTGGTAATGCGATGGTCGCAGTTTCGACTCCCCGTGCGGAGACTTTTTTTTGTAGATCTTTCCCAATTTTTATTATATTCATGTCGCAAGTAAGCGAAGTGATAAATAATTTATTTGATTAATTTATTTATACGCAAAAGTCATAGATATGGGAAAAAATTAGGATTGCGGACTTTTCAACAAGGGATTGTAATTAAAGCGCATACGAAAAGATTTTGTACATAAAAATTCAAACTTTTATTCTTTTACATTCGATGATTTACATTTGTCGGGGTGATATTCATCGTAGAAACAGAGGAAACAGTAATTATTTCTGCATCTAGCACACGTTGTAAATGCTGCATTTTTTAATTACAATGTTGTTTCAACGTCTCTATAGAAAATCAACTTGTTTTACATTCATAAAATATTCTCTCTCATCGCAAAGTTTAGCAGATTTCGTATCTCGCAGCCATGTTGGAAAAATTGGACACTTTTTCGTGAAAGCCATTGGATAGCGCACGCATCCTCGGGACTCTCGCAATATTCATAGCTTTTTACCGGACCTTCTCAACCTCTGTGTTCACCAGGACTCAAAACTAACGGTAAGCGTTCACTGGCATAATTTAGCATAATTCATTGTCGTAAAATAGAGAATTAATTGGTGCATCCTTATAAAGGTCGCACCCTGTGGCGTGCTCTACAGTATGCGCTGCACCACGTTTTCACATCACTTATAGCACATTCAATTAATATAATTGCGTGTGTTCTCACTGTGCTTTCCTCCCAGCCGAGCTTGCTGGGAAAGCACTGTGAATTTAGTCTTCACATTTTGTGCATCCTCAATCTATCTCTGTAGCGTGCCCCGCAGTAATGACTGTGTCACGTTTCTCACATCTCACTTTCGGCACTTAAGCAATCGAATTGCAAGTGCTCTCACTCATTCGCTGTAACTTCTGTCAGATAAACATGCTGAGAATTTACTGTGAACAATAGATACATTCTACGCACTCATGTCTCTCGTTCCGTGGCGTGCTCTGCAGCGCTGAGTGCATCAGGTTCAGTACATAAAGCAAACACAGTACACAATTAACATAATTGTATGCTGCTCAAGTTCTTTTGTCAAAATACAATTTAAATTTTTTAGTATTTTGTTATATATTTGTTTTGTAAATATGAAGGTAGAATAAACCACTTTCTCGCTATACCATCTATGTGTCTGGTTTCTTTACACCCTGTAACGAGTGAGGTTTCATTATTTTCAATATCTTCGCAGATTCATTCCAACTACGTCTGGACGGATTCTCAGGACCCGATGACCAATACCATTACGTTTAGGTGCGTCAAAAAGCAATAAAGGTTCGCGATGCGACACGCGATGTACCAGTAATGCGCTTGTAATGGCGTTGCGCGGACCTTTGGATAAATAGCAAATAATTATATTGCAAGCGCTGTGTTATCTGAAGCAAGAGCAACGACGTGTAATTTTGCGCTAAGCAGATGTAGCGCTCGTACGGTGTATATGCGAGTGTGCTCTAAACGTTTTCAAGGCAAACGTGAGTCTGAACAACATGCAAAAGAATCATCTTCGGAGCCACGCGACAATTCTTTGCGGTAAGAGGAAGATCATCGTCGAGCACTGGGTCGAATTTCTGAAGTTGCTTCTTGTGCCTGTCTTGGTCGACACGAGCCATGGAATATGCCAGAAAGATGATGCTTATTCCTCATGATAACAAACGTCATCTCGCTGATCTCGCCACTACTGCTGCCACTACTACTACTACTACTACTACTACTACTACTACTACTACTACTACTACTACTACTACTACTACTACTACTACTACTACTACTACTACTACTACTACTCCTACTACTCCATGGGCAGAGGTGACACTGCCTCATGGCGCGTCCCCAGGCGGCGGATAGGGGAACGCCCGCTGCTCAGTTTTGACAGGAGGGTAGGGGTGAAATAAAATAGCTCCCGCGGACCAAAACACAAACCCAAGCCAAGCTGTGTGAAACCGTGCCGAGGGCTGCGTGGCACCTGGGTAGAGGTGTCTTGAACGGTTCCCCCGGGGCACCAGGCCTAACCCCGGCGGTGTTTAGCGGCCTTCCCCCAGCATCCAGGCTCCGCTGGGGTGGACCTATACTTCCTAGGCTACTCGTGGGAATAATATGGAAGATACTAATACTAAACTGCAAAGCAATGAAAAACAAAAAGAACAAAAAAGCCAAAGAAGAAAAAATCAAAAAGAAGAAAAACCAACGGGGAGTCAAGGTTACATCAGGATCGTTCCGACGGAGACGATCGCTTCGACGTCGGTCTGTACACCGCCGGTGCATACCCCCGTTACAGCACGCGGAACGGCAACGGACCGCTCAAGTCCGTCACTCACTCAGTACGCGACTTCACGTGATACCGCTATTCGCCTCGAGGATCACAAGCTGGGAGAGATCCAGTCACTTCTATCAGAGACCTTCAGAACGATCAAGGTGAAAAGGACTGTCCCCGCGGAGGTCACCAATAACATCAAGGAGGCTCTTGCTCTAATCACAGAGTCGCTGACGTACCGCAAATCCTGGAAAGATAAGCAACGAAAGCTCTCCCTCGCAGAGGCCAGGGAGCGCGCGGCGCTGCGGCAGGATGCCTTACCAGGCACCCCAAGGAACAAGCGGCCAGCGGCTAGCCCGCCAGTCGGCCCAGAAGAGAATAGCCACAACGGTAGCAGTGGTGGATTCAATCGGGTAAACCGACGTAAGAAGAAACGCACTGGATCGGCAACGGAGACGACAGCTGCGCAACAGCTGGCGGTGGGGCCACTGAGACCTCAAACACCAGTGCCAACCCCCGCGCACCGCAAAACAAAGAAGAAAAAGACAACGCTCCGAAGAGCCCGTGCTACCGCAGTCCCGATACAGCCTGCGCAGGGTAAGTCCTACGCAGACATACTCAAGGACCTCAAGGCGAAAGTAGACCCCGGGCAACATCAGACGCATAAAGATAGGGTGGTTTATCTGCCAAATGAGACAGCACGAGTCCATACAGCGATGCTACAGGTGCCTTGGGTACGGCCACCAATCGAGCAGGTGCTCCGGCCCCGACCGTAGCAAACTATGCTATAAATGCGGCAAGGATAATCACAAGGCAGTTGCATGTAGCAATCCACCTCGCTGCATACTGTGCGTGCAAGCCGAAGGCGAAACACTCGTCGAGGACCACATACCTGGATCAGGAAGATGCGTCATATACCGGAATGCGCTGAAAGGAGCAGTTAAGAACCAACGATGACGACCATCCTACAATGCAATCTCAGGAGGGGGTGGACTGCTCAGGCGCTGCTGCACCAGCACGTCTGCGAAAGCGCCATCGATATATGCGCCATATCGGAGCAGCATTCGAATGCGCCAACGGCCTCTTGGTTTTCGGATACGACGGGCACGGCAGCTATCTGGGCGGCCAGCCCAAGCCAGCACACCTCCAGCAGCGGCAGCAGCGACGGCATTGTATGGGTAAAGTTTCGCGACTTCACCCTGTGGAGCTGCTATTTCTCTCCCAACCATGATATCTCCACATTCCGGAGCCAACTCAGCAATCTTGAGGATACTCTGCGACAAATTGACGGGGAAATCATCCTGACCGGCGACTTTAACGCGAAGTCGACGGAATAGGGCATGAGCTGGAGCGACAGTCGAGAGAATGAACTAGCGGACATGGCCGCCCGACTAGACATGGTCGTCCTAAACGAGGGTGGCGTATCAACTTTCAGGAGGCCGGGCTATCGCGAAACGATAATCGATGTTACTCTCGCTACACCGAATTTGGCTGCCGGCGTGCTGGATTGGAAGATCCTGGAAGATTACAACGCCAGTGACCACCAATACATACAGTTCTCGACTAGCAGTGCAACAACCCGCGACACGAGCCATAAGGATAGGCGCCAATGCTGGAATGACAGAAAGTTGGACGAACCAAATCTCATCAACTTCCTGAAAAACCAGCTGCGGCCGTCCACCAGCGAAGTAGCCACCGAGAGAACGGACGCAGAAAACATCGTAGACATTGACTGCCATCGTGGCCGCCTGCGACGCGTCAATGCCCGTAAGAAGCACCAGAGGGAACAGACGCCCCAACTACTGGTGGACCGAGGAGATCTGCGAGCTGCAAAAAAAGTGTCTGGCGTTACAGCGTAAGTCCGTAACGGCAAACCGCGGGCGACAAACCGGACAAGAGAACATTTTCTCCACCGAGCTCGACAGGGCGAAAAAATTGCTAAAGCGCGCCATCAAGAAAAGCAAAAGCCAGAGCTGGAGGAAACTATGCGCCGAGCTGGACGAGGATCCGTGGGGGAAGGCGTACCAGATAGCGGTCAAAGGACTGGGCAAGCGAGAGCGCGTGCCCCTCATGGAACCATCTACCATAGAGACGATCATAGGCGACCTTTTTCTACGACACCCGCGGAGAAAACCTAGGGAAAACCGGACAGCCGCCCTGGTAGCGCCTTTCACTACAACGAAGCTCCAAGACGCTGCTAAGACGCTGAAGTCGGGCAAAGCCCCCGGACCGGACGGCGTACCCGTCAGCGTCATCAAGGCCATAGCAAGGGAGTACCCCGAAGTACTTCTGGCTATGTACAACGCCTGCCTGGTGACGGGCACCTTCAGTCGACGGTGGAAGCGTCAACGGCTGGTGCTACTTGATAAGGGAAAGGGTCCACCAGTAACGTCATCCGCGTACAGGCCACTCTGCCTGCTCGATGTTGCGGGGAAACTGATGGAAAAGCTGATTAAGACGCACCTAACAACTAACATAGACAACGCCGGAGGACTCCTGGCGAACCAGCACGGCTTCCGGAAGAAACGATGGACAATTACAGCCATCAGCCAGGCTCTTGCCATCGTGGAGCGGGCATGGTCTGGGAACCACCGATCCCGTAAGGCTGGGAAGACATACTCGATGTGCTGAAGATGGACTCCAACGTAGAACAGTAACATCGCGGACGACTACTTTCGCGAACGGACATTAGAATACGAAACGACCGAGGGCACCCGTGTCGTAGAGGTCACGGCTGGAGTCCCTCAAGGGTCAGTACTCGGTCCAGACTTCTGGAACGCGCGTTACGATGACCTCCTCGCCACGGAGTTCATGCGCGATACCCACCTGGTCGGGTACGTTGATGACATTGCCGGGATTGTCATCGTGGACAGTACTGAGGACGCGCGCCGAAAAATAGAACATCTGGTGCGAAGATTACGCGGCTGGTTGAATAAGTACGGACTAGAGCTGGCTGCCAGTAAAACAGAGATGGTGATCTTCACGAGGCAGCGATGGTTCGAAAAGCCTTTCACCGTAGACGTCGGCGGTGCGCTCGTCGAGGCCAGGAGATCAGTCCGATACCTCGGGCTTCAACTCGACGAAAAGCTCACCTTCTGGGATCACTTGACAAAAACAGCCGACAAGGCCAACGGCGCTGTAGCCAAGCTGTCAAGGATCATGCTGAATGTCTCCGGCCCTCGTTACGCGAAGAGGCGGTTACTGATGAGCACGGTCAACTCGATCATGCTTTATGGAGCGGAATTCTGGGCAGAACAGCTCGCCCACCAAAAATACCGGCGCAAACTTGCATCGGTGCAGAGGCGGGCCGCACTCCGAGTCGCATGCGCCTATCGCACGGTCTCGGAGGATGCAATACTAGTTATCGCAAAGGCTCCCCCGATCGACCTAATGGCGCAACAACGGAGACGGTTACACCGACTGCGCCAAGCAGACACGTTAAACGAGGAAACAAAGAACGGCGAACAACGAAGAACCATCGACGACTGACAGCATAGGTGGGAAAACGGTAATACCGGAAGGTGGACAGCCAGGCTCATACCCGGCATAAAGGAGTGGGTTGAGTGCGAGCACGCAGAAACCAACTTTTGTCTCACGCATTTTCTCACAGGACACGGGACGTTTAATGCGTATCTCCATCGGAGGGGCCTACGCGATAGCCCCCTGTGTATCTACTGCACCAACGAGATCGACGACGCTCGACACACGTTCTTCGATTGCGCCAGGTGGACGGATATGCGAAGAATAGCAGCGGAGAACATCGGCGACACGCTACGATCAGAAAGCGTGATCCCTCAGATGATGAGCGCTCCGTCGAAGTGGGAGGCCATCATGAGGCTCGCCAAAGACCTGCTGAAAGCAAAAAGGCAAGAACAGCAACACGAGGTAGGCGCTTAGTAGCGCATCAGGGGTTGGGCTGAAGTAATGTGAAAGCGGTTTCCAGTCCAACCACCTCCACCACGGTGGAGGTAAGAAGAGGAGGTGGTTTTAGAGGGTAGGGTCATGCATAACATCCAAGCATGCCGAGCCCCACACTCTGTGCGCAAATGAATTTCCACCTCCTCATGAAAAAAAAAAAAAAAAAAAAAAAAACTACTACTACTACTACTACTACTACTACTACTACTACTGAGAGACACCCTCTCTCTCGACGCGGCATGCCAACGAGGCACATCCTCGGCTTCGCGAAGCCCTACCTCGGCTATCTTCGGCTCAACCAAACGCTGTGTGCTAGAGGACCTCAACAGGTAGGCGCACGACGAATATCGATCGCCGTGCGCCAGCTGATTCTCCAACAGCACGATACTCAATTTTTTTCATTTTTGTAAAAACACAAATGTTGTTTGTCCTTCGATGGCTGTCAAACGCAAACTAAACATCGCAGCGAGCTGAAACTTTGACAATAGTCATGTGAAGGATGACACTACTAAACGTTGCAATTAATTTCTTTCCTCGACCAACAGATGGCGTAAGGCCGACTATTTATTGATCGACCCCCGTAGCAGCAGCAGCTACAGTAACAACAACGAGGCCGAGATCGCACACTCAAACAGAGATTTAATGCTCACGGCAGACAACGACATCATCAACGGGTTAGGTGGAGGGGGGGGGGGGGAAGAAGAGGACGAATAATTGCAAAACATCATACAAGTAGAAAGCCAACGACACCCCAGTGAATATCAATCCCCCACACCGTTAGAAAAGAAAAAGAAGAAGAATCCATTTAACTGGTCATCGTTACAATTATGAAAATTCTTAAAAAAATCTATTATGACACCGCTCATCGTACCTCCTATTCTGGAGCAAAAAATTCGGCCCAGGTAGATCGAAGAGTAGCGCAAAAAAATGTTTTACCATGGCTCGAGACACAGGATTAATATAACATGCATCCTCTCGTGCGACGACGATTTCCCCGTCGTACGTACAACGTGAGTAATATACACGATGTATGAGAGGCTGATTTAACTGATCTTCGCTCGATAGATACGTACAACGATGGGTACGCATATCTGCTTGTTGTTATCGACGTATTGAGCAAATGCGCATGGGTCGAAACTTTGCGTGATTGAAACGAGCGCACACGTAGCCCGCGGTCTCACACGCATACTCGCACGCAGTAGCAATCGTCGCCCGCAGCAATTGCAAACTGATCGAGGGAAAGAATTTATTAGCACTCCATTTCAGCAAATTCTCAAGAAAAAGAATAGCGATTTTTGCGCTGATCGTAACCCAGATATAAAAGCCTGGATTGCCGAACCCTTTAATCGCACAAGAAAATAGCGAATATAGCGTTACTTTACATACACGCGAGATAAGCGTTACATCGATGTTTTAACAAATTTTTATATACATATAATCACACTAGACAAAGCGGAACGCGTATTCCTCCGAGTGAGGTGACCCTCGAAAATGCCCCCATCGCCTGATAAAATTTAGCACGGCGTAAGGAGCGTAACGCGAAAAAAACTAAAAAGCCTAAATACAGCGCCGGTGATTTGATACATATCGGTACAACTAAAGCAGCATTCATGCAAGGATATGAGCGTGGTTGGAGTAACGAGTTATTCAAGATTCAACGAATATCAGGGAATCGAGAACCATTCGTGCGTAGACGGGGCTCTTTATAGAGAGACAGGGCGTGGCCTCCTGGCCCCAGGGCGTGTCTAGACGAGTCCCCCCTTTCCCCACTCATGCTGCTTTCTCATTGTTGAGTCCTTGAGTGTGGAGTGGGCATATCTGCAGCCACCACCCCACCCCCGTTCCTGATTGGTCCCCCACAACCCCCACCACCCCTATCCCCAACCTTGATTGGTCCCCAGCAGTTCCCACCCCCAGACCACCTATCCCAGTGTTCTGATTGGTGCAGCGTCGCCGCGCTATCTGACGGATTTTGACCCATACTTAATTGTCGATGTGCCATCTACTATTGGTAATCGTGTTACCGACAGTCGGTAAAAGTACATCGAATGTTAGCAGGCGATCGAGTAGAAAATTTAATTGCCGATGCGCCATCTACTATTGGTAATCGTATTACCGACATTCGGTAAAGTAGATCGAATGTTGGCAGCTGGTCGAGTAGAAAACGTATCGGCGATCGGTAAAGTAGATCGGTTGTCAACCGTCGGTATGTAGCCGACCATCGCTAGAGCAAATTCCTGACTTACGGAAGATAAGTAGATTGGGTCTTACGGTAAATAATACTGTGTACCCTATCAACCGGTTAAGCATGCCCAGCCGTCGATAACCAAGCCCCCTCCATAGGTTTTAAAACATTTTTGTTAATTAAAAAATTGATTAATTGAAACTACTATTCATAACAACGGTAAATAAAAACGCTCGTTATTTTTCAGCTCCATAAAAAACCGCTTTATTATGACATTTTCGTATAAGAAACTGCAGTTACAGCGAAATGGCAGTGAACTGTTAATACGTGTTTTCATACACAATTCGTTGTAATGTAATAGTGCACCGCTTTGGTGAGATTCCAAGGATCCTCTTAACAGTCGATCGCAAGTATACCGGCAATCCATTATGGTTGGAAAGAGAGGCAAAGATGCTTTCATCAGGCAGTTTCCTTTTTAACTAACCTCTGTGCAGCTGTTACGATTATATATACTGTGACGTAGTTACGACTAGGAAGAAAAGACTATAACAATCAGAATAGAATAAAACACAAAATACCAATAAACAAAATCATTTATTGATAGTACCTGAAAAGGATAGAAGAAAACAAAATAAAATAAAACACACATTCCTACAAAAATAATCATTTATTCATAGAAAATCAGAAATGTCAATCAGAAATAATCTAGTGACAAATGACAAACATAACATTAACTTGATTAGCGTCTCAACGAAGGGTAAAATTCCCTCGTTGTTAAAATCCAAATTAGTTTATTTGTTACCATGAAAATATCGTTCTGCAACTGATATTGAATGGATTAAAAGGCATGCATTCGAGAATATAGAAATAGAGAAATTACCTGTAACAAGGTCGCACCACCTTAGGCAGTCAAATTAATGCGGCTAAACATGCTTTTGATATTTCTTGAATATTTGCTTTTGAATCCTTTTTAAACAAACTTCTTCTCATGGAAATGATTTGCATAAAAGAAGACAATAATTTCACAAATTTTAGAACTCGCATTAATAAGTTAAACATTATTCATAATTCCATATTATAAATCGGAAAAATAACTTTTGTTAATCGATTACTCGTATATATTGATACATTCATACTTATTTTTAATTTCGACATAGAATTTACTTTGGCAATAATTTAGCACAGTTTTAACAAGGTTATGAGTGCAATAGAATTTGAAATCTTGCCCATAAAATATTGCTATAATTATATACGGCTTAGATACACCGTGATACGTTGATTGATTAATTGATCATCGCTGTTACACATTTGCCACCGATTACTGTATGTTATACCACACGACTGGCTTCTCCGGTTGATTCCTTTTGTGAAATGTGAATAAAATTGTATAATTCTCTTTTGACATATAAACTTATTGGTAATTATACTTAGCGTGTTTTCATATACATTACTTTACTCAACATGACTTTATAGGAAACACAAAATAACTGTTGCTATACATAACCTAACTTTTGCAGATCTCACGAAGCATTAAAAATCTAAACTTTTCAACTGGATTACCGTGTTACGGAGAAGTTCTTTCATTTTAGTAAATACTTATCTACAATATATTATTCTCACTAAAATAATTTTATAATAAATTTTTTTTTTAAATACACGTACTACACAATTTGAACAAACGTTTTCCAAAGAAATTTCTCATCATATCGCTGATAGAAGATATGGTTGGAGCTAACTATCTAAAGTCATATGATTATGTTTCAGATTTGGTGCATGTTATCGCTGCGATGTCGAATATATCAGGAGTACAAATTGAAAATGCGGGATTTTTTTCTATTTTTGAACGTTTATTCTGAAAAAATGGTAACAAATGAATTATTCAAAGTATTGTCCATCGCTAGCCACAACTTTTTCCCATCTTTCTGGCAATTTACGGATACCGTCGCGAAAAAATTCGGCCGGCTTGGCTGCTATCCAGTCATCGACCCATTTTTGGGCTTCTTCGTAAGAATGGAAGCGCTGGTCAGCTAGGCCATGTGTCATCGATCGGAAAAGGTGGTAATCGGAAGGAGCAATATCTGGGCTATACGGCGGGTGGGGTAAGACTTCCCATTTCAGCGTTTGTAGGTATGTTTTGACCGGCGCTGCAACATGTGGCCGAGCGTTGTCATGTTGCAAAATTACTTTGTCGTGTCTTTGCTCGTATTGTGGCCGTTTTTCTTTGAGTGCGCGGCTCAAACGCATCAATTGAGTTCGGTATAGTGCTCCTGTGATGGTTTCGTTCGATTTCAATAGCTCATAATACACCACACCCAGCTGGTCCCACCAAATACAGAGCATGAGCTTGGCGCCGTGAATATTTGGTTTGGCCGTCGATGATGATGCATGGCCGGGGTAACCATATGATTTTTTGCGCTTCGGGTTATCGTAATGGATCCACTTTTCATCACCAGTGACAATGCGATGCAAAAAACCCTTCCGTTTTTGCCGTTCGAGCAGCAGTTCGCATGCAAAAAAACGGCGCTCGACGTCTCTCGGCTTCAGCTCATACGGCACCCAATGTCCTTGCTTTTGGATCATTCCGAGGGCTTTTATACGATGGGAAATGGCTTGTTGTGTCACTCCCAATGAATCTGCGAGCTCTTGTTGAGTTTGACACGAGTCTTCATTGAGTATTGCCTCCAATTCAGCATTCTCAAACTTTTTCACTTGGCCCGGCCGCTCTTTGTCCTCAACGTCAAAATCACCACTTCTAAACCGCACAAACCATCTCTCGCACGTTGAAACCGATGGAACATGACTCGGATAAGCCTCGGAGACCAATCGATGTGCTTCAGCAGCACTTTTCTTCAAATTAAAGAAGTAAATTAAAACTTCCCGCAAATGCTGTTTTGTTGGCACGAAACTCGACATATTGAGAGCTCAAAAAAACTATGAATTTGACACTGCGACAAATTGACACATACTGAAAATTAAAGCTATAAGACGTAGCTTTGACATGAACATAGTCACAGTACTGCCTGATGCGTATAGCGTTAGTAACGCCATCTGTTATCAAACCCGCATTTTCAATTTGTACCCCTGATATGATTATTGTTAATTTATATATTATTATTTTTGTCAACAATATTACAGCAATTGTAGTGAAACTTGTGAAGAGATTTCAGAAATGAATCAGAGCCGAAACGTAATGGAAGTTCTTTGACTTTTTCTGACCGTCATCAACGCCACACAATATCACTCTAATTCCGAAAGCTGTATGCCATCTAAACGTGTTTCTCCTTACCACCATTATTAAGAGTAATTAGTTGCAAAAATTCGAAGAATCAAATTGAATTTAGAGTAGAAACATCAAAAGGTAAAAATGTCGATACGAAGGACCTAATCTGTTTATTATTGATACATTCCGTGGAATATCGCGTATGCTGGGTCAATGAGCAGGACTGAGTATAAATAGGTTGAGATAATGAGAATCTCATAATACTGAATATTGTACAGACTAAAAGTTTTATGACTACACTGGTGACTATCGCGAATAAATCGCATGCTTCTCACAAGCACGAGACACCAGAGAGAAGTGAAGCTTGCTGATAGCGACGGAACATGCTGCGCTCGGTACTGGAGCCGAGAGCAGCCGACGCTTCACGAAGCTCTATGAACATACTCGTAGAGTAACAACGCACTGCTTCCATATTAAAGTATGCCAACTTTACAGCTCAATATTTATCGACGATAGGATACGAGTCTGATTATCAAAGGCAAGACCCAAATCTAACTGTCAGCAATAAGATTCAAGTCTGTTTTACAGTTCGTAGGATCCATATCTGTTTATCGATGACATGACATCGTTTCTTATCTGTGGCTGGATGCAATCTTCTTTACCGTCGGTAAGGTCGAATCGTTTTATAGAATGTAGGTGCCAAATTAATTTATCGACGGCAGGGCATAACGTTTTACCGGCAGCAGAGCGCAAGATACTTTACCAACCGTCCGGCCCAATCTGCTTATCGACTGTACGTATATAGCGTGTCTTCCCAACTTAATGCTCTACATTACTTACGGTTGGTAACATACCTACGGTTGACGACGATATACTTCTCCGACCGCCAGTACATAATCTAACCATCTGACTGCTGGTATTCCATCTTTTTTACCGACTGTCGGTTACATGCCGATGGTCGACGAATTACAGTAGGTGGCCGGCCGTACTACAATTGCGCAAGGGGTTTTCTACAAAAAGAAGGTGTCGATTATAACGAGACTTTTTCGCCGGTCGTTTCATATGACTCTCTGCGAGTGTTACTCACTGTCATCACGAAAGAAGATATGGAAGCGGTGCAATTCGATGCACGTACTGCATTCTTACACGGAGAATTGGTCGAGGATATTAAAATGGAGCTACTACAGGGGCTACACGACAATCGAGAATATAGTGATCATGGTAGTGTTGTGTGTGAGTTGCATAAATCGTTATATGGTCTAAAACAAGGACCTCGGTGCTGGAACCAGAAGTTTTCGAACTTTCTACGGCGTTATAATTTAAAAGAGACTGATGCTGATAATTGCATATTTGTTGGTACCTGTGAAGGGTTTAAAGTATATGTTGCATTGTTCGTCGACGACGGTATTGTAGCATCAAAGTCGTCGGAAGTGATCGAGAAAATTATAAGAGCGCTAAATGAAACGTTTGAGGTCACAATTGGTGACTGTAGTGTATTTGTAGGAATTCAAATAAGTCGCGATCAAGCTAACAAGTCGATGTTTATATACCAAAGTGCTTATGCTAAGAAAATTTTCGAGAAATTTAATATGAGTTCGGCAAAAGGGTCATCCGTACCGGCGGATCCACACACAGTATTATATCCGGTTGAGTCACAAGAAAATGAGGTCAAGGTAACTTATCGAGAAGCGGTCGGGTCGCTGATGTTTATAGCGATAGTCACTCGCCCAGATCTTGCTTACGCTGTAAATTCTGTCAGCAAATTTTTGAATAGCCATGATAAGAGTCATTGACAAGCTATTAAACGCATTATTTCATATCTAGTCAACACAGTTGAATATGGTATCGAGTATCGAGCGGGAAACGGAAAAATCCCATTGGCCGGTTATTCAGATGCTGATTATGCTAGCGACGTACAAACACGGAGGTCTACTTCAGGTTACGCTTTTTGTATCGCAGACGGGATTGTTACATGGTCGTCACAACGTCAGAAATTAGTGTCAACAAGTACCACTGAGTCCGAATATGTTGCAGCGGCAACAGCTACAAAAGAAGCGATTTGGTTGCGTACATTATTAGATGGTATCGGTTGCACGTGTGAGAAACCAACGACGTTGCGAGTAGATAATCAAAGTGCAATTCGTCTAGCGCATAATCCAGAGTTCCACAAGCGGACCAAACATATAGATGTACGCTATCACTTCATTAGAGAGAGAATAAAGCAACAAGAAGTTTGTTGGAAAATCAGCTGGCGCACGGCGATCGATAATCGTCGTGCGCCTACCTGTTGCGCTGCTCTACCACGCGTTGTTCGGTTGAGTCGAAGATAGCCGAGGCATGGGCTTCGCGAAGCCGAGGATGCGCCTCGTTAGCACGCCGCGTCGAGCGAGAGGATGTCTCTCTCGCTTGACTTCGGTTTCGCTCACCGGCTATCTCGCTCAACTGACTCCAGCGCCCAACGAAACTTTCATACTCGCAGCCATCTTGAGAATTTGGCACTTTTGCGACACACATCCACTGGACAGCACGCGCATCCATAGGACTCTCAAGCATTTTCTTCGGACATTATTCATCGGACTCGCTCAACCTCTCGCTCTTCAGGACTCATTGCTCAAGGTAAGAGTGCTCTGGCATAATTACGTCTTAATTCACTGTCAGAGAGGAGGAAATGGTACATCAGCACTGGGTCTCACTTGTGGCGTGCGTTGCAGCACATGCCGTACCACGTTCTCCTCATGTCGTTTTGCCGGCTTAATTAATATAATTAAGCATGTGCCTCACATTCACTGTATTTTCCCCCAGTAAATCTGCTGGGAAAATACGGTGAATAATTTTGCTCAACCGTACAGCCTCAATATCTGTTTGCATTGTGCTACGCAGTGCTGATTTCGTGGCTAAGTACACATAAGAAAAGCACTCCTGCAATATACACTGAGAGTGCTCTCATTATTAATTCACTGCAACTACTCTGCAATACAGTGCTGAGTGTTTGCAGTGAGTTACGCACATTTTCGCACTCAATGGCATCGGCGTGTCGTGCTCCGTAGCTGTTACTACGTTGCACACACCGCTGTCTCAAGTTCATATTCAGCACACAATTAATATAATTGTGTGCTGCTCACATTACAATGCCAAATTCTAAATTACTAACTCATTTATGTTTTTGCACTCACCAGTCTGAGCGTGTCGTGCAGCGTAACTATCACTACGTTGCATGCACCGCTTGCTCATGTCTTCACTCAGCGCACAATTAATATAATTGTGTGCTGCTCATAGTATGTCAATTCACAGCTCAATTTGTTAATTTTTTTTATAATTTGTATTTGTTTGCAAAATTTTACATTTTGGATAATTTTCTAAATTAAAGTCTTTTTGGTCTGAATTTTCACATAGTTTATTAGACTGGTGTTGTTTTGAAATTGAATTTTGAATACTGCGAAGGAAGGCAGCAATAAACCACTTTTTCAGTATTGTTGTGTCGCGGAATATTCCTCTAACGTATTCTCGGGAATATTCCTTAGCGGACACAGAGATGGAATTCTAGCTGTCATACAAGACGGGATGCGAAGTAGACGCCGACGCAGCATGAAGCGACTCGCGAAGCGATCTACGATAGGCTAAAGCTAAAGCTGCCAACTAAGGGATTTTAGCAAACGCAGTTGCTAACTGCTTCAGTAAAAGCAGAATTAATTTCGACTTAACAGAGAACTGTTGGTTCCTCGTGAAATTCTCGAAACAACGCATTATTGTACTTTCTTACTTTACTTCTAAATAGACAACGGAAAGTCACCGTTGCCTATAATAAATACTTCCTTTTACATAAATTCGTGTTTTCATCGATAACTCGAGATCCATCTCCTTATCGGCAAACGATCCCGAAAAATAATAACTTTTTAATATTATACCGAATACCAAATAATCTAATTACCCGGTACCGGCATAACATTTGGTGGCAGCGGTGGGATCTGCCGAAGTTAAGTGATTCGCGATTTATTAGGACAAAAGTGTTTTGGACAAAGTTGAGAATACTCTGAAGTGACGACTACGACGCGTGCAGGGACACCAGTGTAGTTCGTAAAAACCCGACTAATCTAACGCGAAGCGTGAAGTGAACGTCGGTGCGGGGTGACGTATTGGTCAACCGTTTAAAGTCCCGATTGACGGTGTCACGTCAAGTCGCGGAAAACCGCACAAAGTGTGCAACCGAGTACGCATAGCAGCTACTCGAAAAGAAGCCGTCGCGCAATCGTTGGCGACGCACCAAGGACGAACCCAGGAACCAACGGAGATACGGGTCAACGGTACCAGGGAGGACAACTGGACCAACCTTCGAGGAAAGCTAAGAGACAACGGGTCTACAGCACCGAAGGAACAGCACCCGAGGACATCGCAATGGAAAGGACCGTCTACCAGATCATCTTTCTGTAAGTGGCGGTTACTTTATACTCATACATAGCCAATAAACTGAAGCCAGTCAGGAAAAATATTTTGGAAAATTTGGAGAAAATATCTCTAGAAATTTTGTGAATATATTTTAGAGTTTGTCCACCGCGAAACTAGCAACATGCCGATATTTAGGGGAGCGAAACCGAAACGTAGAGTCAATTCATTAGGAACTGCGACTCCCGGCGAAGGGGCAGACTCCACAGCTGGATTAGCTGCCGCCGTAGGGGAAATAGTATACGAAGCGCGCAGGGCGTTGACAGAGCTCGCGCCGTCGGGACGAATCCCCACCGATAGGCAAGAGGCCGTCGCAGGCCGACTGGACGCCGAGTTCGGCGTAAACCCTCTCAGGGGCACGGCATTTCGCGATAACAGTAGTATAGGTAGCGACGACGTGTTCAATATGGCTACTGGCGAACGAACGCCTGAACGCCTTGAGGAGGACATAGATGATCGGGAACTCGGAAGCTTGCAAACGATAGATCGCGTAGGTTTCCCGTCAGCTACCGGTACGACGGCACGATCGGTGACTTTGAGAGTACAAGATCGTTTAGAGGCGATCGACCGGAGCCATCGTGATTTAGTAAGAGCTCGACGGCAGTGCGAAAGGCTGCAGCGCGAGCACGAGCAAAGTCGACGCGCACTCGATCGCGAACTTCAGGGGGTTGAAACACCGTCAGCAAGACGAAACTTGGCAAGCACGCTCAACGAGGTAGGTGCAGACGAATACGAACTGATCCACTCCTTACGAGAGCAAATTGCCGAGCTCCAGCGACGGCTAGGAGGAGCGGGGATGGAGGACATTCCGCCCCCCGCGCTGCCCCCGAGACGCACGCGGTTCGAGGAGACGCAGAGGCCCTCAAACATGCTCAGCCTCAGTCTCGGAATAAAAATGGTAAAAACATTCGACGGCAAAGATTCAAAGGCATTGCCTCTCTTCTTAAAGTCCTGCGAGACGATATTCCGCAGGGTAGCAGAGGAGGAGCACGACACCCTCCTCGAGTTGATCGTTATGAGTAAGCTAGAAGGTGCAGATGCAAGACAACTGCAGCACAAAACCATCGGCACCATGGCGCAACTCAGGAGCGAGTTGGAAGCGTTGTACGGACAACGAAAGTCCCTGGCCGCGCTGCAAATGGAGTTCAGCTCCCTCCGGCAGGGACAGAACGAGGACATAGCCGCCTACGCGGCACGGACGGAGCGGATCACGGTAGACATCGCCGAAATACTCTGCGAGCCGTTGCAAACCGAGGATCAAAAGATTACCGTCGAGAGCGTCACACGACGAAGCGCACAGGCCAACTTCGAAAACGGCCTGCACGGCCAGGTGCAAGTGCTGGTACGTGCTCGAAATTACCAAACGTTGCATGACTCCGTGGCCGGGGCCATAGAGATAACCAACATGGTGCAGCCTAAGGGAGGGCTAGGGGGAGCGTCGAGCCACCCCAGAAGGTCCCAGGGCGCACCATCCCGGCAGAACAAAAATTGTTTCACCTGCGGGAACGCCGGACACTTGGCACGAGACTGCACCCGGAGATCGGGAAGAGTGAGCCTGCCAATGCCCAGTGAAAATAAGTCCATACACAACGTCGACATCGTGTGCAACTACTGCCAGAAGAAGGGCCACGTGTGGAGGGACTGTAGAAAGAGGTTATCGCTAAACCAGAGCGAACCCGCTCGGACGACACAGCAGCCCCAACGTCAAAAGGACTCGGAAGATAAGGAAAAAAAAACGACAGTAATGACGGGTACCGGTCGGAATAACACGGACACCCGCCCGCTGGCAACGATGAGGCTGAACACACTAACAGCCCAGGAAAAGCCCGCAAGCAAGCTACAACTGCTACAAGTAACGTTGCCGGCGTCGAGTGCCACCGCCAGTGATTTCGATATTATTGCATCGCTGGCCGTGTCTGGGGTACTCACCCTCAAGGCAGACACCGGAGCCCAATGCAGCATCATTAAAGAAGACTGTCTCAAACCCGAGACTATGGTGAAAGACTGCAAAGTGGAATTACAAGGGGTGGCGGGAGAAAAATTTACTCCTCTAGGAATGGCGAACATCACGCTCGAGACGCCGGCTCTAAATGTAGAGCATTGGTTTTACATCGTTCCGAGCACCGTGCCGTTGAAGGTCAACGGACTGCTTGGTATGGACTTCATTAAACATCATAAAGCAGATATCTTGCACGGCGAAATGATTAAACTATACGGACATTGCATGCCGCTTTTAGATGGTTCGGTGAAGATGACCCTGCCGCCACGCAGCGAGACCGTCGCTTACGCCGCGACCAAGAGCAAATTTATCGGACTGCTCTCTAAAATGGAACTCGGAAAAGGAGTAATAATGGGAGCCTATATCACGCCGCCGCACGGTAGCAGCTGTGCAGTAAGTCTAATAAACACCACAGAGAAGGCTGTTGAGGTACAACGCCCGGTGGTGGAACTCGAGCCTCTAGAGATAACGGCAGTGGGTCACGGTCTCGAAGCCGCGATGACCGAAGTATGCACCGTCAGCGCAGAGCGAGGGGCAGACCGCCTCGCACGACTAGCTCAAGAGCTAGACACGAGAAATCTCAATAACGAAGAACGCAAAGCGCTCGAAGAGATTACGAGGGAATACGAAGATGTGTTCCACCTACCAGGGGACAGGCTGCCATGCACGCCTATGGTAGAACATGTGATACCCCTTAAGGAGGGGGTGCAGCCCATTAAGGTGCACCCATACAGGCTGCCCGAGACCCACAAGAGAGAAGTGGAGAGGCAGACCCGCGAAATGCTTGAGGAAGGCATTGTCCAACCTAGCCGGAGTCAATGGAACGCCCCGCTGCTGGTTGTAGCGAAGAAACCTGACGCAGCCGGAGAGAGAAAAATGCGCGTAGTAGTGGACGTTCGGAAGCTGAACGAAGCCACCATCGGAGACTCGTACCCACTGCCTAATATCGCCGAGATATTGGACCAGCTGGGAAGGGCCCGATACTATACGACCTTGGATCTCGCCTCTGGATTTCATCAAATCCCGATGGCAAAGCAAGACAAGGAAAAGACCGCATTTTCCACACCACAGGGCCATTTCGAGTATAACCGAATGCCTTTCGGACTCAAAAACGCCCCACCGACCCTCCGAAGGTTGATGAACTCCGCGCTGGCAGGACTACAGGGCGTCAAATGCTATGTGTACTTAGACGACATAGTAATTCACGGCAAAACCTTCAAGGAGCACAATGACAGGTTACGAGAGGTACTGCAGCGGCTAAGAGAAGCCAGATTAGCAGTGCAACCGAGCAAGTGCCAGTTCCTGCGCAAGGAAACGCAGTACCTCGGCCACATCATATCCAAAGAGGGCGTACGTGCTGATCCGCAGAAACTGGAAGCAGTAAGGGAATTCCCAGTACCGAGAAATATAAAAGGAGTACAATCTTTCCTCGGACTAGCTGGCTACTATCGAAAATTCATCAAGGACTTCTCGAGAACCGCGAAGCCACTCACAGAATTAACCCAGAAAGGGGTCGAATTCGAGTGGACCGCAGTAAGAGACGCTGCCTTCGAAGAACTGAAGACAGCCCTTACCACAGCACCGATACTGCAGTATCCAGACTTCACGAAGCCGTTTGTTGTAACGACAGATGCCTCAGACAGGGCGCTCGGCGCAATCTTATCGCAAGGCAAGATCGGGGACGATTTGCCCATATATTACGCGAGCCGCACCATGTCAAAGGCCGAGCTCAATTATACAACCACGGAAAAAGAGCTACTCGCCATAGTTTGGGCTCTCGCTCAATTTCGACCATATATTTATGGTACACGTTTCACGGTAGTGACGGACCACCAACCGCTCACCTGGCTGTTCGGAGTAAAGGACCCAGGTTCGAGATTAATGCGTTGGAAAATTAAATTGGCCGAACACGAATTTAACGTTGAATATAAGGCCGGAAAGCGTAATACAAACGCCGATGCGTTAAGTCGTATATTCGCTACTACGAGGACCCAAGCGAGAGCTAGGAACGAAGTCTGTGAGTCGGAAGAGGACAGCACGACGGGGCAAGTAGGCACAACGAAAGACCGCACAAAGCGGACAGCCGAAGATACCCCGTATAGCCATGGTAGCTCGCTGGAGCGAGAGGTCAAGCTTGCCCGTGAGCGAGACGAGGACAGCAAGCGCCCGGGTACGGACAGCCGCACAAAGCGGAGAGCCGAGAATACCCCGGGCCAGCCTAGCAACGCGGCAGAGAGAGAGGCCGCTCTGGCCAATGCGCCAGAAGAGGACAGAGAGATTTGTAGCGTGCCTGCAGAACACTCTACTGAACCCCACAGCCCCGCCGAAAAGCCGTGCGGACGGGGAAGGGGTAGACCACGCAAGCTACATACGCAGGCCACTGGTAAGACTGCGAGCACCGCTGACAAGGACAGAGCGGGCCCAGCACAGTATGGCGGACCCGCGAAGCGCGGAAGGCCGCGAAAGGCAAACGTTGCAAGGCCGCTCGAGAGAGAGAGCGACCCAACAGCGGAGCCACCGGTGGGCACACCGAGCGAAGAAATTGCGGACAGAGCACCGCAAAGGCCTGCGGAGGAAGCGAGGCACGGAGGGGCCCGTAGCCTACGAACTTCCAGCAGCACAGAAGAAGACAGCGTTATGAAAGAGCGCAGCGACTGCCGCAGTGGCGTAGCCGCTCCCTCCTTCGAAGACCGCCTGAAAATCATAAAAGAATACCACGACACCCCCTTAGGAGGGCATCAGGGTATCAGGCGTACGCTGCATCGGATCCGGACCAAGTACGACTGGCCCGGCATAAGAAGGGACTTAGAAAAATACATAAAATCGTGCGAATCCTGCCAGAAAAATAAAATCGGGAAAAGGGAACGAGTACCAATGGTGGTAACTGACACCCCATCGAGGTCGTTCGAAAAAGTTGCGGTCGACATCGTAGGACCGTTACCGGAAAGCGTCAACGGGAAAAAATATATACTTACGATCCAAGACGCACTTACCAAATACAGCGCAGCAATTCCACTACCGAACCAAGAGGCTCCGACAGTAGCAAAAGCGCTCGTAGAAGAATTGATTTGCCGGCACGGGACGCCGGAAATAATATCATCTGATCAAGGCACGAATTTCCTCAGCTCGACCTTCAGAGAGATGTGTCGACTGCTCCGAATCAAGAAGATACAAACGACTGCTTACCACCCAGAGTCAAACGGTGCGCTAGAAAGATCGCATCGCACCCTCGCTGAATACCTGAAAAATTTCATAAACGAGGACCAAGGTAATTGGGACGAGTGGCAGCCATACGCGATGTTCACGTACAACACCACTCCACATACAGGGACTGGATTGTCCCCCCATGTTTTGGTGTATGGACGCGAAGCGGAGTTACCGACCGCCGTGAAGCAGGAGCCCCGCCGCACCTATGCATACGACGACTACGTCCAAGAGCTACGCGAACGACTACGATCCGCATGGACTGTAGCAAGAGACAACCTGGAAGGCGCGAAAAGACGGTCGAAGACCACATACGACCAAGGCGCACAGGAGCAGGAGTACCGCGTCGGCGAACGCGTACTCCTCCGTGACGAGACGGTGCGCAGGGGGCGGACGGCCAAGCTGACCCCGAAGTGGACGGGACCCCACGAGATAGTGGAAGCGAGGCCTCCCGTCAATTACGTCGTCCAGAAGGGACAGAAAATTCAGGCGGTCCACGCCAACCGCCTGAAACTATTTATTGATCATTAAAAACTAAATAAAAACTAAATAAATGAGGGTAGGAAGCTCCACGGAGCGCAAGGTAGGAACTCCATTAACGACTCGAGGTAAATTCGAAAATTTTTAATTAACATAAAAACATAAATTTCCGAAAGAATTATGACTATTATTAAACAAAGATGGTTCCGCAAGTGGGACAAGTATGAAGCGGCTCCTCAGCGAAGAGCCGGCGCAGCCCGACGAAATCGTGGTAGGGCTCTTCGTCTCCGAGCCACGGCCCCAGGCCCCACAGACAATACACCGCTCGGCGGTTGTCCTGGCGGTGACGGCGAGTAGCCGCTCGCTCCCGGAACTCGTCGGACAGCCAGCGCCGACTAGGCCCTGGTACCACGACCAGGCAGCTCTGAAAATAAAAATGAAAATTAAAATAAATAAGAATTTTATGGAAACATTAAAAATTCCAAGCAAGGTAAGGAGAGTACTTACAATTAGCTCCATTACCGCGGGAGTTACGTCGTCCCCCTTACAGAGGACTGCCCCGTAGGGCGAGGCCCTGGAAACGCGGACAAGAATGGTTGACATCGTTCCAGTCGGGTTGTGAGAACAAGAATGAGCCAAAAAGCCCTCGAGCGAAACTCGCGAGACTGCAACGAAAGAGGGAGAACTCACGCTTTCCTCCCCTCGTCTGATTGCAGATTAATCGCAGCAAGGTATGGACAAACCACAGCCACACCGCGTACAGCCGACTACCTCGTCAGCACTTTTGCCAGCACTCCGGGCATCTACTACGAGAACATAGGGAGCCTTACAATAATTCAATCAACGTGGCGACTGATAATCAGGCTGGACCTCGCTGCACTACTGCACCGAGAGGGGGAGATAAGCGAAAGCCTACAACGTCTGACGGAGCTGTGCGAAAGCGAAACTCGCGCCAACGATATATGCCCCGTCATAAGCGACTCGGTTCCGAGAATGAAGAAAAGAATAGAGACCGGAATACTGACCATATTCGACCTCCTCGGGACGCGCCCCGTCAGAGAGCGCCGAGGATTGGTAGATGGCCTCGGAAGCATAATCAAAGCCATCACGGGAAACATGGATGCCACCGACGCAAAGGAACTACACGAAGAGATAACGCGCCTGGAGGCGTCCCACCAGACCCTGAAGGAAGGGTTAAAAAATCAAATACAAGTCATAAAAACCACGCTCTGCTTATTTAATGAAAGCGCGCAACACATACAGGCTAACGAACAGACCCTGCTGTCCCGGATGCAGCATATCAACCGCACGCTTAACAGCGAAGTATACTACATAGAGAGACGCCAACACCTGGACGAGACGCTCAACGCGATAAGTATTGCGGTCGAAGCATTACTCGGCGACGTACAGGAGCTTGTGTGGCTGGTGGACGATATAGCTAGCGGTAAGGCCCGAGCAACGTCCCTGCCGCCACGCACACTCGCTAGGCACCTCGTAGAGGCACTACCACACCTACCGTCGGGCAGTAGTTTCCCGGTCGCAATAGCACCTGACCAAGTGTCAACACTTACGCGACTGGCCGATACCAGGGCTTACAGCGAAGGCAACGCAGTGGTACTCGTGCTGGACATACCGCTGATCGGGCAGCAACGATATAGTATGCAAAAAGTATACCCCATACCCACGCGAGCGGACAACGGCAGGCACTACTACATAGAAGCGACCGAGTCCCACTTGGTAATAGATATAGAGAATCGCAAGTACCTAAGAATGACATACGATGACATAAAAATTTGCAAGGTACTGGGCAAATCGTACATTTGCCCACCAACACACCCTACTATGCCGGTCACACGCGACGCGCCCTGCGAAGTCCTAATCTATGCAAAAATGGACACCGGTAACGGAAAAAACTGCGCGAAAAGGGTTGTCGAAATCACACATCCCTTAATCGTTCCAATGCAACAGCAAGGACGATGGTTATACGTCGCGCCAACCCCGGTCCCCATAGGGATAAATTGTGGGAAAAATCCCACTCAGCACGAAATATTGAATAATTTGGGAATACTGGCTTTGGTAGGTGTATGTATAGTAACCGCCCGAGATTTCAGCATCAAAACCATCGGGCGAACATCACAGATCATACAGGAAAACTACCTCCCGTCGTTTAACTTGACATTAACGGAAATCGAAGCTCGGGCACCCCCGCCGCAGACCGAGAGGACCGTCCCACTACAGAGCGTGCTGCGAGACCCCGAAGAGCTTCGGAAGCTCGGAGCTCGAGCCGACCAAATCATGGACAACCTCCATACTGCCGGAGACGGGATGCAACACGTCCACAACCTGAGTTTCTACTCCTTGGGCGCTATAGCGCCGATCGCCTTGGTTGGCTACGTTCTGCTTAAATGTTACAGATACAAAAGAAACAGAACACCACCGAGCACTAGAGAAGCAATAACCCCGGTAGCCACCGAGGTAACTATCAACCTTGAGCCTCTCGGACGACAACAGCCAGAGGAACGACTTCGAACCGAGCTGGCCAGGTTATGCAATCGTCCCCCCAACCGAGAACGACTCGCTCGACTTGAACGACAAAAATGAAACATTTTACACACATATTATATATCATATATCAAATCGTAAAATTGTATTAAAATTGTAAGGTACGAAAAACCAACTGAAGAAAAAATTTTTTTTTTGAAAATTTTTCCTTTTAAGGGGGGAGGGATGTTGTGTCGCGGAATATTCCTCTAACGTATTCTCGGGAATATTCCTTAGCGGACACAGAGATGGAATTCTAGCTGTCATACAAGACGGGATGCGAAGTAGACGCCGACGCAGCATGAAGCGACTCGCGAAGCGATCTACGATAGGCTAAAGCTAAAGCTGCCAACTAAGGGATTTTAGCAAACGCAGTTGCTAACTGCTTCAGTAAAAGCAGAATTAATTTCGACTTAACAGAGAACGGTTGGTTCCTCGTGAAATTCTCGAAACAACGCATTATTGTACTTTCTTACTTTACTTCTAAATAGACAACGGAAAGTCACCGTTGCCTATAATAAATACTTCCTTTTACATAAATTCGTGTTTTCATCGATAACTCGAGATCCATCTCCTTATCGGCAAACGATCCCGAAAAATAATAACTTTTTAATATTATACCGAATACCGAATAATCTAATTACCCGGTACCGGCATAACAGTATAACATTTATGTGTCTGGTTATTTTCCTCTTGCCTCGAGTGAGTTTTCATCCCGTTCCAATATATTCACAGATCGGTCAAGGTTCTTCCGGAAGGAATTCTCAACAAAGTTCAAGTATTGTATGTACCAACTGAACTTCAACTTGCGGGTGTATATACAAAAGCTCTCCCTAGAAATCGTTTTTGGCAACTCTGTACAAGCCTTGGTATATGTAAACAATAAGGAACGCTTAACTGGCGGAAGTGTTGAGGTATGAATTATCGCGTATGAGATATATATATTGTTGATGTATGAGTTATCGCCTATGATATATATATAGATAAGTTATTATGTATCGAGTATATGAGCGGACGAGTAGTCACGACGTTAGCCGAAGCGAGTCGAGCGGTAAAGGCAAGACGACAAAGAAACGGACCGTCGACTCGAAACCTCTGTTCAAACGAGAAGCAAGCTATCTACTTACATTAATAAAAGCATTCACACTATTTTCTAATACATCAGAGATTGACTACATTTATTAAAGAATAAACCTCCTCTCCTCTCTCAAAGCATATGTGGCTTAACAAAAACTAATCTATCATAGAATTAGCAAAGCTTAAAAACTCCAACGTGTACTCACAAAGATTTTTCAACATTAAAAAAGTAAGGCTAACTATGTTATATTTCAAAGTATGTAACAGTTATCAAAAACTTCAACGATTATGATGTGCCAAAAACTTTCATACGCGTAACTTTATTTTCGGTAGTAGAGATTATTTGCGCTCTCTTGTTTTTACAGAGATATAATTTACTCGACAAATCGGAATAATGACCATGACATACAATATAACGTATCACGACGAGTACGACGATGGCAACGATATACACCCAGGGAAATATTTCTTCAAAACGTCGGAAAACAAAAGTAATAAGAGTGTTTGAAAAGTGTATAAAGATTTAGAACAAGTTGTACAACGAACGGTGAAAGTTGACATTCGAAAAAGTGTACTGTGATCCTTCAAATCCAGCTGGATACGCTGGTGTGCGGCGTTTAATTAGTAGCAAAAATAAAGCAGACTCCGTGTATGACTGACTGACTCAGCAGAATAGTTATACCATTCATAGACCCGTGCACTGTGTCTTTCCACGACTGTATTACAATGTTACAAATATTGACGATGTCTGGGATGTCGATCTTGTGGATCTACGTTCTTTGAGAAGCTATAACGACGACGTCTCCTACCTGCTTATGGTAATTGACGTTCTCAGCAAATAAGCCTGAGTCGAACCCTTGCAGGACAAAACTGTGCGCGAGGTTATCAAATGCATTTAAGCGTATTCTCGAGCGTAACGATGGTCGTACACCTGTTTCACTACAACCCGACCGTGGAAAAGAATTTCTCGGTGGTCAACTCCAAAAATTTCTCGAAGATAAAAACATACAATTTCGCGTTGCTCGTAATCCGGATGGAAAAGCCTCGATTGTCGAGCGTTTTAATCGCACTCTCAAGGAACGGATTTGGCGTTACTTCACACATCGCAAAACTCATCGTTACATCGATATACTACGACAAATGGCTTATGCGTACAATCATGCTATACACTCGAGCATTAAAGTGCAGCCGGCTGCCGGAACGCCATATAATGCCGATACAGCGGTGCGCAATTTAACAATTAGTGCCGTAAAGCGATGTGAAAAGAAGCGTTTCACAACGTATAAATACAAACCCGGATATTAGGTTCGAATCAGTAGAACTAAAGACACCTTCGATAAAGGTTACGAGAAAAATTGGAATGAAGAAATTTTCCGTATCAAAAAGCTTTACATAGGCAGGGCTTGTATGTGTATGTGTTGTGTGATCTCGAAGATGAACTATCGATGGTTTCTTTTACACCGAAGAATTGACAAGTATTCATGAGAAGCGTGTGGAGAAGAATAAAGAATTCAAGATTGATCAAGTTTTATGGATAAAAGGACACGGTGCGAAAAAACAAATTTTCGTGAGTTGGGATGGGATATTCGGCAAAATTTAACTCGTGGATACCAGCGTCAAAACGGTGGTGGACACTGTTTGCAAAGTGAAGGGGATAAATTTGAATTATAAAAACTCACAAACAATTAATTTTAACTCAATAAGTCAACTTATAAAATCAGAAATGCCGTGGTTTAGTAATACATCGCTTAATTAAAAATTCAAATCAATTCAAAGAACACCCCTCCACAACGTCATCACCTGTACAATGTGAAACTTGTCGTGTCGTATGCCGTAAACGTCGCCATATTACACACAGATTATCACTACCGTTTGGATTTAAAGTTAGCGATGCTGATGATGGCTAGAAACCACTATGTAATATAAACTATGTAAATATGTAAATGGCGCCCGCGCGCGCTTGTGTGCGTGCGTGTGCGTGCGTGTGCGTGCGTGTGCGTGCGTGTGCGTGCGTGTGCGTGCGTGTGCGTGCGTGTGCGTGCGTGTGCGTGCGTGTGCGTGTGCGTGCGTGTGCGTGTGCGTGCGTGCGTGCGTGCGTGTGCGTGCGCGTGCGTGTGCGTGCGTGTGTGTGCGTGTGCGTGCGTGCGTGCGTGTGTGTGCGTGCGTGTGTTTGTGTGTATGTGCGTGTGTGGTCGTTTACGTATATAGTTTGTAAATAATTTTACACAAGTGTTTTTGTACTTGTTATTTTGTATATATATGTGAGTAATGTAAATATAGATGCAGTGAGTGTGTGTAAATGCATACGTTTATGTATACAGTTTGTAAATCATTTTTATTCTACATGAATATTACTGTAGAAGTAGTTACAACTACGTCCTGTAGACAGTACAGCGAATGGTAGAGTGCGCTCGTGTGTGGTCGTTTATGCATATAGTTTGTACATAATTTTTAACAAGTATTTTTGTACTTGTTACTTTCTATGTATATATATATATATATATATATGTGTAATGTAAATATAGATACTCTGTGTGGGTGTGTGAATGCGAACGCTTATGTGTACAGTTTTGTAAATTATTTTTATTCTTTATGAATACTATTGTAGTTTGTATATGTATGTATGTATGTAAAAACGATTAAAATATGCAGATTTATTCATATAATCTTGTAAAATAATAATGAAAACACGTATATACAAAAGTGTACAGAATGATTTGGAATTACTATGAATAAATTTGAAGCCTTGTATTTTCTGTGTTTTCAATTTTTTTAATTAACGAAAATTTTTTAAAACCCATGGAGGGGGCTCGGTTATCGACGGTTGCGCATATTTTACCGGTTGATGGGGTATACAATATTATTTACCGTAAAACCCAATCTACTTATCTTCCATAAGTCCCAAATTTGCTCTAGCGATGGTCGGCTACATACCGACGGTTGACAACCGATCGCCGATACATTTTCTACTCGACCAGCTACCGACATTCGGTCTACTTTACTGACAGTCGGTGACACGATTACCAATAGTAGATAGCACATCGGTAATTAATTTTCTACTCGATCGTCTGCCAACATTCGATGTACTTTTACCGACTGTCGGTAACACGATTATCAATAGTGGATGGCGCATCGGCAATTAAGTATGGGTCATAATCTGTCAAATGTCGCATCGACGCTGCACCAATCAGAACACTTGGATAGGTGGTCTGGGGACCAATCAGGGTTGGGGTAGGGGTGGTGGAGGTTGTGGGGGACCAATCAGGAACGGGGGTGGGGGACAGACACGCACACTCCACACCCAAGAACCCACCAATGAGAAAGCAGCATTGGTGGAGAGGGGGTGAGTCTTGTGGTAGAGAGAGGGCGGGGCTACTCTAGACACGCCCTCGCGCCAGGAGACCACACGCTGTCTCTCTATAAAGGGACCCTTCTACTTTCGTGTATATTTTACACGATCTGAATAACGAGACTGTCGACGGTATTTTCTACGGGACTGAGTTACCGCGAGTACGAGTGCCTCCGTCATCTGAGAAGACGAAAGAGAAGAAGAAGACAAAGAGGAAGAACGCTCGGAAACACCGCCCCCGATAAACATGAGCTCCAAGGATAGCTCTTTCTTTATCGTACTACCTAGCAACAGTAGTATGCAGTATTTTCCTGCAGCGACATTTATTACAAAACTACCGCGTCAGATACGTTTGCACGGAGAATGGTCTGTTTCTTTTGTGGAAATTGCTTATCCGATGACTCTTTTACATGTTCCTACTGTAGGAAATTTCGTAAGTTTTGAGGATGGTGATTATGATTTATCGGGTTTAAATCTTTTAACACGGAGACACGCTGATAGAGACAAAGTTCCACCTGGTGTATATCGCTGTATAGACGCTCTTTTGGAGAGTATAAATTAGTTATCTCACATGGCCGGTCAGTTGCGCTTTAAAGCGCTTTCGAGCTAGCAGGTCGAACTGGCGCGCGTATGCGACGATCTTCGATACCACGACTTTCGCATATCGCCCGCTATCGCAAGGCTACTAGGATTCTCGGAAGAGGCCTGTAGGTCTGTAATGATAGAACTGCATTGCGAATACACATGGTCGAGGCCTGCATCTCTCACTGGTGCTATACCAGGCAGCATTTTTCTACACACCTATATCTGCGAGAGCTATGATACAGGCGATGAACAGACACCCTTCTTACGAGTTGTTCCCATTGATGCATCAGCATCAAGACTGAGATCAAGAGTCATTAGACTGTCAGTATGATTTGATAAAATCTAAATCGTTTCATCGCCACGATATATACCTCTCCTGCGCAACAATTTACACACTATCGAGATCAATATAAGAGACGAGTTTGAAAATCCTATACCATTCGAACCGGGAAAGTTGACTGTGACACTACATTTCAAAAGGTCTGACGATTGATTACACCGCTATGGATGATATTGACAGTGTGCAGCACGGATGGGGCCGTCGCGGGTACGGCGGTATTAGCCATGTGTATATCGGAACACCTAATCAACGAGGACAAGATATCGGCAGCTTTCCGGGGGCTTGTTTCGTCGAGTGTTACCACTTTTAAAGAAGGACGCTAAAGCAGTTGGAAAATAGGCATTGCGAGCTGGTATAAACGTAGCCGGTGATATCCTCGATAAAAATATAGCTGTGCAAGATACTATTCGCAAGAGAGCGCTAGAATCAGACAGTAATCTCAAACGCGAAGCCTCTGAAAAAATCGACACTCTCATGTGGGAGTCTGGTTATAAAAAGCGGAAAATTTCGCGAACTTTTCATTCATCGAACGAACGTCAACCATGACGTACCTCCCGTAAAAATAAAAGTGTAATAAAGAGAAAAGTAATAAAGAAGAAGAAGAAGAAGAATAAGAACAATAAGAAGAAGAAGACTCGTCAACGAACGGTTGCAGATATTTTTAAATAGCTGAAACACGATGGCTTTTCTACATGCGCACTCGTGCGAGTGTCTTAAATCGGAACTTGAATTATTTTCACTCCCTCCGACGCAAACTACTATCGAAAGCTCAAATTGGATATATTATAAGCCAATTCCTTCGCGAACGGATGATTCACCTATTGAATTTATTATTCCCGGACAGGGTGATGAGTATATCGATCTCATGCATACTATGCTTAGTCTAAGAGTGAAAATAACATTCTACGCAAATTGCCGCGGGTACATCTCCGAAAGTAAGTACCGGCCCTGTGAACAATCTCTTGCAGTCTATGTTTAATCAGATGGATGTATACCTGAATCAAAAACTAGTTTCACCTCCAAATAATGCCTACGCTTATCGAGCGTACATAGAAACACTTTTGAATTACGGTCCATACTTGCTCGGCCATCTGCATTGTGATATATTCAATCAGGAGCGGTTCCTATTAAACGGTGTCGAGATGCAACTATAGCTGGTGCGGTCTAGAGATTCATTTTGTCTTGTGGGCTAAACAAAGAATGGTCAATGCGGCTTAAAGATTGTTGAGGCATCGCTTCTCGTTCGTAGAACAAAAATAGCTCCTGGTGTGCTGCTTTCGCAAGCTAGAACTCTGGCGAAAGCTACAGCTATATATCCTCTTACGAGAGTCGAGGTAAAGGCCGTTTCAATACACTCCGGTGTTCATGGAGAGACTATCGATAATATCGTGCTAGGTCAATTACCGAAGCGTATGATTATCGGTTTTGTCGATAACAAACCGTTTAACGGCGACTTCAGTATGAATCCATTCAATTTCCAAAATTACAAGATAATATATCTCTCGCTACAACCTGATTTCACGAAAAATCATCTGTATGTGGATGCTTTTCAAACGCTGTTTTCGGGAACTGGAATAGATTTTTAAACGATGGTAATTCGATCGATCGCGATAGTAATCGCGATGGATACTTTGTTTGGTTTTGATTTGACAGCTGATCTTTCGGCGAACAGCAATTCACATTGGAATTTAATAAAGCACGGTAGTGTGAGATTAGAGGTACGATTTGAGGATACGCTTGCTTCAACGGTAAATTGTGTAGTCTACGCGGAATATGATAATGTCCGTGAAATCGATGCCTCTCGGCAGGTAATGGTGAATTTTACCGGATCAACGAAAAATGTGCTGATGTCGGAATAAAATTGTTTCGTGTTAAGATACGTAGAAGCGTCTCTGTGAGTAACTAATCAGTCGAACTTCAGCATCTGTACAGATTAGACGTGAAAATGGATATCGTCGTGGATATACAGGGAATGCGTGGTAAAGACTTGGAACTTATTTCGTAATAAATTGCCGTGGTAGCAGTGGATAGACCCTACTCTGCTCATTGGATCGTCGCACCACCGTGTCACTTTGCCGAATAACCGCAGCATTCGAGAAGCCAGAATAATTTTCTCTCGAAATATTTTCACGTTCTCGAAAGGTATAACGACGATGTGAGCTGTAAACAATCATACGCGAACTTCCATGAAATTTCGCGAAAATCAAGACGTATCTATACACGTGGTCACGAGAAGACTATACTTTTTTGCGATATCACAATTCGTGAAATGTCCAACCTGGAGGACGAGGAGGGCGCTTCATCCTACACATTTATAGCGAAACCTTGGCGAAAATGCTTTAGACACGCTATAACAAACGATACAGCGTCTTCGCATTGTGCATTGCGCCAGGCTTTCCAAATAAAAAATTGGCTTCGCGAGCACTCATTTAAAGGAGAATCATACATGGATGTTTGGTCGGCAGACGAAGAGGAAGAGAATAGGAAAGAAGAGAAATCTTCACCATGTATTCGTGACACGATCGACGATGCTGTGAAATAAATTTTGCATATACCATATATACTACTGTGTTCAAAAAGTAAGGTGAATTTTTAATTTAAACTTCCCGCGTTAACCGAATCGGACAAATGAATTTTTTTTTCAAGTTGGTAGGACTGTTAATGACATCTGTGACAAATTACATGTCAATATCATCATTAGTTTTTAGTTTACGCTTGGTTTTGTGAACAACGAAAAGTGAATTTGGCGATTTTCACGATGTCGAATTTTGTTGAGCAAAGAAGTGCTATTAAATTTTGCTTGCGGAATGAAAATTCCGCCGCTGGAACATATCGAATGTTACAAAAGGCCTTCGGTGACGACACTATGTCACAGAAAAATGTTTACAAGTGGTACAAAGACTTCAATGAAGGCAGAGAACGTGTTGATGATTTGGAACGCTCTGGACGACCATCGACGTCAATTGATGAGCAACACATCAAAAAAATCAAGGAATTGGTGCTCGAAAATCGTCGATTAACAATTCGAGACCCTGCCGACATGCTTGCAATATCAATTGGATCAGTGCAAGCAATTTTGAAGGATCATTTGTGCCTCAGAAGAGTCAAATCGCGTTTGGTGCCGAAATTTCTTAATTTTTTCGAAAAAGAGCGTCGCGTTCAAGCATGTGAATCAATGATATCTGACTATCAGGACGTCTATAAACAAATTATTACGGGCGATGAGACTTGGATATATGCCTATGATCCGGAAACAACCGATCAATCAAGCGAATATCGTGCTAAAGGTGAACCGAAACCGAAAAATCCATGCCAAAGTCGCTCATAAATCAAGGTCATGTTGACAGTTTTCTTCGATTATCGTGGTGTGGTGCATTACGAATTCCTTCCCACTGGCCAAACTGTCAACAAGGAATATTATTTAAGTGTTATGCGTCGTTTGCGTGAAGCTATTCGCAAGAAAAGGCCAGAATTATGGAAAGACAACACTAGGATTTTGTACGTCGATAATGCACCGTCGCACACAGCACTGGTTCTTCGTGAGTTTTTCGCCAAAAACTCCACTCATGTCGCTCCACAACCACCGTATTCGCCTGATTTAGCACCGTGTGACTTCTGGCTGTTCCCAAAGCTCCAGAGACCACTCCGGGGAAATCGTTTTGAGTCGATTGAAGAGATCAAACGTGAATCGCTACGCGCATTGAAGCCTATACCTGAGGACGACTTTTTAGCATGCTTCAAAGATTGGAAAAAACGTTGGCATAAGTGTATTGTAGCTAGGGGGGATTATTTTGAGGGGGACGAAGTCGATTTGGAAGAATAAATAAAAAATTTCAATTTTAAAACAAATTCACCTTACTTTTTGAACACAGTAGTACGTCTTTTAAAGCGTATAGGTCATCATTTAATCATTGACTATGTGGTCAGCATGAACGCTAGACAAATCTACGAGAGTCTGCAGTATCTACCACTTTTAACCGTTGGCGTACACCCAGCTGACGGATTTCCTCGTGTATGGTCGTTACCGGCCGGACTCGTAGTTAACACGGATAACCACGACGGACCTGGAGAGCGTTGGATTGCCATGTACGTTAACCATCATTGAAATGGAATGTACTTTGATAACTACGGGCTACCACCGGTTATACCGCAACATCTGGCATGACTACGAAGAAACTGCAAGTTCTATCGGTACGGCTTCAAGCAGCTACAGAGTAATACGTCGGATGTGTGTGGATAATTTTGTATGGTATTCCTGCATCTTATGTCGTGCGGCTTCACCATGTCGCGATTTAATAATCTCTTTAGCGATAATGTAATGAAAAACAATAGAATAGTACGTGAATATTACAATACTTTTGCCTCTCGACGATTAGACAGTGATAAAAATAAATTTTACGGCGGGGGAATCTCCGAGCGAAGATTACCGTGTTTGCAGGGATGTTCCATGCGACGGTAAATATGTGTAAAGTGATTTAAATAAAATATTGAACAATTAAAAACAAATACATTGTCTTACTGTGTCTCTTATTTTATAATTATATATAAATTATAATCGAGGTCTCTCACGGTACGGTATCATATTCTGCGTCTTTTACTGCAGAGCAAGCGCTGCGCGAGGAGCACACTACAAAGCGGTACGCACGTGCTAAACCTCTGTCGTTGCATTCAGAGCGCTGGACACCTAGTTATGATTCAGAGGGGGGTTTGTTATCTTTAAACCCTGTGATCGCTGCCAGCAGCATCATGAGCATTCAGTCTGTCTTTAGCAGTGCACAAAGAAAGTCTAAATCAAAAAATCTCAAAATATATCCGTGGTATCTAGGCGGCGAGCTATCGGAAGCTTCTGTGTGTCGGGCGATATGTAGTACCAATGATAATACGGTGTGCCTCTGGACGGAGCTAATATGCGCGGCATTGTGCGAACTGGAGAACAATTTAGAAAAATTATATATCGAGGAGTGCGTTGAGAGGAACTACTTTGCATTGAGGACTTGTGTGTAGCGGCGTCGTGTGAGGTTGTGCGGCATCAAAGGGCTGTGCGCGGGAGATCATCGACAAGGGTGATGACGGGTTTTGCGTGGTGCTGCTGGTCGATTTCGAGGAATCGATATACGTCGATTGGCCGAAGTTATTTCACCCCGAGCCGCCGATTAGTACGTTACCGGTGTTGCTCGTGAAGTGTGTAGTATTCGGCCTCAAACATTTAATTGACGAGGACGGAGATTGAGATCGGATCGAGGAAACGTGCGGTAATGATACACTGTTCGGGATATGTATGCGTACCCCTGACGGTGCCCACGCGCAATGGTAATTCATATTACCCGGACGCGTAGCTGCGGATGCTGATGTGTGGGTGCGTGAGTGAGTGAGTGAGTAAGTGAGAAAGAGAAAAATACAGAGTGTGCGTGTGTGTGTGTGTATGCGTATGTGTACGTGCATGCATATGTGTGTACCACGGAGTAATTATTGTGTCCGTTACCCGGGAGAGCCACCGTAGATGCCACCAACATAAGGGTCAGTTATAAATTTTATTCCAAAAAAAAATATGTGTACACCTTTGCTCCATCTTGCTCTTTTCTCTACTCTTCCTTGTTCACCAGGGTACCCACACCACCTCACTTTACCATTTTCACGTTACTGACACTGGTTAAGCGGAGTGGACAGCGCGGCAATGGAAAAGTGGGGGTGGTGGGGGTAGGAGTGGGATGGAGCAAAGGTATACACATACTACTCTCCTGCCACGAATCTAAGATGTACAATAGAAGCATATTTAAACAAGCACCTTGGAGTACTGTGAGAGAATTATAACTCCTACCACGAATCTGAGATGCACAATCGAAGCATATTTAAGCCATCGCAGCATAACAGCCACAGTCAGTCTGTTTGAATTAATTATGAATCAAATCATCGGTCATCATCGGTTCTACGCAACAGTCATCATCGAACCTCTGCAGTTATTACTGTGATACTCAGAGTACATTGTTATACACGCGACACGAGGTCTTAATTAATTACCCTTATAGATAACGCGCTTCAGAAGGTGACGATCCTCTCAATCGTAAGTGCCAGGAATACAAGCAAAGACCAGATTTTTGCTGAGTTTTCGTGCCTAACAATCATAAAAATAACACGAGCCGAGCATTAATTATTAGTGTACAAATAGTTATTTTTAAAGTGTTGAATTAAACTTATCATCGTATAATCAACTCGTGAGTGATTCAAACAGTTATTTCTGCACGTATTGTTCCGCCATCAACAAATTACAACAAATACGACTAACCCTGCCAACTCGACGACACGCACACTCAGACACAAAACATACGAACTCCTCACGCGGTCGAATTTACAATAAATAAATCTTGAGTAAAAACCAATAGATGGAACCCCTTCGGCGATCCTTGGATTTTCGGGAAGCGAGTGATAATAATTTTGGAAATACCGGACGGTAGCTGTTTGACCACTATAATAAAAGACGTTAGATTTCCGGCCCGACAGCGTGCGTGCACGCCAATATTGCTCGGGTTTTCTCAACAAAATTAATGGAGCTAACTCTCACACTAAGGGGTTATACGCAGTTATGAGGCAAACAAAAGACGGTTTTTCAAGGATTTATCCTGAACAGACTTTTGAATCTATTAATTTGAAAATTTTTGTGGATATAAAAGCATCCTTCAAGAACGTAAACAAATTTTTTATTCATAAAAATGTTGATTATAGAGGGCGCTGCAAGCGATTTCCGGAACCTTCTCTAAAAAAAGACGATTTACGGTGTACATCGTAACTCAAGATTGGATTATCTGAAATCAAAAAACCAAACAAATTTTGTTAATATATTAGATTATCTAGTAATTTATCGTTCGGCTAATCAAAATATTGAATTTTCACAAAATGGCGGCTTCTCAAAAAAATGGTTTCGATTTTTTATATAAAATTTGGCCTTAAATTGTTCATAAAATGGAAAATAAGTATCGGATTGACAAAAGGAATGATTGATTACTAGAAAATGTATCTCAGAAGATTGTGTTAAAATTTTAGACCGATCGAACAAACCGTTTTTGAGATATCGTGATCACCGACTTGAAAGATGCTGTTTTGAGAAAAACGCGTTTAAAGTTTCAAAACCGGTTCACACATACAAAAAAAAATTTTTTTTCAACTTACATGTTGTCGTCTATTCCAGGGCCATATAATAAACCCTCAATTCCTTCAGCAGCCTCCAGCAATTCAATTTGGTGCTGTCTTCGAGCCATCCTTCCCTCTCGTGTCGCTTCGTGCGCTCTGCGCTCGGATAGCGTAACGCGCTCTTTGTCCTCCTTTTGTACATATGCATGCGCATTGGGCCCCGAAGACAGTCCCATTGCATTCATATGGTACAAAAGTGAAATTGAACCTTCATTAAACATACCGGCGGCGATATTTGCGGCTATTTCAACAATTTTTCAGCCACTCGGAATGATTTTCGGCATAATTTTCCAGATGATTTGGTTGTAACTCTCGTTATTATTTTGTGTAAAGCCGCCTACACATCGTTCCAATAATGTCTCGCTGCCGAGGTCTTCGTAAATTGGAAAACACTACTACACTCTCACACAATGTATAAGAATACAATACACAGGTATATAAAAGGAGCAACGGTCCAGGTAAACAGTTGCCGCTTGAGCCTCTGCCCCACCTACTTTCAAACGCGCCGAGGCGTCTCTACATATATAGGTATAACTCCGAAAGTATTGCTCGGATCGACTTGAAATTTTGTGTGTATACTTTTGAATATATGTACATTACAAAAATGCGATTTTTTGAAAATCATAACTGCGTATGACCCCTTAAACCGGAGAGGAACGGCCTTACCGAATACATGCAGTATCAGGATCCTCTCAAGAACTAGACTCACAGCGGTCCAGAATCGCAGAGAAGTAAGCGTCAGTTCTCGTCGATCAGATACGGCAGCGTTCCCGGTATACACATCCTCGTTGTATTAAATACGGCGCGAAAGTCCCCGATAATACGTTGGCTTTCGTTGTTTGAGCCGATAAACTCCGTCCCCCCAAATCGTAGCCACCAATAAAATTGAAAGTATGGTAACGGTACTTGCGTCTGGCTTCTTATCCGAGCCAACAACGGCTCTACCGAGAGCTTCGATGCCTCGCACGAAGTAGCAGCCTGAAGCGAACGACAGAGAAAAACAAAGACTTCGCCGTGCAATGAAAATTCAAAGGCTGCCCAAGATCGTTGCATCTTTCGGTCCCCATGAGATGATGTGGGGATGGTCTCCCCGCAGTTCTCTCGATGAAAGCGCTGCCGTCATAGCCGGGGCTACGGTTAGTTTGCATGACGACGACGGAGACTAAAGATCGCTCCTCTTGCTGCTATCATAGCGTCCTTCAGGGTCCAGCGGCTGACCTTCCTGTCGATGCTCATAATTCCGTGCTCGGACCGTCGCCCGCTCGGGAGGATTATATAAAAAAAGAAAACAAAAGAACCACGAAATGAATATTGCCGATTCGCATGCTATTTTTTGCCCTGTTGGATCACCTCGAGGAGACTCTGGGCCGAACGAGCAGGTGAACCGCGGTCAGCCCCGCTCGGTCCGACTTTGTGACGGGTCGCACAAATACCCCGTCACAATACATACTATATAACCCAGGAAAACTACGTGTTGGATCGGTCCGAAAGTGCAGACCCCTTGCGGTATTAACGCACGCCTACTGCCTTGGCATTGTACGGCCTCTGGAGGAACTCATTGACAGTTTCCTAATTTCATGTTGTAACACAAATTTTTTATATTCTGTAGGTGTTCAGTTTTCACGCCTACCAAGCACACACTCAACTCATGCACACGCTACACTCACAGTCATCTGACGCCTCGCGTCATATGGTATAGCTCGCAGGTATGCTATATCGATTTATCGACCGCGCACTCATGCATATTGTCCATCTGCTCACATCCTGGATCGAAGCTCACTCAAACGGCCAACGCTGTCAGCGTGGCCCCATCGGCAAGACCACTCACAAGGCTCGCCTTCCATCGCTGACAGCGAATCACAAGCAAGCTGTGACGCACGTCCGTCTTCTTGATACTCTGCCTCGTGGTCGACGGATGTGGCCTTTGTTCTCACTCGAGTCGCTCGCAGTACACGTTCCCGCGTAAACTCACAGAGATATTCATTCGTTCCAATCACTTTTGTGCGCATTCATTATTATAGTGTAGTACATTCTTGATCAAATCACCCATGTATAAATTCAGTGTCAGTGCGAATCACAGCAACTCAACAGGACTAGTGCAGCACTCACATAACCGTCAACGGCGTGGTTCGCTCGTTGGCAGCAGAGACGCCATTCTGCCTCGCACCGATCATCGGCGTCCGGACACTCACCAGCCTGCCGTGTGGCTTTACTCGAGCTCTACAACCAGACTGTATCACCAGGATCAACCACACGGAATCAACAAGTCAACTCAGAGGCCTGAGAACCTACTCACCAACAGTACATCAACACGCAGGCTAGACAAATCACAGTATATATTTGTTATAATCACCAGGTATTTTTTATGCAATCACTGTTATATAATTTAAATAAACATTGAATTTATTATTGTTCATTACTGAGTGCTTTTAATTATTTATACTTGTCACCAGGATCCTTAATCTTACTGTTCGCATCTGTCACTCGACATGCTACGTGTAAATGTATCGACTTGCTACCTGTCGACAGATTAAAAATAATTTCAAACTCAAACTCAGTCTCACACTCATTATCATAACATTTTTTGGTCCTTCGAGTCGGATCCTGGTCAAGTATATAAATTTATGCCTCGATACTCACATAAATCACCAATCAACACATGTAATACACTACAGATTGCGCAACTCAGCATGCATCGATACAAGACAATGCTCAATAATAATAAAATACTCACCGAAGTGCGCTAATCATTTATTGTAAACCATTCACCAGGCTCAACCAGTTCAAATCATGGCTGACGATAAGAAAGCGCTGTCAGACCAAAGCAAATCCTCGCAGGAAGACGACTCACATGATGGTAATGTGGAAGCAACCGATGAAGCAACAGTCGTTATCGAGACACTCAATGTACCACCCACGGTACAGAGACACGCACCAGATCGCCATCACCAAGCACCAATCAAGCTAACCTCATGGATTATAAGGTCGCATCACAGCATGCGAGGATAGCAATGATAAATCAGCTACACGATCACCTGCAAAACTCATCAGGCTGCCTTTTTGAAGAACTCAACGGCCATTTAGAGATTTTAAATCGCACTTGGGAGTGTTTTTGTAATGAACATAATCAAATGGGAGAAACATGTAAACGTGCTTTTCTCACTCACCCTTATGTTACAGATGAGGTGTACGAATCAGGCTTTGACAATTATTTCAAGGCACTCACAATCATCCTGCGAGAGAAGGCAATCCTAAAAACTCAAGAGACCACATCAAACAGAGCTGATCAACAGAGTCAACCAAGTCAGCACAGATCAACATTGCCGAAAATAACGTTGCCGGAATTTGACGGTGATTTTACAAAGTGGCCGGCATTTAGAGACTTGTTTGCCTCAATGGTGGTCGACAATGAACAAATCAGTGATGTAGAGAAACTTCACTATTTAAAGATCAGCCTCAAAGGATCAGCCGCTCAACTGATCTCCAATGTGCCGATCGACAATGATTCATTCAACTCATCGTGGCAAATAATCAAAGACAGATTTAACAACAAGGAAAGACTCATCCTGTCTTATGTTGAGAAACTCCTTAGCAACACTCGACCAGTGGCGAAATCTGCAGCCGCACTCAACACATTAATCAGCCCAACGAAAGAGATAATCAACGCACTCAACGTTCTCGGAGTTGATACAGAATCTTGGAATTACGTATTAATTTTCGTAGTTGCTCAACGCCTTGACACGTCAAGATTTAATGGGATTCATCGAATCCAGAGCGAGAGCTTTAGAAGTCATCCCAATCAATCCAGATCAATCGGCTGACAGAGCCAGCAACACCTCAAGATACTCAACAAAATCTACACTTCTGCCAGCAAGAACGGCTTACCATGCGTCCACTCAACCGAGAACACACCAATATCCATGCTTTGGTCATCACAACCTCCACTCGTGCCAATCAACCATCAACTGCAAGACGTGCGGTGCCAAATACCACACGATGATTCATTTGCCATCCACCGCAAGAATTACACCAAAGTCAAATCAACCAAGCACATCAGCTATACCTGCCACAGCTCATCCAAGCACCAGTTCACGTCAATGAGAAATTGACGTGCCATTTTGCCAACACATCAACTCACACGGTAGAACAGGAGTTCTACTAGCAACGTGTCAAGCATTACTCATCACATCTTTCGGCACTCACCAAATCAGATTACTCATTGATCCAGGATCAGAGCTCACCTTCGTCTCAGAACACCTTGTATCGGATCATGGGCTTACTCGTCAACACTCATCAATTCCAGTCATTGGCATTGGAAACACGAGATCAACACAAACAAGAGGTACCACTACATTAACATTACGATCAATTCATTCATCACGTGGTGTTACCATCGCAGCTCACATACTCAATAAGTTGACGAGTACATTGCCATCAGTACACACACAACCACAGGAGTGGCCACACATTTCATCACTGCAATTGGCAGACCCTGACTTCTTAACACCACGGCCAGTAGATATCATCATCGGAGCTGATTCATACGGGCTAATCATCCAGCCTGGCATCAAGAAACGCTCGGACGTCTCACCGATTGCACAATCAACAATATTTGGGTGGATTATTCTTGGTCCAGTCCTAGAGAATTATTCAACACCAAACAACTCATACCACATAGCAGTAGAATCATCAAACAAGGAAATTCAAGATCTTCTCACGCAGTTTTGGGTTCAAGAAGAAACACCATCGACAACAGATCACAAGCTCACCCCAGACGAAGAAGCGTGTGAAAAACATTTTCAAACGACTCACACTCGAGACGAAGAAGGACGATACATCGTGCGAATCCCGCTCAAATCATGACCATTGAGTCTAGGAGACTCAAAACTCACTGCTCAACGATGTCTACAACGACTCATGAAGAAACTCTCAACAAATAATTCTTACACCAATTTATGAAACTCATTCATGACAGAGTATGAAGAGTGTGATCACATGATACGTGTACCATCCTACCATCAGTCAACTCAAATGAGCGAATCTGTTCATGACTATTGTGAAACCGAGACGACCTTGGCACATGATGCTGTAGCATCAGGAGGGTTGAGGGTCTCGGGAGATCGATTGTCAGAACAAACTTACGCTCATCCTCCATATTATCTTCCTCATCATGGTGTACTGAAAGAAGATCGAATCACAACAAAGTTGAGAGTTGTCTTCAACGGATCCAGCCCAACGACGTCGCAAGTATCACTCAACGACATCCAGCATGTTGGAGCAAAATGTCAACGTGACATCTCAGACGTGCTCATATGAATCCGATAGCACAAACTCATCTTTTCAACAGACATCACAAAGATGTACAGACAAATCAAAGTCCATCCGGACGATTGGGATTTGCAACGAATCATATGGCGAGATGACCAACTCAATATGGTGCCATATCACCTAACAACAGTGACGTATGGAACTCGCTCAGCACCATTCTTAGCAATCAGATCATTGCTTCAACTAGTTGAAGACGAAGGTCATCGCTTCCCGCTCGCAATTGAACCACTCATGAAAGGCAGATATGTTGACGACATATTTGGAGGAGCTAATCAGCTTGACACACTCATCAAAATATCACATCAAGTCACCCAGCTCTGCATGGCGGGCGGGTTGCCTCTAGCAAAATGGCATAGCAACACCGAGCAATTCATCGAGCATATCGACCACCACTCACCATCAAACTCACACTCATTCGAACATAGCAGTACCAAGTTACTCGGCCTGTCATGGATACCTCGTGAAGACGTATTCAAGTTCCACGCAAAGCCTCCATGCTCAAGTTCCAAGCTCACAAAGAGAATCATCTTGTCTGAAACAGCACAACTCTACGATCCACTCGGGTTTCTCTCACCATTCATCATCAAGGCCAAATCATTATTACAAGAATTATGGCTGGAGAAACTCAGCTGGGACGATCAAGTTTCAGATCAGATACACACCAAGTGGACGTTGCTCGGACAAGAGCTCACTCAAGTCGATCAAATCTCAATTCCACGATGGATTCAACTCACAAGCTCAACACGTGTGGAGTTGCACGGATTCTCCGACGCATCTCAAATAGCAATGGCGGCTGCTATCTATATCAAAACAACAACTCCAGGGGAAGAAACCAAGGTTACACTCATCTGCGCGAAATCAAAAGTAACACCACTCAAGCGACTCTCCATCCCTCGACTCGAGCTCACAGCAGCACTGATCTTAGCAAAGCTCATGAAGTATGTGCAAACAACCTTGGAACTCACCAACACTCAAACGTTCCTGTGGACTGATTCCTCAGTAACGCTCACCTGGATTAACTCACACCCATCACGGTGGAAGGACTTTGTCAGGAACCGAGTGTCAGCAATTCAAGAACTAACTCCAAACAGCGTATGGAAATTTGTTCCTGGCAAAGACAATCCAGCCGATTGTGCTTCAAGGGGCATCAGCATCTCCCAGCTCCAGAAGCACCTCCTGTGGTGGACAGGACCACAGTGGCTCACAGGCGATCAATGTTCATGGCCAACTCAACACTATCAACAAGACTCACAGACTCATCAGGAAGAGCGACCGGGGCTCGCACTCACAGTGGCAACAAATCAAGCCGTATATCATTGGGAGATGATATACAGACACTCTTCTCTCACTAGACTACTCAGAGTAACCGCAATATGCTTTCGAGTAAGTCAACTCATCAAGAAATTGCCAAACTCAACGCTCTTTAACCCTCTCTCGCCACAAGATATTGAGAGAGCAAGAGTATTTTGGATCAAAGCAACTCAAGCAGCATATTTCTCAACAGAGCTCAAATTGATCACCATAGCTCAACTACCAACAGCTCATTCCTTCAATCGCCTGACTGCCTATATCGACACTCAAGGCATCATTCGGGTTGGAGGAAGATTGACCAACTCACAACTGAAACTTGAAGCAATTCACCCAGCAATACTCCCACGACATTCTCACTTCACCACACTCATCATAGCAGATGCACATCACAAAACCATGCATGGAGGCACTCAACTCACCCTGAACTACACAAGGCAATCGTACTGGATTATTGGTGGTAGAGCTCCTGTACGGTCGCATATACTCAGCTGCATGAAATGTGCTCGACAACGTGGCGTCAGAGCACAACAACTCATGGGTCAATTACCAACCAGGAGAGTCACCCCAGCACGACCATTCTTCTATTCAGGTGTGGACTACGCTGGTCCGCTGACCATCAAAACCTGGAAAGGTAGAGACGCCAAACAACATAAAGGATGGCTGTGCATTTTCGTGTGCTTCGTCACCTCAGCCTTGCATCTGGAGGCCGTGAGTGACTACTCAACTGACTCATTCATCGCTGCATTCAGACGGTTCACTGAACGCAGAGGCATCTGCAACACTCTCTATAGTGATTGCGGCACAAACGTCATAGGAGCAGATGCCATACTCACCAAACTCTTCACTCAAGGTACAACAGAATCACTCTCACTGCATTGCTCACTCACCAGCGATGGAACTACGTGGAAGTTCAACCCACCAGCAGCTGCACATATGGGAGGAAAATGGGAAGCAGCAGTCAAATCAGTAAAATATCACCTGAACCGAACAGTAGGAGACATCGCACTCACGTTCGAGAAATTAACCACGTTGCTCATCCAGATCGAAGCAACGCTCAACTCACGACCATTGGAACCACTCACAGATGACCCTGAAGATACTTCAGCACTCACACCAGCTCACTTTTTCATAGGAGAGCCGCTCACAGTAATACCAGAGCCAACACTCACAGATCTGAACGTTACTAGACTATCACGATGGCAACTACTACAACAAAGGCTTCAATATTTTTGGTCCAAATGGTCAACTCAATATCTCCAGCGCCAACTATCTACATCGAAATGGCATCATCCATCGAACACTATCAAGGTCGGTTTATTAGTACTGATCACTGATGAGAGGTCTCCACCAGCAAAATGGCCTCTCGCCAGAGTCACTCAACTCCATCCAGGAAAGGATGGACTGACCAGGGTAGTGTCACTCAAAACTGCAACAACAACACTCGTTCGACCAATCACCAAGCTCGCCATCTTACCAGCTCAAACTGAATGAAGAGCAGATCACACTCAATCATCAACACCGTTGCTGATGGCGGGCGGAATGTTCAGTTTTCACGCCTACCGAGCACACACTCAACTCATGCACACGCTACACTCACAGTCATCTGACGCCTCGCGTCATATGGTATAGCTCGCAGGTATGCTATATCGATTTATCCACCGCGCACTCATGCATATTGTCCATCTGCTCACATCCTCGATCGAAGCTCACTCAAGCGGCCAACGCTGTTAACGTGGCCCCATCGGCAAGACCACTCATAAGGCTCGCCTTCCATCGCTGACAGCGAATCACAAGCAAGCTGTGACGCACGTCCGTCTTCTTGATACTCTGCCTCGTGGTCGACGGATGTGGCCTTTGTTCTCACTCGAGTCGCTCGCAGTACACGTTCCCGCGTAAACTCACAGAGATATTCATTCGTTCCAATCACTTTTGTGTGCATTCATTATTATAGTGTAGTACATTCTTGATCAAATCACCCGTGTGTCAATTCAGTGTCAGTGCGAATCACAGCAACTCAACAGGACTAGTGCAGCACTCACATAACCGTCAACGGCGTGGTTCGCTCGTTGGCAGCAGAGACGCCATTCTGCCTCGCACCGATCATCGGCGTCCGGACACTCACCAGCCTGCCGTGTGGCTTTACTCGAGCTCTACAACCAGACTGTATCGCCAGGATCAACCACACGGAATCAACAAGTCAACTCAGAGGCCTGAGAACCTACTCACCAACAGTACATCAACACGCAGGCCAGACAAATCACAGTATATATTTGTTATAATCACCAGGTATTTTTTATGCAATCACTGTTATATAATTTAAATAAACATTGAATTTATTATTGTTCATTACTGAGTGCTTTTAATTATTTATACTTGTCACCAGGATCCTTAATCTTACTGTTCGCATCTGTCACTCGACATGCTTCGTGTGAATGTATCGACTTGCTACCTGTCGACAGATTAAAAATAATTTCAAACTCAACCTCAGTCTCACACTCATTATCATAACATTCTTTGGTCCTTCGAGCCGGATATAATTTACTCACATTCAGTATCATACAGTAGGAAAATAGAGAACTTCTGTATATTAGAGGGATCTTCTTATACAACCTCCATCGGTAAGGAAGGATCCGCTTTATTTTATGTTAAACATGAGGGTCTACAATTATTTATCACAGGTCGTAGTAACGCAGGTGGGATATGATCAGACTAGCTTCAGTAGTATAGTGGCATTTATAAGGTGTAGCCGATATGTTATAACCACTACGGTAATAGAACCATTTATAAACTCTCATACATGTTCTATAGCTCCAGTAGTATAGTGTCTTTTACATGAACTCAAAAATCTACTATCACTTCAGTAGTATAGTGGCATTTCGATGTCGTCACCAAGAATTTATAACAACTGCGGTAGTATATCAGACACCGCGACTCCGAGATTTATGAGTACAAACCGTTTGAATTTGATAAACTGATATTCACCCATAGCCTTAGCCGATATACTACGACAACCAATATTACATTAAAATATTCACCAATAACGCAAGACAATGCGATGGCATTCGGTATAATAAATACAAATATCACGTTATTCCCCGCTATGGAATCGATTCGGAAACAATATTTCAATACATAAGCAAAAACTCTTGTGAACAGGGTCAAACCGAACCCATATTCTCTCATCAGGCAAAGTTATTTTGATCGCGAATATTCAAAGGAATACACATTTACTGTAGCACCACGAGCTAAACCAGCAAGTAAATTCAGGGTTTATAAGAACTGGCTGAATACACAAAAACACTGTTTATATTTCGCACTGCGAGAGACGGTATTTGCGACCTTCACTTGTTATCGTTCTTGCCGTGGTATGATTCCGAGTATTTTTGTTTCGAATAATATGCACAGGACTCGTTACCTCAATGAACGTTGAATTCAAGAATGTTCGATACGATGACAGACTTTATCCATCGTATCTTGAAAAACTCCATATGTAGTGACTTCCCGGAACGACAATGATGAATATGACGTTTTAGGAAGATCCACGATGTTAATTCAAGTCCACATTGGTCGCATAGACCATCATATTCGTCCTCGTAATTTCACGATGGCAGATCCAGCGTCGCAACCGCCGTCTAATGCGCATTAATACGTGCAATGCTTCAAGCCTCGAGAAGAGAAGCGCAACAGGCCAAGTGAAGTAGAAAAATGTATACGCTGTGCGCCCAGTCGTCCGACTATTCTATTAATCGAGACAATGGTATCAGAACCCAGATACTAATAATATAAACGAGGGCAGACACATACCTGTATAATTATCGAAGAACACTTTTCACACAAGGCAATTTGATATTACTTATATAAATACTTATTAGGTTTAATCACACTTGTGGTCGTCAAACGAATGGGACGAACCCATCGGGAATCTCGTCGTTCACGCGGCAAACTTCGGAGATTTTATTCGACCACGAAGATAGCCAAAGGGGCGCCAGCATCGTTCGGCGATATATAGTGGATATACGGGCGAGATTTAAAGATAGATTAAATTCCTTACAATATGGCCATCAGCTTGATGCGATTCCAATTTGGCCGCACATACCACACTGATCAAACTGTGCAGAACCTATGCGGAACACATGCACGATTAATGGTATGGCGTGATGTGGTTGGTTGGAAAGGGATTTTGTTTGTAGATCCATAAGTCGTTAACTTCACATCTAGGTTAATTCAATAACCGCCGTTCTAGTTCCCTCCCCTCATACCTCCTTCTTCTACCGTCTTAGAACATTTATGGCCAGACGACGCGCAGGCCGCAAATATCAGAAACGTCGAGTGCATGCAAACGTCGCTCAGACGCTGAGTCTAGTGAACTCCCTCAAAGACACGTTCAAATCCGAACAAATTGCTACCGGTTTTACCTCTCACTGTGAACCCATTAACAACTGTCGTTTGCGAAGGGACAACAATCGTACTATTGCAAAGGCAGCTCAAGGAGTGCGTGCAGTACAGCCTCCTTCAAAGCCTGCCATAGTCAGTAACGTACTATATGTAAGATCTACGATGATTGTCGTGGAACCCAGAACGATAGTACCTGCCGTTCTGGACAAACCGGTTCCTCAACCAGCACCACCTGCATCGCCGTCCAAGGAACCTGTTGTTCCGGTCCCAAGGAAGAAGTCTGTACCTACCAGGTCTATAAATATGAATCCGGAATTTTTGTATAGAAAATATACGTTTATTGTATGAAAATGATAAAAAATATTTTATTCGAAGTATTGCCCATCGCTAGCTATACATTTTTCCCACCTGTCTGACAATTTATGTATGCCACGCCAAAAAAACTGTTGCTCTTTTGAGGCAAACCAGTCATCGAGCCATTTTCGTACATTTTCGTAAGAAGTAAAGCGCTGCTCAGCAAGTGCGTGTCCCATCGATGCAAATAAGTAGTAATCGGACGGAGCCAAGTCTGGTGAGTAAGCCGCATGCGAAAGTATTCCCCAACTAGACGCCTCAATCGTTTCCTTGCCCAGTTTCGCTATGTGTGATGGTGCATTATCATGAAGCAAAATCACTTTGTGTTGCCTTTTTTGATATTCTGGTCGTTTTTCACGCAAAGCTTGATTCAAATCGATCATTTGTTGTCAGTAGCGTTCAGTATTAACGGTTACGTCAGGTTTTAGCAGCTCATAATAGATCACACCCTTCTGATCCCACCAAACACAGAGCATTGTCTTCCGTCCATGGCGATTTGGCCTTGCAGTCGATGTCGATGGTTCGCCTGGAGTTACCCATGATCTTTTACGCTTAGGATTCTCAAAATATATCCACTTTTCATCGCCAGTCACAATTCGATGGAGAAATGTCTTTCTTTTGTACCTGGCGAGCAGCATTTCGCAAGTGGTTTTTCGGTTTTCCTGCTGTCTTTCATTCAGTTCATGTGGAACCCATTTTCCCATCTTCTGGATCTTTCCCATGGCTTCCAAACGTATGGAGACGGCTTCTTGTGTCACATTTAATTGATCCGCGAGTTGTTGTTGCGTTTGAGCGTCATCCTCATCCAACAATGCTTGCAATTCGCTGTCTTCAAAGTTTTTCGGTGGTCTTCCACGTTCTTCGTTTCTCACGTCAAAATCTGTGATTTACCAAGAGCATGCTCACCGTAAGCTTCGACAAGCATTCGATGCGATTCTGCAGCAGTTTTCTTCAAATGGTAACAGAAAATCAATGCTGTCCGCAAATCGTAGTTTCCAGGCACAAAATTCGACATGTTCAACGCTATTACAAACTATGCTGTTGTATGAAACTTGTATTGTTGTGAGTTGAAAATCTTTATCAGAGATGTCAACAAGGAAATGGCGCCAATAACGCGGTTTGACGGTAACTACATTGACAGCTAGGGCCATCTATGGGCAAATTCCGGTTTCATATTTATAGACCTGGTATTCAGCAACAGTCAGTGCCCCATCGACAATTCACCAGGGTGGTCCAGCGAAGGCATCGTACCACCATCAAACTGAGTGGCATCCCGATCATCACAATCAGCTAGACTGCTCTCACTATGCCCGACGTTCAACCATGTAACCTAATGCAATGAACGGTTATCACCGGCGAGTAACCAAATATCACCATTTTTATACCATTCTTTTCGAGTAGTGGGGAATTTCTGTTCAGCTCACGTTCTCCGTTCCCTAGAATTTCTAAGGTTAGTGAGGTTCGCCTCCCTACCGGTGAAGCCCAGTTCAAGCGAGACCTAATTTATCCCCGGAATCCTGTAGCGTCTTTGAGCGCATTCATGTCTTGTTTTAAGGGGGGGCGTAGGGGTTTGCACTTTTGAAAAATCGATTTTTTGTCTTTTCTTATAGTTAAACATTTCAAGAATATAGTCTTAAAATTTGAAGTCGGTCAGAGCAAAACTCTCGAAGTTATTGACTTGTTAGTCTCCTCTCGAAAAGATAGCGCGCAGCTGGCGAGTTTCTCGTTCTGGCGAGCAGGTATACAGTTTATTCACTTGGGGATCGTTCTGGCCTATTGTTCTGTTTCGAAACATTTCTATTTAGTAAAGACAGGTAACTAAAGCCGTAAATACATATTTTATATGTGTATATTATACACTGTATAATATTCTAAAAAGAGAGACGAGCGTCAGGTAGTTATTGTACGTTCGATCGTGCGCTTATTCTCAGTGATTTTATAATTTTCTCAAGATATTTTCTGTTAAAAAATGCCGAGAGTATCTAAACTTTCGAGAGATGACCGAAGAGGTACAAGAACTCATTTGTGCAGAACGAAAAAAGGCGTAATGCAAAGAAACAAAATACGGATGAAGCTAATACGAAGAGGGTATCATCGAAAAAATAAAGTTGAATATCAGTGCGAGCGTGCCAGAAGACGTTGAAAAACATTATAGATTCATCGATTTTTCGCTTATTTTCTCAACAATTTCAAGTTTGGTTAAATGTGCTCAGTGTGATGGTTCAGTTGAGTTCAAAAGTTGCACAAAAGAAGGTCTTGGCTTTCAAATCCAGGTAAAATGAGCCAATTGTGATCCACGCTATATACCATCGAGTGAGAAAACTGGTCATCGCTACGAAAGCAACACTCTATTTGCTTTTAGGTTTGGGTTTAGCAGGCTGCAATAAGTTTTGCGGTCTAATGGACATTGCAAGTAATTTTTTATCCAAACCGTCTTATTTGGATACTATGGCATCGATTTGCTCCTACGTCAAAACGACTGCTGAAAAATTTCTCCTTTCCGCCGCAGACGAAGAAAAACAGAAAACAAGTGCAAATTCGGAGTCTGATACTTTGACCATGTTTGGCGATGGCACGTGGTAGAAGCAAAGCTTCAGCTCCTTGTTTGGCGTCACTTCATTGATTGGTTATTGGACTGGAAAAGTTATTGATATTTTCGCAAGTAGTTTGCATTGTCAGCTTTGCAAATTATGAGGAAAAAAGTTGAATACTGCTGAATTTCAAGAGTGGCACGAAGAACACGTTGATAATGCTGAATGTCAAGCCAATCACACCGAACCATCAGGTAACATGGAAGTATGCGCAGTAATCGAAATGTTCCGCCGCTCAGAGGAAAAGTATGGAACAAAGATCAGCAACTATGTCGGAGACGGCGACAGCAAAACTTACGGCAATTTAGTGCAAGCGAAACCTTACGGTTTAAATTTCACTATAAATAAAAAAGAGTGTGTAGGTCACGTGAAAAAGAGAATGGGAAGACGTCTACATGATCTGGTAAGAAACACTGTTGAAGATAAAGCTGTGAAAACAAGAAAAAATGCAGGTAGAACACGGCATAGTAAAGTACTCGGCGGCAAAGGAAAACTCACCGGAAAAGTCATCGATAATTTGAGTCGATACTACGGAGCAGCAATAAGGTATAATTGTGATTCGGTAAAGAAAATGAAAAATGCCATCTGGGCAATTGTACTACCACCAGCAGTCGACAGACGATAACCCTCAACACGATTAGTGCCCGAGCGGCGAGAACTCGTGGTGTCCGTATGAAAAAGCTCTAGCCACAGCAGGAGTGGAAAATTTTGAACATAATTACACTCCACTTCCAGAAGATGTCATACAAGCGATCAAACCGATTTACGAAGATCTGAGTAAGGACGAACTTCTGGAAAGGTGTCTTGGAGGTTTTACTCAAAATGCCAACGAAAATTTGAACCAACTAATTTGGAGGATTGCACGGAAAAATTATCTGGCAGCAAATAAATTGTTGAATTTGCAACCTACGTACCTGCATGCACTTCAACAAGGTACTGGAGCTTTTCTCACCTTTCTGTCAGATATGAACGTCAGCGTTGGGCCGAGCGCTCATGAATACGCAAGATCGGAGGACAGCTGTCGCATCAACAGGGCCGAGATACAAGTTCAGCAGCAGAGCAAAGAAGCCAAAATAAGACAAACACGAGAAAAAAGAGGCTGAAGACATCGAAGCTGCTGCAGGAAGTCTACTCTATGGAGCTGGAAGTTTTAGATATTCTTTACATTAAGGGGATTTTCCCCTTACAAAATGGCGGAATTGTTCGTAAAAAATAGCAGTTTTCACTTTAAATGACCACCAACAATTTAAAAATGAAAAAAATAATAATCAGAGAACGTTGTGGGAAGGATTTAATGATACTTTGACTAAATTTTTATGGTTTTTTTATTTCAGATAATTTCCAGCTGATATACAGTGTACACCGCAAATCTTCTATTTCCAAAAACGTTCTTGGAAAAGCTCCATCACGGGCTTGTTTGTCGATATTTTCGCACAAAAAAAATTACTGAGTGTTGTTGAAAGAATACTTAATAATGTACAAAAGGTTTCAATAAGCTTTCTCAATCCATATTTCTACAGAAAATCGCAAAGAAAGTGTTTTTTTTCACGCCAAAGCCTTTACCCCCCCCCCCCTTCCCCCAAGGAAGAATCAAGATTTGTTTGATGGACGTAACACATAGCAAACATTTATTATTGATATATAATAGTACAGATACCTATTAAACATATATAGCAAAGATTGGCTGTGTGGGGAAAAGAGGTCTCAACACAAAACTAATTCAGACTTCGCTGGTTATTTGTGATTATTCGTTCTTTATTCGAAGGCTTACATGGATGCGTAATCTCTCGCTGAATATCGTTGCTCGGTCTTAACCTCTTGGATCGGAAAACGGAAGCAGTTCCCTACGCTCTGCCGTGGTCGCCTAGTCCCCCAAAAGCTAGTGTTTTACAAACTAGGAGATACATTGCAAGTTTCTCACGCTGCCTGATATAGCAGAAAATGTATCGGGCATTTAGACTGCTCTGTCACTAAGTAGAATGTGAATTAATCTACGGGTCGCCACAGCTGTCCTTGGCGTGACATCTAGTGAATCAGTTGCAGGAAAATTTAATTCGAGTAAACTAAAACTGTATCTTCCATCCTTCCATTACTATTGTAAGCTTGCGCTAGATGGGGCTGATGTCTTTCAACCTTCTTTGTATACTTTATCTTTTTCAATAAAAAAAAGACTGCGCTTTCAGCGCCCCTTTGTCAATCGAGTCATCGCTTGTGAGCCGCCGGCTTTTCTCGACAGTCTTCGGTTTTTCTTTTTTTATACCACGATTTGTTTTTGCTTCGAGCCATCTCATTCGAATAAGCTGCGCTACGCTACAGTTAAAACCACGATCTTGTGGTTGAAACCGTCTCCACGATTTTTCTTAACTCTGTGAACCAAATGCTAAAGAATAAAGCGCAACAGTTTTAACATCAACTGTATGCTTGCAAATGATTGTAATTTCATTGCATCTACGAGATCTGTTCAAAAAGTGTCGCGAATTTTGAATTTCCGCGGGCTACGTATATTCGATTTTCGATTTTTTTGTGGCGTTAGGTTGGTACTCATGTCCCTCACTTATGCTGACAAAGTCGGCCATGTTGAATGTTTAGTAAATTGTTGACAGCTATTTTGGTTGGACGTGTTTCGGCTTGTCTTCGATTTTTGCCTATTCCAAAAAATGGATCAAAGAATCTGTATGAAATTTTGTGTGAAAAACAAAATTAAGTGCGCGGACGCATTCCGAGTGTTGACTGTGGCATATGGTAAAGCTACCTTGGACCAAAGCAACGTTTATCGGTGGTACAAAATGTTCTCAGAGGGCCGAGAAGATGCGAACAACGAAAAGCGTGCCGGGCGCCCGAGCACATCAACAACAGACGAAAACATTGATGAAGTGAAAAAAATAATATTGGCCAATCGTCGAATCACCGTTAGAGAAGTTGCTGAGGACCTAAACATATCGATTGGCTCGTGCTATTCGATTTTTACCAATGATTTGGGCATGAGATGGGTCGCCGCGAAATTCGTGCAAAAATTGCTCAATTTCGAACAATAACAGTGTCGCGTTAACATTGCTAAGGAGCTGTTGGACTCGGACCGCGACGACCCAAATTTGCTCCAGAGGGTCATAACTGGTGACGAATCATGGGTTTATGGTTATGACGTGGAAACCAAAGCTTAATCACCGCAATGGAAGCTGCCGCATGAGCCAAGACCAAAAAAGCGCGCCAAGTTCGGTCGAATGTGACGGTTTTGCTAACAGTTTTCTTCGATTGCAGAGGCGTGGTGCATCATGAGTTCTTGCCACAGGGTGGTACAGTCAATAAGGAATATTACCTACAAGTTATGCGCAATTTGCGCGAAGCAATCCGCCAGAAACGTCCGGATTTGTGGAAGAACAAAAATTGGCTTTTGCACCATGATAACGCCCCTGCTCACACATCGTAGCTTATGCGCGAATTTTTGGCCAAAAAAACACTCTAATGATGCCGCAGCCACCGTATTCCCCAGACCTGGCCCCCTATGACTTTTTCCTGTTCCCAAAACTGAAAAGGCCCATGAAAGGACGACGCTACGCCACGATTGAAGCGATAAAGACGGCATCGAAGGAGGAGTTGAACAAGATCACAAAAAATGACTTTTTTAAGTGCTTCGAGGATTGGGAAAAACGTTGGAATAAATGTATTATATCCGAGGAGAATTACTTTGAAGGGGACAAAATAGATAATAATGAATAAATAAATACTTTTTGAAAAAACACAAAATTCGCGATACTTTTTTAACAGACCTCGTACCAATATTAACTATGAAGATCGAGTCCTATAGAACTCCAAAGCCTATAGCCCACTTGAAGCAAAGCTCTGAGCGATATGTATGGCCCCACGTCGGCGCTACTGGCGAACCGATCGATTAGCTCCGCCTACTAGCCTCGTGCGCTCGGTTGATGTTTGCTGCCCTCGGTGACGTACTCGCGGTGCGGAATCTAACTGTTGCGCCTATCTCCCCTATTCCGATGCCTCTCCTATCGCGATACGACGTTCGCATTATCAAATCCCTCTTTTTTCAAAGTAAATTATTCAAATGAAATAAGAAAATGAATTAAAAAATTAAGTAAACAAGTACACAAAGATAACATGAATAAAAAGTTTTTACATAGAGGTTATATTTTGTTATCAGGGGTACAAATTGAAAATGCGGGTTTGATAACAGATGGCGTTACTAACGCTATACGCATCAGGCAGTACTGTGACTATGTTCATGTCAAAGCTACGTCTTATAGCTTTAATTTTCAGTATGTGTCAATTTGTCGCAGTGTCAAATTCATAGTTTTTTTGAGCTCTCAATATGTCGAGTTTCGTGCCAACAAAACAGCATTTGCGGGAAGTTTTAATTTACTTCTTTAATTTGAAGAAAAGTGCTGCTGAAGCACATCGATTGGTCTCCGAGGCTTATCCGAGTCATGTTCCATCGGTTTCAACGTGCGAGAGATGGTTTGTGCGGTTTAGAAGTGGTGATTTTGACGTTGAGGACAAAGAGCGGCCGGGCCAAGTGAAAAAGTTTGAGAATGCTGAATTGGAGGCAATACTCAATGAAGACTCGTGTCAAACTCAACAAGAGCTCGCAGATTCATTGGGAGTGACACAACAAGCCATTTCCCATCGTATAAAAGCCCTCGGAATGATCCAAAAGCAAGGACATTGGGTGCCGTATGAGCTGAAGCCGAGAGACGTCGAGCGCCGTTTTTTTGCATGCGAACTGCTGCTCGAACGGCAAAAACGGAAGGGTTTTTTGCATCGCATTGTCACTGGTGATGAAAAGTGGATCCATTACGATAACCCGAAGCGCAAAAAATCATATGGTTACCCCGGCCATGCATCATCATCGACGGCCAAACCAAATATTCACGGCGCCAAGCTCATGCTCTGTATTTGGTGGGACCAGCTGGGTGTGGTGTATTATGAGCTATTGAAATCGAACGAAACCATCACAGGAGCACTATACCGAACTCAATTGATGCGTTTGAGCCGCGCACTCAAAGAAAAACGGCCACAATACGAGCAAAGACACGACAAAGTAATTTTGCAACATGACAACGCTCGGCCACATGTTGCAGCGCCGGTCAAAACATACCTACAAACGCTGAAATGGGAAGTCTTACCCCACCCGCCGTATAGCCCAGATATTGCTCCTTCCGATTACCACCTTTTCCGATCGATGACACATGGCCTAGCTGACCAGCGCTTCCATTCTTACGAAGAAGCCCAAAAATGGGTCGATGACTGGATAGCAGCCAAGCCGGCCGAATTTTTTCGCGACGGTATCCGTAAATTGCCAGAAAGATGGGAAAAAGTTGTGGCTAGCGATGGACAATACTTTGAATAATTAATTTGTTTCCATTTTTTCAGAATAAACGTTCAAAAATAGAAAAAAATCCCGCATTTTCAATTTGTACTCCTGATAGTAATGGAATTTATGCAACTTGCACACACCCTCACACACAAACCCGAATACAAACCCGACCCAAACAAACAAACAAACAAACAACCCAAACAAACCCAAAACAAATTAATAGCATAATGAAACTTCATAAATTTTTCAAATTTTATAAATAAAACAAATGAAATAACTGAAATGAATAAAATGAAGCAAATAAACAAAGTACAAAGTTAATTATTAATAAAATTATGAAAATTACTTATTTAAATAAATAAAATTCATAAAAAGCAAAAGAAATTTTTATTGCAGTTGAGACCAATACAGTCGGTAAACACACATATGTATGCCCACTCTTAGCTAAGCTTAGTTTATGTTTACATGAAACATTGTTTATTGCCGTAAGACATGTAAAAATTACTAATGATGCGATGATAGTTATTATTATTGCAAGCTATTATTAGATAGTTTAATAGCCTTGGCGCGAGAAATAATATGTTTAATAGGACAAACTGGAAAACGTAAGCTAAGGTTACTCGATGGAAACCACGTGAAGGAAGTGGGTCTCTGAACAGGCAAACTAACATAATATCCTAGGCTAAAACGTCAACACACGAGAGAGTTTGGCACGAAATTGTGCCGTAGAGCTGTCGCAAACGCCACACTAGGCGTTTGCCATATATTGGGTATGGGAAAAAGTTCGTGGCGTTTTTCCCATTAGATGGCATCAATTGCAAATAAGTTAGGAAAGACAGATCGCAGCGACACCACTAAACGCTTTTTGGAAAGGTGACACTTCGAGCGTTACTTTGAGTGTATAAACATCGAAATTGGTGCAGTGGTTGGAAAGTTGTTTGCGTTTGAAAATGGAGAAAAGTAATGAAAAATTGCGCTATATTTTGCAATATCATTACGACAAAGGGAAGAACGCTGCGCAATGAAATCGAGCCATTTCTGAAATGTGTCGTAACCGGTGATGAAAAATGTATCACGTACGACAATCGGAAGCTTCAAAGATCATGGACGAGGGATGGTGAGCCATCACAAGCTTTCGCGAAGCCAGGATTGACGGCGTAAAAGGTGATGCTGTGTGTGTAGTGGGACTGGAAGGGAGTCGTCCACCATGAGCTACTTCCAGTTGGTCTGACGATTGATTCTCAACTCTACTGTGGATAACTAGAGAGATTACTCAAGCAACTAAAAGAAAACGGCCCGAATTGATTAATAGGAAAAGTGTTGTCTTCCATCATGACAACGCCCGACCACACACTTCTTTGATGACCCATCAAAAATTGCGAGAGCTTGGTTGCGAAGTTTTTATGCACCCACCGTTTTGTCCAGACATAGCACCCTCTGACTATCACTTCTTCCGATCTCTGCAGAAGTCTCTCAATGGAATTAAGCTGCTTTCAAAAGAAGCCTGTGAAAACCACTTGATTCAGTTTTTCAACCAGAAACCACAGAAGTTCTTCACCGATGGCATCATGGCTCCACCCGAAAAATGGCGAAACATTGTCGATAATAATGGAGCATATTTGGTTTAAATAAATTCATTTTCACACTATAAGAAAACCAGTTGAATTTTGCTAAAAAAACGCCACGAACTTTTTCCCAGACCCAATACCTATATAGCTCTCTAGTGCGAAAGACATAGTGACATAATACACCGAACTAACGAAGATCGACGACCTTCGTTGAGTTTACCTTCATTTTTTTTAATTCATAAAAATAGAAAATGCACAAATGTAATTATCATATTTCAGTTATAGCAACGCTCGAATTTTAATTCGGTTTGGTTTGCTTGGTTAATTAATAGTTTCTTTTTTATTATAATTGTCTGTTTTTTGAAAAAGTAATAAATAACAAGAGGTTCCGATCAGCATTTATTACGCATCGTGATGAAAACAACCAAAATATACGAGAAATCACATGCTGCCACTTTGTGGGGATCTCATATGCTCGCACCATGCATCAATTTAGACGAGTGCGAGAAAGATGGCATGGTCACCCCAGTTCGTAATTGGTCGCTGCGGAGGAGCCAAGTCACCGACGCAGTTGCATATATGAGAATGCTATCGGCGAGGGCACGCAAGCAAGGCGACACTAGTGGCCTCTCAGCACTGGGATGCTTACTAGGCCCGATAACTCCAGTGTAAAACACGTCAAGCGGGCTATAGGTTTTGGAGTATTATAGGACTCAATCTTCGGTGTTATTAATCAACAACTACGAGCAAGAAAGCACCATCAATCCAAGCGCTTAAAACGCGTAAGTGCGAGCGAGACGCGACATCACTACATCATTAGGTCGTAGCATAGGAAGAGGCGGAGTTATCCATGAGGTAGTGATTCGTGCACACGTTAGGCAGCGCTCGCAGTGGTTGGGGTGCTCACTAACCAAAAATCGTACTAAATGTTAACATAGGCCTGCTGCTTCCATATAATCCATCTTCCTTGACTGCGTCTAAACGTGGAAGAACTCATCATGATGTCGGTTCCAGCAGTTTTTATGGATTTGCCGCCCGAGGATCAGGCAAGTTATCTATTATATGGAAAACAAAAATGCAACTACTTACAAGAAATACATTCCTTGGCAGTGCTTTGTCGCACTTATGCGAATTGCCGAGTTTGCAAGACTGCAAGACTGATCCTTTCTAATTTTAGAGGTTATGATATCGCCATAATTATTTTAGGCCCAGGAATTGAGAATTTACTTCAAGAGTCTCGGCGCCGAGATCAGCGACGAAAAATCCCCGAGAGGCATCGAGGATGATCTCCACAAGATTATTGGAGTTTGCGATGCCTGTTTTAAGGAGGGAAACGAAACTGAAATTGAGACTATACTCAATGACATTGTTTCCATAATGATTCATGTAGGTATTGCTTATATCCATGTTATTGACCTGTGATAATGATTATATAAATGTGGATTGACTTTTTTTTGCACATTTTCATTTCATTGCAGATTCCAGTTGAACGAGCGGAAAACTTGATTTTGGCCTTTTGTGAAAAGCTCAAAAAGGCTCCTGGCCAGAAACTTGGACTAGTCTGTCTCAAAGCGTAAGTAGCCACTTTTGAATATGTACCATCAACATAAAACACCCAAGTTACATAAGTAACAATATTTGATTGCATATTATAGAAACAGATTGAATGTGCACATTTTTAGTTGTATTCAGAAGATTCTGCCAATAATTGCCAATAATACAAGTGTTTGTACCATACATCCACTAAATTGATTGTGATCTTTGTATCGGCTGAAAAGAGGCTATATGAATTAGTTCGGAATTCGTCAACACTTTATTTAGAGATCATGTTTTTTTTACTTTGAAATACCTACTTTTTTTTTATCAATAATTACTCAATAAAAGTGACCTTTTTTTAACTTCATATAGTCACAAAAAAGATTTATAAGAAATTATTGTAAGGAACAAAAATAACTATTGTTACTTTCAATGTTATTTGATACCTGTATTTGTAGTTATATACCATTTAGGACATTTATGTAAATTGATTATTAACACATTCGGCGCCACGTCACCCAGATCCGGGTGACGGGCTATGTTTTTGTAGGTAGCCTTGTCAAGTAGGCGCCAAACGTGTTAACAAATTGTTCATAAGATAAATAGTTAAAATGTGTTTATATTAAAGTTATAAGAGTTGCATCATCATATTTGTCTTTTATTTTGTATATGAATGAAATTTCAGTTTTCAGAGATACTTTATGTTCACAATTTAATTCAAAAACTAACTACCTCTAACAAAAATAATTCTAAACATATTGGTATTTCCTAAAAACTAAAAATGCTTAATAAAAAAAAGTATTTTTACCATGAGGTTATGGTACAGCATTTTTAAGTCTTCACCAACTCTTAATGTTTAATTAGTATAAACATTCTGCTTATCTATGTATAATCCAGTTTGTAACGTCACAAATTCAAAGTTCTTTTAATTAGATTAGATTAGATAGAGATAGGAATGTGTCTTTTCGATATATACAATGTCACTTAACTTATGCACCTCTTTAGTTATGTTTATCAATGTTTATATACGATTTTTCTTGTCATAATAACGGAAAACATTCATCATAATAAATGTAATTATTTGTCATTGGTTGGTTCTTAACAGCTCATACATTCCTTGATGTCTTAACGACTTCATGTTCTTTTTGAACGTGCCTCGCGTTGATTTTGCGTATTTTTAATAAGTCTCAAGCAAATTCGCGTTGTTTATGTTATTCTAAGTAAATTCCTCTTCCCTACCACTGGGGACTGGAGTCTTATGAGGATTTCGGTTCAAAAGGATTCGTGATTTGGGCCGGATTTGGAGGCGGAGTTTTAAACTGCTAATGATTTTTTTTATTTATCACTATTATTATTATTATTATCATTACTATTATTTTGAAAGATCTCAGGTTGGTTATTGATTTCGCATGTATCTTTGGTGGGCGTGCGTCTTATCACTCTTTCATCATTGGTCTTCTTGTATTGTGGACGTGTTTCTTAACCTGTAGGAATTGGGCGTAGGTCGGTAAGGTAGGTAGTAGGGTTGACGACTTATTTTTAACGAGACGTTTGACAGCCACCTCGCGATGTGGGAATCAGCGGTCTATACCGTGGATCATGATTTTTAGTCCGTCAATACTTAACTATCGGTTGTTATCACCTTGGTTTTTCGCGATTCTACGTATGCGGGGTAATTTCCGGTTGATTTACCTGACTTGAATTTAATATTCGCATGGAGAGCGGGTGTCTCCTGTACGGAGCTCAACACTCAATTTACTACAATAAGGGTTTATCGCGCTGGTTTAAGCGGTTTCTTTTGTGTTCGTATGCAGAACGAATTCTAGTCTATTCTAATTGGTAACTCTCTAATAATCGTACGGTGAGCGGATGTCATACGTACGGAGCTTAACACTCAATTTCTACGATTGTTTATTATTGGGGATGCTAGGCTATGCTTTGTAACGCAATTTGCATATTTTTCCTACTTTTATTTAGCCGCTGATACTCGTCCTCATATGTGGCCTTCCTTGGTAGATTCATCAGAATTGCCGGATTGCTATCGTATAATCATCGGACGACGGCTTCCTATTGGGTATTGGTTATATTAATGCCTATTTTATGTGCAACGTTCTGATGTAATTTTGCTTATCGCTGGGTGTTTATCGGGCGAGATTCGAGTCTTGGATTATAGACGTAGAGTCGTGAGTGTAGTCACGTCGAGTCTGGTATGTGAGTATTCCTACCTGACGTTCTCGGCTTTATTATTGTTTTGATTCTCTAGTTATAATCTCTCTGTTCGTGCAAGACACGGGGTTCGCAGTGTTAACCAACTCGCTCATCCTGTACTCCTGTCACTAAAGCGAATAAACTCCTTCCATTAAGGTACTTCGTCGTTGCCCTTAATGGGTCGATGACTTGGTTTCTTAATATTCGAGTCATGTCGAGGTGTCAGTGTATGACAGGGGTTGTTGGCCACTGGTCCTTGCGTGGTGCCACCCATGCAGGCACACCCTCCGGGTCTAGCGCGCGCGGTCCAGCAAGCTGGGATGCTGTACTCAAGGTCTTGCGACACGCATACTTCTTCACCTCCCAAGAGACAGGTAGCAACAGCGCTATGCGTGGGGACCGGTTAATGGAAGATGCCTGGATGTTGAGAGTAGGGGCAGCCAAGCGCATTGCAGGTGAACCTTACTATTCACAGGGTTTAGCTGTTTATTTCGTTCGATCAACCAACGGCCAAGCGCAATGCAGGGGAATCGGTTTACCGAAAGTACACTATGATTTAACAATCTGGTTTTACCAAAACTTTATTAAAATGAATATAAAATGTGGATAGGCTGTCGAGCAGCACTTCGTCTTGCGGAATGGGATTCGACAAGAGCCCTGAGGCTTGTCTTGTCGTGTTTTATATACGAGGGTCGATCAATAAATAGTCGGCTTGGTAAGGAAAATCGCGTTTTTTTGGACAAAAATCTTTTTATTTCTCGACATAATCTCCTTTTAGCTCGATACACTTATTCCAACGATTTTCCAATTTTTTGATTCCCTCCGAATAATACGATTTTGGAAGGTCCTCAAAATAGATCTCTGTTTCGGCGATGAGGTCGTCTCTGGAACCAAATCTCTTTCCGCCAAGCCATTTTTTCAGGTTTGGAAACAGAAAGTAGTCGAAGGAGGCTAAATCTAGAGAATACGGTGGATGCGAAAGCAATTCGTATTTAAATTCATGAATTTTGGCCATCAGCTACACGTTCTCTTTTATGGTCGACAGTGAGTAAACGCGGCACCCATCTTGCGGATAACTTTTTCATACCCAACTGATCACTCAGGATTGAAATCACTGAGCCATATGATATGCCTGTGGCCTCAGTAATCTCACGCACTTTTAGTCTCCGATCATTTAACACCATATCGTGGACTTTTTCAATTGTTTCTGGTATGACGACTTCATTTGGACGACCTGGACGTTCATCGTCAACAATGCTCGTACGACCGCGTTTAAATTCAGCTGTCCAATATTTAATGGTTGATAACGAAGGTGCAAGGTCCATATAAACTTCGTCTAGCTCCGCTTTGATTTCATTGTTCGTTTTCTTCTTCAAAAACAAAAATCGAATCACTGCACGATACTCAATTTTTTCCATTTCTGTAAAAACACAAAAGTTGTTCGTCTTTCGACGCTGTCAAACGCAAACTAAACATCGCAGCGAGCTGAAACTTTGACAACAGTCATGTGAAGGATGGCACTACTAAACGTCGCTATTGATTTCTTTCCTCGACCAACAGATGACGCAAGGCCGACTATTTATTGATCGACCCTCGTACGTTTGCCGATGTGCCTGGAAGGGATGTTTTCAGGTAGATCACGTGATGTTTGTCACATTTTAATCACTGGTTGAGAGTGGTGTGGGGTGGTGTGTAAGTGTCCCGTTAGGTCTTTGAATTTATTCGTTTGGCCAGTTTTTGCCTTTCTGGGGTTTGAACCGAGGTTCTGGCGAGATTTAGTTTTTCGCTTCTATGTTATTTTCTTATCGGCCGTAGGTTCAGTCTTTTTTGTGGGGTTTTTGTTGCAGTTGTTCATGTTTTTTATGTTTTGGTTTGATGCCAGTATTTGACTGCTTTCGTCAGATTTGGTTTACCCTAAGTTTTGATTCATTTTCATTGAAACTCGTGTTTTTTGGAAGTTTTTGTGTATTCTTCGTTTATTTTGCGATTATCTAGTTTTTTTGTTGTATTCTAGATGTTGGTAATGTGCCGAGGGTTGATTCTCTACTTAATTTGTTAGAAAATGTCTTTGTTTAAAGTCTTTTTCAGGTTTTAATTTTTTGTTGATGAGTGGGGGTCGTCGGCTGAATATTTCCATGCGACGGTACCCTTTACTTATTTGCTCGATTGAGTTTGTGGAACGTTGGGGGTTCCACAAATTGGTTTTGCCTTGTCCCGTTGTTTTGGCGGTCTTGGTGCACTGGGTCTGTGTTTGGAGTGTGGCCTGGTGGGTTTGATGGGCCTACTGCGCTAGGTGTTCGCTTGGCGCGGAGTGTGGTCTCGCTACCGGTTCTGCCTACTGTCTTGCTATCCCTTGGGTGGTGCTCTCGCGTGCTGCGCTTGTGCCTCGCGCGCGGTCTTAGCGCGAGGGTGAGGCCTAGGTGTTTGCTTAGCGAGTGTGTGGTTTCCCCGAGTGGTCCTGCTTGCTGCTTACGTACTCCTTCAGGTGGGTACTTGCGGTTGCTCGCGGTGTACCTACTTGCTCTTCCTGCTTCCTTAATAAGGTGGGCGCCTATTCGCGACTTTGTTTATTGGTTGGAGGAAATAATTCATCACTTTCGTGATTTTTATTGATGTGGATCTATTTGTCTGGTAGTTTTGTTGCCTTGGTGGGCTTTATACTTTATGCTTATCGGTGTATTTTAGTTAATTGTCGAGGTTAATTGTGGAGGTTTGATCCTTTTGTAATTTGTAGCGGATCGCTTTAATTGCGTTCCGTTACAATATAGTAATATCACGTGTACAACTCGTGTGCTCCTCGGTACCCATGCTTTGATACAGGGTGGACTTTTTGAGTTCAGTCTCGAACCTCACTATTTATGTTTACCGACGACGATATTGAATCGGCGAACGTATCTTGTAATATCCTACGTGGTTCGACGTATGTATTGGTCCAGCCGTGCTCTATAATCATTGGCCCTTGATTTGTATTAATTCGAGGTTGTCGAAACAGGCTTGGCAAATGTAAGTTAAATTACGTGTACACGTACGGCTGATGACTTGTTCACGTTTTAAAAATACTTTTTTTTTATATTCACAATCACGTGACAAAGGCAGAAAAATATATACGTCTGATATCATTTCTTCCTGGATCCTGGGTTACCCGCTTATGCGTAGCTACTCAGTTGGGTACCTAATCATGAACACGTAACGAAGACGTATTTATCGAAGACGCATCGTAGACGTGCGGGTAACTCGCGGCCTCACTGTTACGATGCACCGGTTCGTTCCCCGGTTCCGTACTTGTTTTTTCTTCAAAATATTATTTTTATTAATTTTTTTAGTGATCATCCGGCCTTGCATTGCTCGCAAGGGGTGCGATCGAAACCCAAGTATATTCCATAAAAAGACAATGTGTAAATGTGGAGACAAGTACATTTATGTAAGCTGTATTCTATATGTACAATAAGGAGTATAAAATGAAAACATCCGCAGCACACGTCAAGTACATGTAGTTTAATAATTACACTCGATCGAGATTGAACATATGGTGACTTTAAATATTGAAATTAAACATTTTTAAAAAGTCATGATATGAACCGAATTTTTTTTTCATGAATTTGAATTTAAAACAAATTAGCCTTAAGTACTTGGCGAGTTTATGGACTGCAGTAAATTGTTTGATTGTTGAATATACATGTTATCGTACGAAGTCACCAAGTATTTAGTCTAATTTGTTTTAAAATTCAAATACGGGAAAAAAAAATTCTGTTTATATCATGAATTTTTTTGTTTTCAAATTACAATATTTAATCTCACTGTACAGATCAATTTCGTTGCGCTGCGGATATTTTCTGTTTATTTCACACCTTTTTGTACATGTAGAATACAGCTAACATAAATGTGTCCACTTTTTACATATTGTGGTTTTGTGTGATTTCGCTACTTTTTGAAAAGTTTACATCAACCCGACCATCCATAGACCAAAAAAGATTCAATTTTGCAACTAATTTCTTTTCATTTATAATAAATATAAAATATATTGTACAAAAATACAATACTTCAAAATAGTCCCTATTAGATATTATACACTTATGCCAGTGCTTTTTCCAATCCCCGAAATATTTCTGGAACTCGTTCTTGGATAGTTTTTAGCTTTCTCAGCAATGCGTTTTTAATTTCATCTATGCTTGCAGAACGACGGCCCTTTAAGGTTCTCTTTATTTTTGGGAACAGAAAAAAGTCACACGGAGCCATGTCTAGGAGATATAGAGGCTGGAGTATCATTACAGTGTTGTTTTTGGCCAAAAAATGACGAAGCAATGAAGTGTGAGTAGGTGCATCGTGCATATCGTGGTGCAAAAGCCATGAATTGTTACGCCACAAATCCGGGCGTTTTTTTTTCGTATTGCTTCACGCAAACGGCGTTGAACTTGTAAGTAATCTCATTGACGTTATGACCGTTTGACCTTGTGGTAAGAACTCATGGTGCACCGTACTGTTGAATTCGAAGAACACAGTGAGCATAACCTTGACATTCGACCTCACTTGTCGAGCTTTTTTCGGTCTTGGCGATCCAGAATGCCTCCACTTGCACGATTCAGCCTTAGTTTCGACGTCATACCCGTAAACCCATGCTTCATCACCTGTTATGATACGTTTCAGTAATCTGCATAGTTGTTGACTTCATTTAGCGACTCCTGAGCAACTTACATTTGCCGCTGTTTTTGTTCGAAATTTAACACTTTTGGAACAAATTTCGCTGCCACGCGTTTCATATCCATCTCCGAAAAAATGTAATGGCATGAGACAATTGATATGCCAACATCATCAGCTACTTCTCTGATTGTGATTCGGCGATCATTCATAATCATTTCTTTCACTTTTTCCACGTTTTCATCGATATGCTGGGGCGTTCTGGGCGCTCGTCATTTTCAACGTCTTCACCGCCATCTTGAAAACGTAAACCCTTGTTTTACTCATAACAGACTTACCAAAAGCAATATTTAACGTTTCTGAAACTTTGCTGCACTTTATTCCATTTTTATAGCAAAATTTCATACAAATTCTCGGATCAATTTTCAAAATCGCCGATCCTACCAAAACACGTGACTTTTTTGACAGCTGACAATGGATTAAATATCCAATATGGTTAGCACAGTACAATAACTTTTCAGATAAGTTTACCAACACAACAACGAAAAAATTGCGCAAATCGGTCTAATACAACACGTGAAATTACAAAATTCCCGTTATTTTTTTAACACATCTCGTATGTAATATTTAAACAATATGAGGAAGACTGAATTATTAAAATATTAGATATTAACGTATTCTGCCTCGGTCGATAACGAAAACTGGAATGCATATTTCTTTATCACGACTAATTTTCGGATGAAAGGGGAGAATCATGAAATACGTCTCACAATTCTATAGTTTACAGTTTGCGCTTTTAATCCAAAAGATTAATCATTGCTGAGAAATTCACAATGGGAGAAATTCGGTTACATTTCCCGAAAGTATGGCTACCTGAGAGAGACAGATGACATGCAGCACGTTGTCTTCAAATGATGTGGAACATGTATGCGTGTGGGAGAGACAGAACTCATCTTGCGATCCCAAATTTCTGCCCCACGGTTGATCTGCTGGATGAAAGACAAGTGCGCCATCCTCCACAATTCTTAGACAAAGGGCAACATGCTCGGCTTTTATCCATCAGATCAACCGTGACAAAGAAATTCGGATTACAGCTTTTGTTCTCGATCGAAAGGCAGCAGATAAGGGGTAACACCACTGTAGATTTTTCAAAAAATCAATTTTTTTTATTGGCTTAAAAGATGCTTTGAACCTTCTACAATTTCGAAAGAATTTTCTACAGAAAGATCGCATTGCGGTGTTACCACCAGAGGGGTACCGCTGGGGCGATAAGCAGTCATGCAAGGCCCTCGTGTGGCTCGAGCGTAAGCGCAACTGCGTTATCGCTTATGCTGGATGCACGAGAGAGTATCGCCCTCCGACCGGCCTACCGGCTGTCGACGGATACTACGCGGACGCGGGGGTCCATTACGTTCTTCAATTTCACGGTTGCTTTTGTCATGGATGACCGCGATATTATCGCGTGAATAGAGATGCTCGAACTAAATTCGGCGATACAATGGATGAGCGATACGATCGTACCGTCCTTATTTCCGGGCGAATCAGATCAAAAGGGTACACTTTAACCGAAATATGGGAATGCAATTTTGACAGATTACTCGAGAATAACGAGGAAATGTCGTTATACGTGAAAAATCACGCCATGGTCAAGCAGGCGCCTCTCGAACCACGCGATGCATTCTTTGGCGGTCGAACGGAAAATTTTGTAAGCTTGTACGACGTCGCGAATAGGGAGCAGATACGCTATGTGGATGTGTGCTTGCTGTATCCATGTGTGTGAAAACGATCTAAGTGTCGTCGAGGGTCTCGTGGTGTATCGTCGTGGTAGCACCGCGCGATTTGTATATTCCCGTACTGCCTGTTCGCATGCATGGGAAACTACTGTTCGCCCTGTGTAGAACGTGATGTACAGATATGGACACATCCGCGAGCTGCACACACGATGACACGACTGAGCGAGCGTTTGACGGCACATGGGTCGCGGACGAACTGAGAAAAGCTGTGCTGCTCGGATATAAGGTGACGTGTATCTATGAAATTTGGCAACACGTTGTTACGCAGTATGACTTGACAACGCGACGAGGCGGTCATTTTGCCGAGTACATCGATACATTTCTAAAAATAAAAACAGGAGTGGACCGCCAACAGAGTGTAACGATGACGAGGAAGTAATAGCGCGTTTTATAGCGTTGTACAAGGAGTCTGAGAGTGTATATCTCGAGCGAAGTGCTTTGTCCGTCAAATCCGCGGTTACGTTCGCTCGCAAAATTGGCTCTTAATTCATTCTGGGGAAAGTTTGGTCCACGTGAGAATCTCACGAAAACCGTTATCGTTTTCACGTGCGCGGAGCTAATGAATTTACTAACGAGCCCTGAGATTAAGATGACGGGAATGCTACCGGTTAATCACAAGATCATGTATGTAAACTATGTGAGCAACCGCGATGCTATCCAACCATCCCCGACATCAAACGCCGCACAGTGGGACGGATCTGAAAAAAGGTGGCCAAAAATCGAAAAAATGATAGTCACCGAATAAGTTTAGTACCATAGAATCTTATAGAGGGGGCTTTGGTGCTTGTTATTCCAAAAGGGAAGTGAGATATCTTTTATACCTGAGACGCTACGTTAGTTCAAAGTTACCCATTCTCGGCACAGCGTAAACCACGTGTAGCGGCTCCGAAATTCACTGCTACTTCAAGTGCGTGTAACTTTTTACTCCAGTGTTCTTTTTCAACTCTGTTTGATGGAGGGTGTTAAGAAAGGTATGTAGCATATTTACGTATATAAAGTTTTCATTAATTTATACTCGCGTGTATTAGAAATCATGTCAAAGATGTGTCTACATAATGGTTTTTCTTGTAAAAAATTTTACCGTAAATTTGCAAAAAAGTTATCTATTCAGCGGGAATCAAGAAGTTGAGATATGGAGCATATAGTTTACGATGTTTTGTAATAGATTCTGGAAGAAAATTTTGCCCGTCTCTGCCTCTGGACTTTTGAGGTTAGAAATACGCGACGCCGACCAGCTGCTTTGTTAGGTAAGGGTCGACGCAGAGGCACACAGCAGGGGTCCGGGACTACCTGCTATTGAAATATGTAGAAAAGTATACCGTTGCTTTTTTTGATAATTTTCACATATATACCGGGTGTCTTATTTTAATGTATTATTAAATTTGTATCATTTTTATCATTCGAATAACACTCCGCGAAAATATTATTGTGTATACATATAATTTTTCTTATTTATAATTAAATAAAGCTTATTATATGAAAAATGTGTTTTTACTTAATATTACATCGCATTATGTCTGTATTTTAGAATCGCGTATTGATAAAATAATCTGTACTCGTCGAGAACTGTTCGAGATCATACGGAACGATTTGAACTCGGACTTGACAACGGAACTTAAATGTTTGGAACAACATTTTGTTACAAAGATGGAATGTTGTTTTCAAATCCATGACGAGGATCGACAATCTTTGAAGATCTCGTTGTCCAACCTTAAAAGGAGATGGAAACGATCTCAAAGAACAACAGAACGCGTTTTTCAAAACAATGAAAAATGGCTTTATTCTTCCTCGATCATTAACGTGAGTATTGAAATTTAATACAGAAATATGTAAATTTAATTCGAATTATTAAAAAAACTTAAAGTAGATTCAAAATTTTTCACAATAATTCCATTATGTACTCCACAGAATGTTTGGACGACTAATGAAGAACCTGCGGATTCCAATACGGCGACAACGAGTACAGCGAAATCAAAATCCACGGAATCGAAGAAGCGTGGTCGACCAAGTATGGAGTTCGAGAAAGCAAGTGATCGAAGCAAAAGAAGAAAAGCCACTGATTTACGTAACACAGTAAGCACATTGGAATTATCGTTGGCTACTCAAATGAGCTTTCGTTCTTCTGGGGCCGCTAGTGCTGCCAGCATCGTCAAAGAAATCACGACAAAGTCACCAACGCGAGCTGATAAATACAGAGCAGCGTTAAAATTATCAGCAACTCCTCCTATTATTAAAATGTCTGTCGATGAGGCATTGTCCGATGTCGTTGAAGGAAAGTTATCGAAATATCAGTACATGCTTATTAGAAATTCAATGAAAAAACACAACGCTCTTATATATCCCTGTTATCAAACAATTTCACAAGCCAAACTTCGATGTGTTTCATTGGCTCCTGGTATCTTCGGATCCACTTATTTCGAGATTGATAAAAATGAAACCCAAAAAAAGTAAAAATTTGTCATCGGAGACCCTAGAGCTTTTATTTTTCCGTGATGATGATGAGTCTCAAAAAGTTCTAGAAATTTCTGATAAGCATGATACTGACTCTGATTTCGAACATGATAATTGTCCCGAAAGTGATAGCGACTGATTTTCACAATTTTTTTTTATTTACTTATTTTCTTAACTGTACGCATTATTACATAATAACTGCTACTCTGACAATTTTTTAAATAAAAATCAATCGAACACAAACTTTTTTTTATTTCGCAATTGTAATATTATAATCGTTATTAGCAACCTTGAATACCCTTATATACCAATTTATATGAAATTTCGAACAATTTTAATGAAGTGGTTGGCCATATTGAATTCGCCATTTTGAATTTTGAAATTATACTGTGAAATTCGTATTTAGCGACCTCGAAAACCCTTATATACAAATTTATATGAGATTCCGAACAATTTTTTATGAAGTGGTCGGCCATACTGAATCCGCCATTTTGAATTTTGAAATTATACTATGAAATTCGTAATCAGCGACCTCGAAAACCCTTATATACAAATTTATATGAGATTCCGAACAATTTTTAATGAAGTGGTCGGCCATATTGGATTTTTAATTTTGAAATTATAATATGAAATTCGTAATCAACGACCTCGAAAACCCTTATATACCAATTTACGTTTTAATTTAAAACTTCTTTCTATTTTTGGCCAACTTTTCTGAGATCTGTACCACTGTGCGCCGTGATTGCAGCATACACGACGGAACAGGCACGCCTAAAACTATATAGTTATCTTGAGGGGTTCAGGCGACGAATATTGTACTGCGATACGGACTCCTGTATTTACGTGAGTCGCCGCGGTGGCAACGAATATGAGCCGCCAATCGGTCAATTTCTAGGAGATCTCACGGATGAATTAAGCGAATACGGGCCTGGTAGTTATATAACTTTATTCGTTTCGGAAGGACCAAAATTTTACGCATACCTTGTTCGTAAACCCGACGCACAGTGGGGCCGATTCCCGAAAAGCTGGTCAAAAGTCGAAAAATGAAGTTTCATTTTATAGGATTTAGAGTACATAGATGGTTAGAGTAATGTTTAAGGAATATAATGGAACATTTTATAAGAGCTAGTGAAGTATACCTGGCAAGTATAAGCCAGTACAAAAGAGACCTTCGTGCAAGTAATAGCTCGATCGTTCGAGCTCATATTCAAGCGTCATTTTAAAAAATTCGTAGAAAATCGTAAAATTAGTGTTTCTTAATTCTGCAAAGTGGAGGTTTCAGGTTGAAGAAAGTAGTTTATTATGATATGCGTCGAAAATTATAACAGATACATATAAATTAATAGCTAAACAATGTCTAAAGTAGAAAAAAATGAAAAATTATGTGCAATTATTTTAGAAAAACAGGGAAAAAGTTAAAAGTTCCGCAGTGTTCCGCAATGAAACAAGTTTTAAATTAAAGTTTGTACTGCTATGTAACAAAATTAGTAAAAATCAGCTGCAGCTAGCTGCAACTTTGTTTTTAGTGCACATTTGAATATAAAAAATTACAAATTCACATTAACCACTTGTTGCACGTTTTTTTCAAATGAATATAATTTTGTGAAACTCGTTACTCGGGGGTTTTTGGGGTCGCTGAATACGAATCCGGTGTCAAAAAAACTAAATTCAAAATGGCGGATCCAATATGGCGGACGCAATTTTCGAAATCGATTGGATTCGCTTGAAACTTGTTACTCGGGGGTTTTGGGGGTCGCTGAATACGAATCCGGTGTCAAAAAACCAAAATTCAAAATGGCGGATCCAATATGGCGGGCGCAATTTTTGAAATCGGTCGGATTCGCTTGAAACTTGTTACTCGGGGGTTTTTGGGGTCGCTGAACACAAATCCGGTGTCAAAAAAACAACATTCAAAATGGCGGATCCAATATGGCGGACGGAATTTTCGAAATCCGTCGGATTCGCTTGAAACTTGTTACTCGGGGTTTTTTGGGATCGCTGAATACGAATCCGGTGTCAAAAAAACCAAATTCAAAATGGCGGATCCAATACGGCGAACATAATTTTCGAAATAAAACCACCATTTTTAATTTTGTTTTTTCTTGGCTATGCAACGTGAATAGTTCCGTAGCGTAGTGGCTTACACGCTGGACTCGTACATTATTGTTCTCGGTTCAAATCTCGTGTAGGTGATTTTTTTTTTATTTTGCATAATAATTATTTAATAAAATTGTAGTTAAATTAATTCAGCAATTTTCATAATTTTAATAATTATTTTCATGTTATATATAACTTATTTCGTTTTAGAGTATATATTGTTGGATTCTAGAATTTATAGAGGATAACGAAACATTTGAAAAGAGTCGACTGTATACACAGACCGACCTGCAATATATAGGTCTACCTATACATAGTGGAACAGATAGACTTTTTGCGAGGGTAATGGAATATTTAAAAAGGGTCGATCACGTCACAAAGGGTCGATAAGCCTACCTGTGGGCCTGTGGCAGTTACGAGCAGAGTTGCCTGATACGTATCTTTTTCGCGCATGCCCATTTAGTTTGGCATCCACGTGTTCATTAGTAAAGTACTTAGTTCAACTATTTAAAGGTATATATAGCCCTTATTTTGTAAGAGAGATGTTATTTTTATAGAAATTTAATACCAGCTATGATAAATCAACTAATAATAAATTACTGTCGCTCAATAATTTATTACTGCTAAATTTATCACAAGTTGCGTTAAATTTTTATAAGGGTAGTTATTTGTTCGAAAATATATGGGTTCCTTATTGCTATATACATGCCTGGAAATTCTTTCGCATGCACTGCGCATGCCTGAAAAGGGCACGCATCTGGCAAGGAGATATGCTTGATGCAACTCTGGTTACGAGTTACGAGGCAGTGGCGAAGTGATCTTTCTTGGAATAGCAGCTGTTATGTTGAATCGTACAAAGTAAAAGAATATTCAAAAATTTGCCAAACATCGTGAAGTGGATCGTTTTGCAAAATGGACGCTTCAAGTGCAAGTAAGTGCATTATTTTTACATGTTTAACAAATAATAATAAAGATATATTGTTATTATTTATTTCATTCATATTTACACAATGCTTAAAGATTACAAGTGAAAAATAACGTGTAAACGTTTCAGTTAACATACAAAAAAAGTCATATTTTGTAAACTTTTATTCACAAAATTATTGTAAACTATAGTTGTTATAAATTTTTAGCAAAAGTTTTTGCTTTCACTTTAACGTGTTATAAATTAAAAACTTTCTTTTTTGTTTCAGGTCCTGATAGTACCAAACAAATTTCTGGTTTGTCAAGGGAAGAAATTTTTAGATTACTGAAAGACAACTTGAATGACAGTGCTACAATAGCTTTTGAAAAAATAATAAATAATTTGTCTACAAAATTACAGCGATCTTTTACGTTATCAGACAATGCGAAATCGGTCGTTCGTATACTATTACATAAATTAATAGCAAAGTGGCAGGAAGTTTGGCGGATGGAACAAAAATTTCTGGAGAAGAATCAGCAATGGCTAAATGGCATCGTTTATTTCGATGAAAAGAAAGAAGATGGATCACCACCACAAACCACGTCAGATGAAACACATGTGGGCCCCCCAAAACAGCAATTTGCACAATCCAGTGAAAGAACGAAGCGAAGGAGAACCGAAGACATTCGATCGGGATCAAGTACTGAAGAGCTCTCCTACGCAACACAGATGAATTTACGAATCGAAGGAAACGTGGAAGCTGCTAAAATTGTTAAAGATATAACTTCGAGTAGTCCATCTAAAGCTCGAAAGTATAGAAAATCTTTAGAGTTTATTCCTGAAGTCACTCTTTCTGCTGATGACGCTGTTTCACTTGTAATCGAGCAAAAACTATCGCGAAGTCAATACCAGGGATTAAGGAGTATAAGTAAAAAAAAGAAATGTATATTATATCCTGTAACGTAAATTTGTGCCTTAACGTACCACGTTACCTATGACTGGTCCAAGTTATTTTTTCCTTCCTTTATTTTTCTCTTTCGAGATGGGCGCCAGGCGCTTTCGCCGGAAGGAAAAAATACCGAGTTGGCTGACCAGTCTCAACCCAGGCCAGCTACAGCTGTTCAAGGCAGAGTGGGTGGTTCGGGCTGTCAAGTTACGGATTTGTCCAAATAAAATACGAACAAAATCAATTAATCAAAATAAGTCGTTAGAATCAATGAACCAAGTCAAAAAATAAAATATTGTCAATAACTACACCAAACGAAAACAATCAATGAAGTCCGCTAAAGAAATAATAAATAAATAAATAAAATAATTCAAACAACAACAGCAGGTACGGGACTTACAAACTTCTTTATTTCTCCAATAAACATCAATTTATAATTTAACTAAAAGGTCCCGTAAAATTAGTCTTGACGTTTTTAACAATCTTCCAAATCTAGTCCAGTATCTTAATTTTAATCTTTAATTCAACGGCAGCAGTTATCTCGTTCTCTCTCTCTCTTACTCTCATACTCTGCTGATGTTATATAGCCTATCTCGCTCGCTTCGAATTTCGACCAATATTCACCGACAAAGCCAAATATTCGGTTGTCTCAACGCACAGTTCGCGATACGGCCTATTCCGAGCTAATCCCAAATACATCCAAGAACCATAACAACGGGACGTCGGGAGGTCACGTACGCGAGCTTCGACTAGTTCAAATCTCCTATCTTGAAAATCGCAAGCAAGCAACGGCTAATAAGTCGAGAACGAATAATGATTAATAAGACCCCAAATTATTTAAAAAGAACCTGAGAAAACCCTAATTAAAGGACTGACGTCCGAAATAATAATAATGACAACAATAAACAATACTAACGATAATAACCGAAATAATAAAACCAACGAACAGCTTGAGCAAACGAGATACGCTTCCGACCGTACTAGTCCCTTAAGACCAAATACCACAGACGGGACCACGGCCGAACTCGCACTACGTCCAAATGTTAAACGCGAAAGAAAAATAATGAAGTACGGTTCGATATAATAAGAAAAGAACCAATTAATAGAATAAATAAAGTATGGTAAATGACGGTACGTCCGTCAAAGTAAAACCAAGGCAATAAAATAAACTAAGTCATATAAATCGAAGTAAATTATTCGGTCAAATCCGCGACACGGTCTATTCCGTTTCAATCCCACACACATAGGCTAACAAATACAAAGCACACTGCGATAACGGCCTAACGCGCGTACGGTTTAACCGTCCTCAAAATACAATTAAATAAGACGGTGACTTTCTCCCGGTATCTACCGGTTACACGATCTCGCGAATACACTCGATAAACGCCGCGGTTCCCGATACAAATTACTACTTTGCACGCGGTGTACCAGAGCTGCAGGTGTGACCAAGCTCGAAAAAACTAATGTCCGAAAAATCGAATGATAGAATAATAAAATAATAGCGAAAGACCGTGGAAGAGAAGAGAGCTCACCGGGACGATGGTGCTGCGATGTTCCTTGAAATCCGGGAAACAAAACTCGAATACCGTCAAAGTCCCAATCCTCCGGTATAGGTCGTATGACAGCGGATATCGATTATTAAGCAGACCGACTCCTTGATAGTTCTATCCGGTATCTTTACTCTCCTTCCTCGACAATCTCCTCGAACAATAGTGACGGTACAATGGGACAAAAGAATAATTCACGCTACGTCTTACTCGCTCGACAGCGACCGGGAAAAAGCCTCGAGGTCCGTTCGGCACGCGTGCCCGTGAATATGCCCCCCCCCCTTAACCCGCTAGACTCAGTTAATTGGAGGAACCTGCCTCGCACGATGACCGCGACTAGCGCCTTAGCTGGACAACGCATAAATTAGCCACCGATAGTGCAGAGAGTAGCTTAGTCCGGCAGATGGATCCCATGCTCTGGATGGACTGCTGCAAGTAGCTGATAGCCGGCGATGGATAACAGCGTATCGTTGGTAGATGTACGTCGAGCGGGACAGTATCTCCCAACAGGGAGAGGTGTAAAATATCGGCGAATGTAAAATATCGAATCCCGCAGTCAGCCATCGATGGAAACGGCGTGATCATCCTCCTCTCTCCCCGACCCTTCCTCGGTCGTGTCGCTCGCATTATATGTATAAAAAAATATAACAACAAATAAAAATAAAAATAAAGAATAAATAAGACCTGAAAATCCCCCTTACAACCCTGAGTGATCGTGTGGGTAGCCGTCGAACGAGAAGGACGTAGCTTCATTATTCTGCCTCGTTACAATCCATCTTATAAATTAGTACAGAAAACTAAGTGTAAATGTTATCCTGAAAAAGGTAGTATTAGTATATGTAAAACCAATACAGAAGTTAAACTACAAACTTTATTAGACCATACAATCAGCCGACTGTTGACAACTCAAATAGATGTCGTAAAAAGTTTGCCGAATTAACAACTTTCTAATTTTTATTTAATTTGTAAGTAGGGTTGTGATGGCAGTTCTGGCCAAAGTATGTACAAGCAAAAATTTAGTGATGATGGAAGTAAATCAGATGCTAGTAGCTTTTTCACTTCGCTTGTTCCAGTGCAACTAATATCGATCGATAAAAATACATCTGCAAAAATCATTGTATGCAAAAATCCGAGACCATCATTACCACGCTTTTGTAGACCAATAAAAATTGAATTTTTGCATGAAACTACTCAGGCCACTGTTAAACAAACAGAGTATATAAAAGAACAAGCGGACAAACTTATGCCTTTTAAAACTGTAATTAATGGAAAAGAGATCATTCTTACTTACGAACTTGCTTTAACTATGATTGATGGTAAAGCTTGTAACGCAATTGAGTCTTGTAATAAATATATTAAAAGATACCGTGAAGATTTTGCACGAAAATGCAGCAGAACAAAATCGATGGAAGATCTTTCCTTGCGCTTGCTAGTGGCATCAGATCCGTATTTATCAAGCTTAAAGAAATTGCCACATAAGAAATTTAAATCCTTATTTCCGGAAACAATTGCTTTGCTTACTTCACCAACTGTTTATGCGTCTACTGATGATTCTATCTCTTCTTTTTCGATGTCGTCAGATTCTTTAGATTTTTATACAGACAATTCGACTGATAATGAAGACTAATTTTTATGTTCATATTAGAACAATATTCTTGTTAATATAAATTGATTTTTTGAATTTGGCTTTGTACTGTATTTCTCAAATATATATGTTAGTATTTAAAAAATCGTGTTCCTTATTACACTTTTTTATATATTTGAATTATACATGTTTCAATATTCTTATAAATGATTAAAAATGTAATTACTTATCTGAAATATGTACAAAATATTTATTTTAAACAAGAAAATCATTACTCTGTAATCCAAATACATTTATTTAAAAACTGTAAATCAAATTATTATACAGTAATCTTAAAAAATGTTTACTTAAACTAAAATAATTATAAATTAACTGTTTGAACATGTTAATTTTATTTTACAAAATCTATTTTGTTTCAGAAAATGATTTTAAGAAATATGTGCTTAAAAGAAAAAATTACTTGCATGTAACTGAAGTACATTCACTTCAATAAAAAAAGGAAATGTAACTTGTAAATAGTATAAAATAAGTTTTTCAAAAGTGATTTTAATCAATACAATTATAGATATAAAAGTAGATGTTTCATTACTTTTTATCAAATATATAATTTACTTACAGATTTATAAAAAGTTAATAAATTTTTACAATTGCTATTTTGGATTTGCCATTTTGAATTTTGTATTTTTCACATCGGATTCATGTTCAGCGACCTCAAAAACCCCCGAGTAACTAGTTTCAAGCAAATCCGGTTGACTTCGAAAATTGCGTCCACCATATTGGATCCACCATTTTGAATTTTGTTTGTTTCACACCGGATTCGTATTCAGCGACCTCGAAAACCCCCAAATAACAAGTTTCAAGCGAATCCGGCCCATTACGAAAATTGCGTCCGCCATATTGGATCCGCCATTTCGAATTTTGTTTTCTTCACACCGGATTCGTCTTCAGTGACCTCGAAAACTTACGAAACCAAGTTTCATACAAATTCGATGAACATTCCGTATTATAACTGAGTATTTTCGGTTTACTATCGCCATTTTGAACCCGCCATTTTGTTTTTTTACAATTTTGACTTCAGATTCGTAATCAGCGACCCCAAAAACCCTTATGTACTATATCTCAAACAGAATGAACTACGTTTTCGACTTTTGACCAGCTTTTCGGGAATCGGCCCCACTGTGCGACGGTACGATTATTGAAAAATGTAAAGTAAAGGGTATCACGCTAAACTTTGCGAATAGCTGTCACGTAAATTATAACGCATTACGATCTTTCGTGACAGGAGCTAGGAGCGTACCTATTATTTTTTAATTCGACGCTATTCGACGAGGGGAATTTCATTAGGTAGTAACGCGTAAAGAATCGAAATCATGCGAACCTGTTAACACGAAGCGAAAGCGGCACAGGATGTACTCTACCGAACTGTACGGCTACTGTGAAATACGCTAATTATTATAACGCAAAAAAGTATATAGGTTGACGGTTAAATGAGCGATATTTAAAAATAATCTTTTTGTCTGATTTCATGTATCGTATTTACAGTGTACAATACATTTAAAAAAAAAAAGATTGTTTTGTTATGTATAAAACCATTGTCTGCTCGTTCTTTTTGTGCTGCTATTCGTAGCAGTAGCTGCTATCTCTCTACCATTCCCTTTTGTTCTGACTTTCTCATCGTTGATTCCTTTTTCCCGTCTTTCTTATCGAGTGTTTTCTTTTGTTCTAACTTTCTCGTGCTACCTCCGTGGATGTAATGATGCTGTTTAGAATTACATGATTTGTAAAATTTGCACATAGAGATGTATGCATAGTGAAATAAAAATATTGCTTTATTTGTGAGAAATATAAAAACTCTCGTTATTTAATTTACATATGGTGTAAACATCAGCTTATACCGCGGGACCGCGCCTCATCAGCTAGTACAGGCGCGCCGCGCCTTATCAGCTCGTCAAGGCCGCGAAAATAGCTGATGCCGCGGGGTTGCCGTCGCCGCCGTCGCGGTATAAGCTTATTTAAGAGTCAGCTGATTGATTTTGCTTGACACCCATCGATATGGATACACGTTGGAAACATCCATGGGCAGCCGTGATAAGCGGTCCTCCGGGTTGTGGTAAAACATATTTTGTCAAAAAATTATTCAAATACATGCGCGAAATGACGGAAGTCCCGTTCCAGCGTATACTTTTTTATTACTCAGTGGCAGTCCGGGTATTCAGAGTACGGTGATAAAATCGAATTTCGCGAGGGTTTACCGCAAGCAGCCGACTACTCGAATGATACAAGGCCTAAACTTGTGGTTATTGACGATCTAATGGGCGAGGCATCGAACAATACCGTGGTCCATCTTTTCACCAAAAGTAGCAATTATAAAAATCATGTTATCTACATCATGCAAAATCTCTTCCATCAGGGTCACGGGCAGCGCGATATCTCCTTAAAGGCTAATTATATCAATCTGTAAAAATCCGCGAGATCGCGCGCAAATTCAGCACCTAGGCGGTCAGGTATGTCCCGAGAATCCACGATTTTTGCAGGAGTTATATTTCGATGCCACAGCCGCACCGCACGGCTATCTATTATTCGACTTGAAACAATCGACGCCTGATAATTGTCGATTTCGCGCCTGTATATTTCCCGATGACCAATACCATTACGTATACGTGCCTCAAAAAGCAATAAAAGTTCGCGATGCGACGCGCGATGTATCAGTAATGCACTTGTAATGGCGTTGCGCGGACCTCTCAATAAAAAGCAAATAATTATATTGCAAGTGCTGTGTTATCTGAAGCAAGAACAACGTCGTGCAATTTTGCGCAAAGCAGGATGTAGCGCTCGTACGCTGTATATGCGAGTGTGCTCTAAACGTTTTACAGGGAAACGTGAGTCTGAACAACGTGCAAAAGAATCATCTTCGGAGGCACGCAACAATTCTTCGACGACTAGCTGCCAAAAGGGGAAATTGGAGCGGTAAGAGGAAGATCATCGTCGAACACTGTGTCGGATTTCTCAAGTTGCTTCTTGTGCCTGTCTTGGCCTACGCGAGACATGGAATATGCCAGAAAGATGGCACTTATTCCTCATTATAACATACATCGTCTCGCTGGACTCGCCACTACTGCTGCTGCTACTACTACTACTAGTGCAGACCCGTTGCCCTCTGTACAGACTACCGGTACGCCATTATCGCGCCTCGACTCTGAGCTGAGTGAAATTCTAAACTCTCACTCGTACAAGAGCGAGAGAGAGAAATGGATAGCGTACCAGCAGGTTTTACAGCGTTATCTTCACTCGGTCGAGTACGATAATACAGTACCGAATATTTCGTCAAAACGAAAAATAGCGATACTCGATAGTCACGAGAATAAAATCGACAACGTTTTAATGAACAAAGTTAAATCTCGACTCAATGACATACTTATTATCGATAGCGTACCAAAAACATTTAAATCTAAAGCAATATCGATGTTTCGCAATTTGCATCGCAGCGCCGTTGGTAAAAATATGACATGGGATCGTAACGGTGTTGTTTCCATAGACGGCAGAAGAATTTCAAATTCCAATATCGTTGATCTTGTTAACGATGCTATGCGAGCTAGAAAACGCGAGAAACCCATCGGTCGATCTCGCTTTGCCAGAGTCCTGCGAGCGATACAGATGCCACGCGAATTTATCGGCAATCCCGAGTTACTACACGAGCCTACACCTACATCATCCGCGGCACCGCAGCGGCGTCTTATTTTACCACGCGATAGTATAGTAGCAGCAGCAACAACAACAACGAGGCCGAGACCGCACACTCAAACAGAGATTTAATGCTCACGGCGGAAAACGAAATCATTAAGAGGCAGGAGGGGGAGGAAGAAGAGGACTATTGATCCCCCATACAGTTAGAGAAGAAAAAGAAAAAAAATCAATTTAGCTGGTTATCGTTAAAATTATAAAAATTCTTCAAGAAATCTACTATGACACCGCTCATCCTGCCTTCTATTCTCGAGCAAAAAATTTGGCCCAAGTGGATCGAAGAGTAGTGCGAAAAAATGTTTTTCCATGGTTCGAGACACAGGATTCGTGTAACATGCATCGTCTCGTGGGACGACGATTTCCCCGTCGTACGTACAACGTGAGTAATATAGACGTTGTATGGGAGGCTGATTTAGCTGATCTTCGCTCGATAGCTACGCACAACGATGGGTACGCATCTCTGCTTGTTGTTATCGACGTGTTGAGCAAATACACGTGGGTCGAGGCTTTGCGTGAGAAAACGAGCGCAAACGTGGCCCGCGGTCTCGCACGCATACTCGCACGCAGTAACAATCGTCGCCCGCAGCAATTGCAAACTGATCGAGGCCAAAAATTTATCGGCACTCCATTTCAGCAAATTCTCAAGAAAAAGAATATCAATTTTCGCGCTGCTCGTATCCCTGATATAAAAGCATCAATTGCCGAACGCTTTAATCGCACAATAAAAGAGCGAATGTGGCGTTACCTAGCATACACGCGAAATAAGCGTTACATCGATGTTTTTCAAAGTTTTTTATATGCTTATAATCACACTAGACACAGCGGAACGCGTCCTCCGAGCGATGTAACCCACGAAAATGCCTCTATATCCCGAGAAATTTCAGCACGGCGTTACGAGCGTAACGCGAGAACAATTAAAAAGCCTAAATACAGCGACGGTAACTTGGTACGTATCAGTACAGCTAAAGCAGCATTCGTGAAAGAATATGAGCGTGGTTGGAGTAACGAATTATTTAAGAATCAACGAATATCAGTGAATCGTAAATCATTCGTGTATATTTTATACGATCTGAATAACGAGACTACCGACAGTATTTTCTACGAGGCAGAATTATCGCGAGTACGAGTGCCTTCGTCATCTGAGAAGACGAAAGAGAAGAAGAGGACAAAGAGGACGAACGCTCGGAACCACCGTCCCTGATAAATATGAGCTCCAAAGATAGCTCTTTCTTTGTCGTACTACCGAGGAACAGTGGTATGCAGTATTTTCCGAATAATACGACGACGAAATTTATTACAAAACTACCGCGTCAGATACGTTTGCACGGAGAATGGTCTGTTTCTCTTGTGGAAATTGCTTATCCGATTACTCTTTTACATGTTCCTACTGTAGGATATCTCGTAAGTTTTGAGGATGGTGATTATGATTTATCGGGTTTAAATCTTTTAACGCAAAGACGCGCTAGTAGAGACCAAGTTCCACTTGGTGTATATCGCCCTATAGACGCTTATTTGGAGGGTATACATAAGTTACTTCCGAGCAGGCAGGTCGAAGTGGCGCGCGAATGCGACGATCTACGATACCACGACTTTTGCGTATCGCCCGCTATCGCAAGGCTACTAGGATTCTCAGAAAATGCATGTAGGTCTGTAATGATAGAACCGCATTGAGAATACACAGGGTCGAGGCCTGCATCTCTCACCGGTGTTATACCGGGCAGCATGTTTCTATACACAGATATCTGCGAGAGCTATATTACAGGCGGTGTACAAACACCCCTCCTACGAGTTGTTCCCATTGATACTGATGACTGTCAGTAGGATTCGATAAAAATTAAATTTACACACTATCGAGATCGATATAAGAGACGAGTTTGGAAATCCTATACCATTCGAACAGGAAACGTTGACTGTGATACTACAGTTCAAAAGATCCCACGATTGATTCCGCCGCTATGGATGATATTGACAGTGTGCAGGACGGATGGGGCCGTCGCGGTTACGGCGGTATTAGCCATGTTTATATCGGAACATCTAATCAACGAGGACAAGGTATCGGCAGCTTTCTCGAGGGCCTGTTTCGTCCAATGTTACCACTTTTAAAGAAGGGCGCTAAAGCAATTGGAAAAAAGGCATTGCGCGTTAGTGTAAACGTAGTCGGTGATATCCTCGATAGAAATATAGCTGTGAAAGATGCTATTAGCGAGAGAGCGCAAGAATCAAGCAGAAATCTCAAACGCAAAGCCTCTGAAGAAATTGACACTCATGCGGGGGTCTGGTTACAAAAAGCGCAAAATTTCGCGAACTCCTCATTCAGCGAACGAACGTAAACCACGACGTATCTCCCGTAAAGAGAAAAGTAATAAAGAAGAAAAATAAGAACAATACGAAGAAGAAGACGCGTCAACGGACGGTTGCAGATATTTTTGGATAGCTGAAACAAGATGGCTTTTCTACATGTGCACTCGTGCGAGTGTCTTAAATCGGAACTTGATCTATTTTCACTCCCACCGACGCAAACTACTATCGAAGCCTCCAATGGGGTGTATTATAAGCCAATTTCTTCGCTAACAGATGATTCACCTATTGAATTTGTTATTCCTGGACAGGGTGATGAGTATATCGATCTCGCGTATACTATGCTTAGTCTGACAATGAAAATAACATCTCCTTCTACGGAAATTGCCGCGGGAACAGCATCGAAAGTAAGTACCGGTCCTGTAAACTATCTCTTGCATTCTATGTTTAATTAGATGGATTATATACTTGAATCGAAAATTAGTTTCACCTCCAAATAATGCCTACGCTTATCGAGCGTACATAGAAATACTTTTGAATTACGGTCCAGCTTCCACAAATTCACATCTCACGAGCGTTCTCTGGTACGACGATACCCCCGAAAAAATAGATAATATACCATCGGGTAATGCGAGTCTTATACCATAAAGAGAAATCAATTTTAAATATCGATAAAACTCTCGACTTGCTCGGCCATCAGCATTGCAATATATTCAATCAGGTCTTTTAATATGAGCGGTTCCTATTAAACGGTGTCGAGATGCATCTACGGCTGGTGCGGTCTAGAGATTTATTTTGTCTTGTGGGCGATACAAAGAATGGTCAATGCGGCTTAAAGATTCTCGAGGCATCGCTTCTCGTTCGTAGAACAAAAATAGCTCCTGGTGTGCTGATCGCGCATGCTAGAACTCTGACAAAATCTACGGCTAAATATCCTCTTACGAGAGTCGAGGTAATGGCAGTTTCAATACACTCCGGTGTTCATGGAGAGACGATCGATAATATCGTATTGGATCAATTGCCGAAACGTATAATTATCGGTTTTGTAAACAAAGGGTTTAGCGGCGACTTCAGAATGAATCCATTCAATTTCCAAAATTACAAGATAAATTATCTCTCGTTGTATGTAGATGGTGCTCAAATACCTTCGAAACCGTTACAACCTGATTTCACGAAAAATCATCTGTATGTGGATGCTTTTCAAACGTTGTTTTCGGGAACTGGAATACATTTCTTGAACGACGGTAATTCGATCGATTGCGATAATTATCGCGATGGCTACTGTTTGTTTGCTTTTGATTTGACACCCGATCTTTCGGCGAACAGCAATTCACATTGGAATTTAATAAAGCTCGGTAGTGTGAGAATAGAGGTACGATTTGAGGATGCGCTTGCTTTAACGGTAAATTGTGCAGTCCACGCGGAATATGATAATGTCCTTGAAATCCATGCCTCTCGGCAAGTAATGGTGGATTTTGCCGGATAAGCGAAAAATGTGCTGATGTAGGAATAAAATTATTTCGTGTTTAGAGACGTAGAAGCATTTCTGTGAGTAACTAATCAGTCGAACTCGAACATCTGTACGGATTAGACGTTAAAATGGATATCGTCGTGGATATACAGGGAATGCGTGCCAAAGACTCGGAATTTATTCCGAAGGAAATTGCAGTGGTAGCAGTGGATAGACCGTATTCTGCTCATTGGATCGTCGCACCGCCGTGTCACTTTTTCCGTATTACCACAGCATTCGAGAAGCTATAATTTTCTCTAAAAATATTTTCACGGTCTTGAATGGTACGAGAGCGATGTGAGCTGTAAACAAGCATACACTAACTTGCGTGAAATTTTGCGAAAATCAAGACGTATCTATACATGCGGTCACGAGAAGGCTATACTACTTTGCGATATCACGAGTCGTGAAATTTCCACCCTGGAGGATGAGGAGGGCGCCCTATCGTACACATTTATGCCGATATCTTTGTGAAAATGCTTCAGGCACGCTATGATAAACAATACAGCGTCTTTGCATTGTGCAATGCGTCAGGCTTTTCAAATAAAAAATTGCCTTCGCGAGCACCCGTTTAAAAGAGAATCATACATAGATGTTTGGTCGGCAGACGAAGAGGAAGAGAATAAGAAAGAGGAGAGATCTTCAACATGTAGTCGTGACACGATCGACGATGCTGTGAAATAATTGTTACATATATATACGTCTTTCAAAGCGTATAGGTCATCATTTAATCATTGACTATGTGTTCAGCATTAACACTAGACAAATCTACGAGATTCTTCAGTATCTACCACTTTCAACCGTTGGCGTATACCCAGCAGACAGAATTCCTCGTGTATGGTCGTTACCGGCTGGACTCGTAGTTAACACGGATAACCACGACGGACCTGGAGAGCATTGGATCGCCATGTACGTTAACCATCATGGAAAAGGAATGTACTTTGATAGCTACGGGCTACCACCGGTTATACTGCAACATCTCGCACGACTATGAAGAAACTGCAAGTTCTATCGGTACGGCTTCAAGCAGCTACAGAGTGATACGTCGGATGTGTGTGGACAATTTTGTATCGTATTCATGCATCTTATGTCGTGCGGCTTCATCATGTCGCGATTTAATAATATCTTTAGCGATAATGTAATGAAAAACGACAGATTTGTACGTGAATATTACAATACTGTTGCCTCTCGACGATCAGACAGTGATAAAAATAAATTTAACGGCGGAGGAGTCTCCGAGCAAAGATTACCGTGTTTGCAGGGGTGTTGCAAGCGACGGTAAATATGTGTAAAGTGATTTAAATAAAATATTGATTAATTGAAAACAAATACGTCGGCTTACTGTGTCTCTTACTTTATAATTATATATAAATTATAATCGAGGTGTCTCGCAGTACGATATCATATTCTGCGTCTTTTACTGCAGATCAAGCGCTGCGCGAGGAGCACATCACAAAGCGGTACGCACGTGCAAAACCGCTGTCGTTGCATTCTGAGCTCTGGACACCTAGTTATGATTCGGAGGGGGGTTTGTTATCTTCAAACCCTGTGATCCCCGCCAGCATCATCCGGAGCATTCAGTCTGTCTTTAGCAGTGCACGACGAAAGTCTAAATCGAAAAAATCGCTAAATATATCCGCGAAATCTAGACGACGATCTACGGCAGCTTTGTGTGTCGGGTAATATGTAGCACCGACGATAATCCTGTGTGTCTGCGGTAGGAGCTAATGTGTGCGGCATTGTGCGGACTGGGGGGCGATTTATATAAATTATATATCGAGGAGCGCGCTGAGAGGAGGCTATTTGTAATCGAGGACTTGTGCGTTGGGGTGTCCTGTGTGGTTGTGCGGCATCAAACGGCTGTGCGCTGGGAAATCATCGACGTGAGTGATGACGGGTGCTGCGAGGTGCTGCTGGTCGATTTCGAGGGATCGATATACGTCGACTGGCCGCAGCTATTTCACTCCGAGCCGCCGATTAGTGTGTTACCGGTGTTGCTCGTGAAGTGTACGGTATTCGGCCTCGAACATTTAATTGATGAGGACGGATATCTAGATCGGATCGAGGAAACGTGCGGTAATGCTACGCTGATCGGGATACGCATGCGTACCCCTGTCGGTTCCCACGCTCTAAGGGTTCGGGTTATTTACATTATCCGGGTGCGTAGCTGCGGATTTTGATGTGTGGGTAAGTGAGTGAGTGAGAGAGTGAGAGAGTGCGCGTGCGCGCGTGTGAGTGCGTGTGTGTACAGTGGACTAATTATTGTGACCGTCACCAATTATTGTTAGATATAAATTTTATTCCAAGTATGTCTACACCTTTGCTCCATCCTGCTCTTATCTATAATCTAGAGATTATATATTGATTGACTTGCTGAGAGGAGTGCGTTTAAATTTGAGGACTTGTGTGCGGGAGCTTTATGTGTCGTTGTGCGGCATCAAAGGGCTGTGCGCGGGGAGATCTTCGACGTGGATGATGACGGGTACTGCGAGGTGCTGCTTGTCGATTTCGAGGAATCGATATACGTCGATTGGTAGCAGCTACTTCACCCCGAGCCGCCGATTAGCACACTACATGTGTTGCTTGTGAAGTGTGTGGTATTCGACTTTGATCATGCTATTGATGAGGCCGGAGATCAAAACCTGATCGAGGAAACATATGGTAGTGATACGCTTATCGGTATACGGATTTTGATGTGTGGGTGAGTCAATGAGTGAGAAAGAGAGAGGGAAAAAGTGCATGCGCGCGCAGGCGCGAGCGTGTATGTTTGTGCGTGTGCGTGTGCGTGCGTGCGTGCATATATGTGTACCATGGATTAATTATTGTGTCCGTCACCCTGGAGACTCGTCGTAGATGCCGCTAACGTGGCGGTGTAAAAGTGAGGTGATGGAGGTAGCCACGTGGTGGGGTAAGGAGTGGGCTGGAGGAAAGGTGTACACATACTACTTACGTGGAAACCTCGGGGTCATTCTTGAGGTGCTCAGGTAGTTTGTCCCACAGAATAGATATTTTGCTCACCAATGTTCCAACAGTAAGGGTTTCGGATGTACTCGAGCTCCTGTTTGGTGAGTTTCCACGGATCCTTGGAGCAGTCCCTCACGAGTATACCGTCAATGGGATCCATTATGGTTAGAAAGAGAGCAAAAGATGATTTCACCACGGCGTTTTCTTCTCAATTAACCTTTTCTTAGCTGTTGCGGTTATGTATACATCTGGTCGTTCTTTCAAGAGTCTTCCACCACTTTTATAGTAGATACCGTCGATAAACTAATTAGGCCCTTTATATCCAAATTATTTACTTTTCGACGTTTCTACTATAAATTTAAATAGATTTTTCGAATCTTTGGTCCTAATTATTCTTAATAATGACGGTAGGTAGCAATACGTTTAGATGGTATACATGTTTATTCATTAGATGAATATTTTGGGGCGTTGGTGACGGTTAGGCTAAAAATCAACGTAATTTCATTACGTTTCGACTCTCTTTAGAGACCTCTTCAGAAATTTTAATACAATCACTGTAATATTGTTGACAAAAACAATTCTCGCGTTACACGATTGCTTGTAGTAGTCTTGTAGTTGTTTTTACAAGCATTTTGGCATGAACTATCAGTACGCCAGGTGTAACTTTAGCTCGACGGATTACTAATTTAGCTTCGGTAATATGTAGGCTATGCATCACACCAGCCGTAGGATTCTGCATAAGATAAAAATAGTTTTTTGAACTTACAAGCCGTACCGTACTTTACGCCATTCAGAAGAAAGTTATCCCGAATAAAAACATCACAGTGTAAATGTCACGGTTATTCAGACCGATATTAATACTATTCGATGTATCTGGTATAGTTTAAAACGTGCCGGAGGAGTCAGCGTACCATAGTGCTGTCGTTAAGGGAGAATTTTCAACCGCCGGTCCTTAATTGAGTTTTGTCACAATATATGCATTGTAGGGATGAGCCTTGTTTGGCGATGTCACGAGTTTCTGGTTAACATATATGTCTACCTGATTAAAAATACTATGTATGAAGTTATTAATAGGTATTACCTAGTATTTTGGTTCACCTGTTCGTATAACCTTTACATTTACAACAATCATTGTATGCGCCAGATCCAGGTATTCTTCACCGTGGCCCGGTACGATAAATTGCAGGGGGTCCGCCATGCGTGAGAGATGACACTGGCTTGTCGTATATCCATTATGATGCTTCTACACCCTTCTGTGTTGGAGGTATTGTAAATAAGTCAACCTCCAACTTTATACACTCGTACGCGAGTGAGTGTAAGAATGATATCGTTAAACAGTTCCAAAAATGTCGTTGAACTTTGCTCGTTTACAACAGTTGCTACGTCCACCTCTCTTTCTCTTTGTTATCCACTTCCGTGAATTCTTCGTATTAACGCGGTATGGAAAATTCACAATTCTGCTTGTGTCACGTTTCTGATTTTTTTCTTGCGTGATGGGAACAGTAGTAATAGTATATCTTCTGACATGAATGATTACAAGTTAAGAGTGTCATTTATGTGTCATTTATGAATTTTAAGGGGTTATACGCAGTTGCAAGGTCAAAAAAGTCTTTTTTTAGAATTTTTTTGAAAAGGTATGTTATTTGACTAATACAAGAAGTATTAATAAATGTAGTGGTAGCTTTTAACTTTATATCGGCATTTTTCATTTTCAAAAATATTGATTTACACTTATCCTGTAGAGGATCTCCTGGAGGTCCTCCAAAAAAACGTGTCTGGCGGTGAGCACGATATCTCCGGTTTGAATTATCTAAAATAAAGAAACCAAAAAGATTCTATTAGTGGGTAGATAAATCTAGGTATTGATCGGAGGAATAGTCGAAATTTTTATTTTTTACAAAATGGCGGCTCCAAAAAGAAAGAATCCCGATTTTCGACCAAAATATTTTCGTTTATTGTTTAAAAAAAAGTAGAAATCATTATTGCAAATCTTTTTTCTTCGACCAATACCTGAAGAATATATCTGAGCAAGTTGTGTTAAAATTCGAGACCGATCGGTTGAGCCGTTTTTGAGAAATAGTCCTCAGCAACTTTGAAAACATCGTTTTGAGAAAAACGCATTCAAAGTTTCAAAAGTCATTTACACATCGTTAACAAATTTTTTTCAACTTACATGGAGTCATCTATGCCAGGGCCATAAGATGTACTCTTTGCATCATCACCATCTTCTAATATTCCGATTTGTTGTTTTCTGCGAACCATTCTTCCCTCGCGCGTGCTCCCATGACCTCTCAAGTCGGAGATCGTGACGCGCTCTGCATCCTTCTTTTCGGCCTAGGCATGGGCATTGATAGTCCCAATTCATAGTCCCAGTGCATTCATATAATATAAAAGTGATGTTGTACCTTCATTAAACGTGCCGGCTGCGATGTAAGCTTCTATTTCCACTATCTTTGAACCACAAGTAATGATTTTCAGAATTATTTTCCATATCAACTGATTGTAGTTTTCGTTGTTGTTTTGCGTGAACCCACCAACACATCTTTCTAATAATTTTTCATTGCTGAGATCTGTGTAGATTGGAAACAGAGCTTCAGTAACATCATGTGGTAATGACTGATAATCATGTTTATAAGTTGATAATGTATTCGAAGCTCGCGCTCGCTGCCAACAACACCATGACTCAGATCCGACCGGGCACCTCTCGTGTTAAGGATTTTCATCCGTTGAACAGTAATAGTAATATGTTGCCCATATTGCATTATACATATTGTCAACGGAATCACAGTGTCTCCTGATTGCCAAGCCATAATAAACTGTCAACTTATCTATCAGTTTAGCCGTGAACTTACCTTTTCCACCAAGTACTTTTTTTGTATTTTTTTCCCACTCTTATCTACAGTTTCAGTATCTTTTTTACACAGTCTCGGAGTCGTGAACCCATTCTTTTTTGGACATGTGCAATACATTCTTTCTTGACCACTTTAATTTCACCGTAAGACGCAGCTTTTAAAATCCCAGAGTATGTTTTAGAGTCACCATCACCGATGGAATTTTTGTAACGAATGCTACATTTTTATATTGAACGCCTGAACATTTCTACGACCGCATCGACTTCCATTTTTCCTGAAGAACCGTTACGATTTGCAGAACAAATATCTTTGTGACCATTCATTGTACTCTTCAGTATTCTTTTTCTTTTTCCAAAATTCGCATTGTTTGCAGTACGAACTTTTCACAACAATATCGATAATTTTCCCCGTATAATATCCGATCAATGATGTTACTCCGTATAAAGAAGTAAATCCTCGTTTTTCCAGGTCCATCGCCACATATTGTCAATTCTTCACGATTTTCATCGCCGTGGTTTTCAGAAGTCACATCTTTTTCTTCAGCACAAGCTTTTTCGAAAAGTTTCTCCGTGGCTATTTTCGTACAAGAGTGAATATTTTTTATAATCAGGTCATAAGTATTTTGCATTACAAAAGCTGGCATGTCCATCAATCCACAAAATTTAGCTGCACCTTTTAATCCTAATACGAGAGTTCTCATGACAAATAGAAATCGTCTGTTTATCTCATAAGAACGGTTGATAAAGGGACAGGAGTTTATGGTACGAGCATCACACTTATGACACAGTACAACGATTTTAAAACCAAGTCCTCGTTGTGAAGCTGTTTCAAATTTGACTTCTCCATCACAAGATTTACATTTTACGTATTCACTTATTGCTGCCAACACTGTTGGAAAATTGAAAATACGATATTCAATAGAGGAATCACGGGGAACTAAGATCTCCTCCTGTCTTTTCAATTTTCTCGCGGACGCACTGAAGCTACTTTCATCGGTCTTAGCTGTTTTTGGATAGGAAATATTTTTTCTCTTTTTTGATCTTGATATTTGCACCTTGTCAGATGCTCTTTGTTTTCTACTACACATTTTGAAACACAAAACTACGAACAGAGAGTATAAACTGAACGCACGACTTTACAACGTGGCAGAGATGTGTACCTGTTAGATGTGATAATTATTTCTATTATTATCATCCCGAGATAAGTTATATTGTATGTCATGTTCATTATTCTGAATTGTCGAGTAATCATAAGTTTGTAACAAATGTTAGTTACCATATATGTCTGTGAGTTAAGATACGGAGCAAATAATCTCTATTACCGAAAATTAAGTAATGCATATCAAAGTTGTTGGTACAACAAAAACGTTGAAGTTTTTCTTGATAACCATTACGTAGCTCGAAATATATCCGCGTTAGCCTTAATTTTTCAAATTTAAAATATTTGCGAACACATGTTGGAGTTATGAATCATCATTAATGCTTTTCTAATTTCATGATCGATTAATTTTTTTCTAAAGATGATGTCATCGATATCTACGTTCAGTATTTTTGTATGTGTTAGGTGTAGTATTTTTGAAAATCTTAGTCGGTGTTTTGTCTTAAAAATCTCTAAGTTGTAAATTTTAGTCGAATCTAAATGTTTCCAGACTAGAGCTTCCTGAAGACAGCGAAGGAGAAATTTGAATTGTTCTTCAAGAGGTAGTCTTTTTTCGTTAGTCCTCTTCCAAATTTTGAAGACGATGTGGATGTGCAGTCTAAATCTTCCATATAGAGTTCTAAAGAAACCTATGATCAGTTTTATACCAGTGCAGATAATCGTTTGTTTGATGGTGTGACCACTTTCGTTATAAATTAGATGAGTATTTTATGGCATTGGTGATGGTCAGTATTAAAGTTAAACAAGTTCCGAAGTCAATTCAATTCAAATTCAAAGTCAATTGATCGCATCACTAACATAACAACAACTAATAATTCCATTTACTCATTTAAGAGCATTTTAGACAGTGACAGAACTCACAACTTTAACGGCAGTCTTCCAAAATGCCGGTTGATAAATCTATCCGGTATTTTCTATCGTACGGACCTAGATTTTGTTATTCTTACTTATACGCAAAAGAAACCAAAGCTGGCATTCATAAAATGCTTTTTGAATTTGAATCACAGTCATATTTGATTCAGATTGATAAATTAAATAATGCCAGATACTCACTAACTGATATTTGAAATAGCTTACATTATACTAACACAAAAAAGACACTCGTAAAGTCATACTTGATACCAAGATATTTCTATCTTTAAACCCTGATGTAAAAATAACCAGCGGTGACAGAGCCAATAGCACTGTTGTTCTAAACTTTATTAATTACATACAAAAATCCCTTGCACTCTTAATTGATCAAACTATTTCCAAGATTATGGGAATGAATCCAACTCAAATTGTATAAAAAATAGTTAGTAGACGTCTAGATATCTGAAAACGAGCAAAATTCAGAAATGAAACTATCATAATTTAAAACCTGATATTACGAATTTAGCTAGATCATTATTAGGAATAATTAGGACCAAAGATTCCAAAAATATATTTAAATTTATAGTAGAACCATCTAAAAGTAAAAAATTTGGATATGAAGGGCCTAATTTGTTTATCAACGGTATCTACTATAAGAGTGGTGGAAGACTCCCGAAAGAACGACCAGGTGTATATATAACCGCAGCAGCTGGGAAAAGGTTAGTTAAAAAGAAAACGCCTCGGTAAAATCATCTTTTGCTCTCTTTCTAACCATAATGGATCCCATTGACGGTACTCGTGATCGACTGCTTCCTGGGAACTCACCAAACAGGTCGAGTACATCCCGAAACCCCTACTGGTGAAACATTGGTGAGCAAAAATATCTATCCTGTAGGACAAACTACTTGAGCACCTTAAAAATGATCCCGAGATTTCCACGTACCTGCCGTGCCGTTTACATCACAATACATCAGGTTCGAGAACGCATATTGACCGTCCAGCACCAGCTCGCAACTGTACAAGATGTCATTATAAATCATCAGTTCCGCGAAAATGAAACAAGCTTTTCTTATACGTCTGGCAATCTTTTTAAATAAACAAAACAGTTTTTATCAAACTTCAAATAATTACCAGTGTTTTTGCTTACCATAATCATTTTAGCTACTGATATATGGTGCGTATGTGGTCGTTTTGATTATACAGTATTTTAGCTACTTTTAAAGATTCGCAAGATTTTATTTTTAATTAGTGTCCAATAGTGAAAAGCAAAACCTTGGATGTGTAGGACCCAAATCTGTTTATCGGTGATAGGATTCGACCCGACGCAGATCTTTTTTCCGATGACTGGCTTCAATCTTCTTATTCGATGGTAGGGCCCAATATGTGATATCGCATATAAGACCCAAACTACTTATCGACAGCTGCACCAAACCTATACTACCGACCGCCAAATAGTCGCTCTGTTTTACCTACTGTCGGTAACATATATCCTCTGAAGAATTTCCAATAGATGGCGCTTCGACAACAACGTACGGTCCAGCGTCCAACAGATGGTGTACATGTCGCCTAGGTGGCGCGTCAGTCGGAGTCTTGGTGAGGTGGTGGTAAGACGTGTGGAACCTATCACAGACCAGCAGTGGGAGGGGAGGTCACGCCCACAGGTCTTGCGATCTTGGGCCTATTTTACTTCGGATGTCAGCGCCGGACTGTTGATTTAAACGACTCGTTTGAATTTTGCGTGTGGCCGCCTCAGCATCTCGTTAGAAGGTCTTCATTTGATAGTTCCTAAATCAGGCGAATGTGCTTCTCAATTTTTTCGTCAATTAATCGAGCAGGATGCTTAAAAGGTCGTAGTTGGTTCGTGCATTCAGCTTTGCTCCATTCACACCAGCTATCGACGCCTGTTGGACAATTCTTGTGCTGAGGGGATTCGTCTGTGGAGCAATAGTGATCCAGGGTTGCTATTACAGCTCTTTTCATTTCTTGGATGGAATCAATATTTCTTCTAATTGCCCAACCATAATAAATTGTTAGCTTTTTTATGACACCTTCCGTCAGCCGCTTCTTACCACTGATCTTCTCTTCCTGATATTTCGGAGTCGTGTACCTATTCGTTTTTGTACGTGTCCCACGCACTTACTTTTTGTAACAGGGCAATTGTCACCGTTATCCACGGTCCTGAATTAATTTCACTTCGATCGCATATACACGATAAGACAATTTCAAAACCTAAGCCTCGATGCCCGCACTCTTGAAATGTAATGCATTGTTTACACGATCTGCAGATTACCATATCAGCAATCGTATAAAAAAGTGTCAAGAATTCAAGAATGCGATAACAATGAAGCGGATTCACATTTACATCCTCGCAGCTGGCCGTTGACATTTTTTTCACGCTAGCACTCGTATCCAATTCGTCTTCATTGTCTTTAGTTGTAAATTGATTACCGTGAAATTTTCGTTTGCGCGCTTTCGAAGTCCGTGTGGAAGATGATTTTTCACTTTTCGTATAGCTTTCCATGATGTTCGACAGGTACAGACGGCCTTATGTTTTTTCTAATTCCCCGGTTTATATACGAAAGTAACTTACTTACCGCTCAACCACTAGTGTCGGTTGACAAGGTATCGCTTATAAATCTAATTGAGTTGTGATTTTATTTTATTTCGAATAATATTAAGAGGAATTCTCTTGCACTTTCAAGAAAAAAACACTCCGCGATATGATCAATGCAAATTTATTAATTTTTTTTTCATTTGCATTTTTCTTTCTCTTTTCTTATATTTGATTTTTTCTTCACGAATTGTACAAAGCAAGAGCGACTTTCAATTCATTTTCTTTTGCGACTATCCACTAGGGTATATTTTTATATTCTAAAACGATCTCGCCGCCGTCGTCGCACTGTACGAAAAAGAAGATCGAGGTCATTTGGCTGACAATTTCAAGTCCCATTAAGAGATGTTCCCCAATTTATAGGATAAGTCAAGTGTCAGCCAATTAGATATTTATAACCTCGATTGATGGCGAGGGCGCATACGCTAGATCTGTACAAACCCCTAGTGTGTGTATACTCGTATATTGAAACGTTTCGCGATTTTTAATTAAATTAATTCTACGAATTATTACAGCAATCTTGTCATTAACTAGTTAATGTGCAAATGAAACAAATTAACGTTTTTCATGATGTTTTATAAATAAAACCGATTTTCCTAGGTGGAATAGGATGCACTCGGGATTATTGAGAAGAGTTCGAACACTGGGTTGAAGCTACTTGTTCTTTGAATTTCAATGGATGTTTTTGTTTTTTTTTTTTTTAAATATGTCAGTTTAGGATTTGTTTATATCATTTGTCTGTTTATACGAGAGTTACCTACGTCATCATTGGTCCTCGTTGTAGAGAAACAAAGGTTTTTCAATTTTTTTTAAGTGAGGAAAAATATAGGTCGTGCGGTGCTCTACTTCATCGTCTGATACTATGCGGCCGATTTATCCACGATCGATTTTATTATTCGACCTCTAAATTTCAGAGAATCTTGAATTCTCACCGTAGGGGTTATCGGCACGGTTTGAATTTAAGATTTAATTTGTACTAAACGAGGCTTTGATATTAAGCATGCATGAAATATCCTGTGTTTTCCGATTTTTATGAATTTAGATTTGCACAGCGATCTGGTGTCACTGTACGGAGTTTAACACTCAATTTTGAACAAGAATAACGTCGTTCGTTTTATGCGATTTGATTTATCACTACGTACGCAGAAATTACTTTAATTATTCTGATTTTTACTGAATTTAAATTCGTACAGCGCTGTTGCTGTACAAAGTTTAACAATCAATTTTAGAAAAAAAAAATCATATCACGTTCGTTTTACGTAATTTCGATTTCACCTCACTCTATGAAAGTTTATTCGTTCTCGTACTAAATCTTGTTTTAATTCATCGTTTGATTAATTTGGAGATGGTAAAATAATCATCGAACGATCAGGTATTATTGTTTTACTACTCAAAATGAATTTATTTCAGCGCACTAGCTGGCATTACGGGCTAGTTTGCAAATGACACCTTGATTCCTTCGGAGTTTATTGAATTTTGTTTCTTTTGTACTACGGTGTAGGAGACGCACTGTGTTATTCTTGAGTCATCTGAGTAGACCTACTTGAGTCGCGCTTGCTCTTGTTTTCATTCTTACGCTACAAGCTCTCTTTTCACGATATCATACAAGTTACGCTGTGTAGTCCACAACACTTGTACTGCGTTCCTGATACTATTGGCTTTAAAATATTTGTTCCAAACCTTTAATTAATCCCCTTAAGGGGATATTAATCACAGTTTTCCACTGCTATTATATTGCCGTATCCGTGGTGCAAGGATTTGCCGAACACTGGTCCAGATACGAGGGTCGATCAAAAAATAGCCGGCCTTGCGCCATCTGTTGGTCTAGGAACGAAATCAACAGCCATCGAAAGACAAACAACTTTTGTGTTTTTACAAAAATGGAGAAAATTGAGTATCGTGCAGTGATTCGATTTTTGTTTTTGAAAAAGAAAACGAACAATGAAATCAAAGCGGAGCTAGACGAAGTTTATATGAACCTTGCATCTTCGTTATCAATCATTAAATATTGGACAGCTGAATTTAAACGCGGTTGTACGAGCATTGTTGACGATGAGTGTCCAGATCGTCCAAATGAGTTCGTCATACCAGAAACAATTGAAAAAGTCCACGATATGGTGTTAAATGATCGGAGACTAAAAGTGCGTGAGATTGCTGAGGCCACAGGCATATCATATGGCTCAGTCATTTCAATCCTGAGTGATCATTTGGGTATGAAAAAGTTATCCGCAAGATGGGTGCCGCGTTTGCTCACTGTCGACCATAAAAGAGAACGTGTAGCTGATTCAAAGGCGTGTTTGGCGATCTATAAGCGTGATCCTGTTGAGTTTTTGCGTCGTTACGTAACCGTGGGCGAAACATGGATCCATCACTATACACAAGAGACAAAGGAACAATCGAAACAATGGACTTCATCGACCGAACGTGCTCCGAAGAAGGCGAAGACGGTGCCATCGGCCGGTAAGGTCATGGCCACAGTTTTTTGGGATGTACGCGGCATAATCTACATCGATTACCTTCCGCCGAAAAAAAGATTAATGGCGAATACTATGCAGCCGTACTGACTCGATTCAACGACGAATTGAAGAAAAAACGTCCACATTTGGCGAGGAAAAAAGTGCTCTTCCATCAAGACAATGCACGCGTTCACACGTGCCCAGTTGCCATGGCCAAAATTCATGAATTTAAATACGAATTGCTTTCGCATCCACCGTGTTCTCCAGATTTGGCCCCCTCCGACTACTTTCTGTTTCCAAACCTGAAAAAATGGCTTGGCGGAAAGAGATTTGGTTCCAGAGATGACCTCATCGCCGAAACAGAGACCTATTTTGAGGACCTTCCGAAATCGTATTATTCGGAGGACATCAAAAAATTGGAAAATCGTTGGAATAAGTGTATCAAGCTAAAAGGAGATTATGTTGAAAAATAAAAAGATTTTTGTGCAAAAAAACGCGATTTTCTTTACCAAGCCGACTATTTATTGATCGACCCTCCTACCATCAATACCTCTGTCTCTTCGTATATTCAGTAATTATCACCCTCCCCCCTTTTTTTCGTATTAGTTCTGGAATTTAACCCTTGAATTTTGACAATTTTCACTTCCGATAACCAGATGATGAGATTTTGTGATCCCATTTCTCCCCACCCAAGCTATTTCGTGAGTCAACCCCCTTATATCCGATCTTTCCTTTCTTTTTCTTTATTCTATTCGTCCTTATTTCGTTTTTTTTAAACTTTTCTATTCAAAAGCTGACTGTGTCGTTATTTTCTCTTTTGTTCGCCGAGGACCTTTCTGAATTTATTGCATAGTATTTTGAGTAGCATTCAGCATTATATTATTTTCTTGTGCCAATCTCCTGGCACATTATATATCGAGTCCGTGTCACGTAAAATATGTACGCCAGCCCTCTTATTCCATAGGTTGAGCTAACATTTAGCACGATATTTTTGGCCGCCCTTCCTTTGAGTTTTTGCATTACATTCCGAGCTGGAATTTCACGTAATATTTGAATTTTAGTTTTGTTCATGTATACTTTAGAGATTACCGTGCGTTACTATACACGTTTTTTCGTTATTTGGTATCACTATTACAAGGTTATTGGGTTATTGTTTCTGACCCTACCACCATTGATATATTGCTTAAAAGGTTGATCTTATAACATTCTCCTTCCATCTCTTTTTGTCTAAAATTAGCATGGCATCCCCCACCTTGAAGGTATGAACTGAATCAACATTCCTCAATTGCATTCCAGAGGTCTGTGCACAAGCCCGGACACCCGCCGTGGTCACCCCTTCAACCCTTTGTACACCCGCTGTGGCCACTCCTTCATTCCTTTCTACACCTACTGGCCTTGCTGCCGAGACCGATGCCCTGAGTCAAATTCACCAAATTCAGGGCGTGCTCCGGGCCCTCCCTAACCTAAGAGGTATATTTTGGTTATGTGACCGAGCGGGCCCGAGCATAGACGATACACAGGAAGGCCTGATAGACCGATATTGGCGCTACGACGTTCGCCGAAAATTCCCAGACGTACCCATAAGATAGGATCAGGTCGTTGATGAGCGCAGCCACGACGAACCCCATGTCACATTCGATGTGTACCTGCGGGAACGCGGTCAAGAGAACCCTAGTTTTGAGTCCACTTCAAGGTTATTAGAGATCACGTTCTCTCCCCGATAGTAGCACCCCTTCTCCCTATTTTGAGTTTGCCCCAGAGCCCTGCCAAGCCCGGAAAAACACAACCCTTGAGAATTTGGACAGGATTATGTCAAAAATGATCGAATCCCTTTACCAGCCCTCACCTCTCTCTTTCTCTCGTAAAAAACTCAGTGAGGGCCAGAAACAATAGTTTGAGGACTGCTGAGCCCGTAAAACAGGGTAAACGCTTCCCAGAATCGGGTTACAGAATGCATACTCGTTTCCTCACCCGCACCCAAACACCCCTAGCTCGAACTCCTATCCCTGTCCCCGCGACCAAGCTGGAAACACCTCACCTTCAGCGGCACCTTCGATACCTTCCCCTGTCCTGACCTCCTTACCATCCCTCATGACCCTAAAAATTTCCCCCGTATAACTCCTACTACCCCGTCCAACTCCAACTCTTCCACGACCCCTAATGCCCTTGAGAACCCCTAGAGGTTCGACCACACACCCGGATTTCGAATTTTCAACCTCCCCCACCTCTCACGTTCCTCCTTTAATAGCGTGGCCAGTACCCTCCCAATGCCCTGACCCACAGAACATGGCCCAGTGTTACCCTGCGAGATCCCTACAAGTACCTTCAGGACATTGCCGAAAATCCCTGAGTGCATATTGGTCCCAGAGTATGGATTTATCTTTCCACTATCTAGAGGATTTTGTTTTTTTTTTTTATTTTTATATGGATTCCAGAATACTATAGTATCAATTATTTAAACTCTTAGGTGATTTCAAGACCCTTCGACCTTCTTCTCTCCCCTCCCTTTCTTCCCCCATGCTTTCTTAACAAGCAACCGTTGCCCCCCCCCCTCTTGTGCGCTAGAAAACGTCCACATCGTATACAATTTTTTATTTAAATTAGAAACCAGACGCCAGCATGTTTCTTGATATGTAAAAAACGGTTTCAATGTTCATCAGACGTCTTCCGACTGTAGTGACAGCAGTAAATTAGTTATTATAATTTAAATATATTCTTAACTACATCGGACGTTGTTTTATTCTTTTTAGATTTATTTTCATATGAAAACTTTTTAAAGTCAAAGTTCTATTTATTATATATATATAGTATTTTGCAGTCGGTAGTCTAAACAAAGTGTTATTTTTTTCAATTTTAGACTTTTTAAAGATAGTTCAATGTGACTTTCTACCACATTTTTATAATTGCTATATACTACTGTGTTCAAAAAGCAAGGTGAATTTTCAATTTAAAATTCCCGTGTTAACCGAATCGGACAAATGAATTTATTTTTCAAGTTGGTAGGACTGTTAGTGACATCTGTGACAAATTACATGTCAATATCATCATTAGTTTTTAGTTTACGCTTGGTTTTGTGAACAAAGAAAAGTGAATTTGGCGATTTTTACGATGTCGAATTTTGTTGAGCAAAGAAGTGCTATTAAATTTTGCTTGCGGAATGAAATTTCCGCCGCTGAAACGTATCAAATGTTACAAAAGGCCTTCGGTGACGAGACTATGTCACAGAAAAATGTTTACAAGTGGTACAAAGACTTCAAAGAAGGCAGAGAACGTGTTGATGATTTGGAACGCTCTGGACGACCATCGATGTCAATTAATGAGCAACACATCAAGAAAATCAAGGAATTGGTGCTCGAAAATCGTCGATTAACAATTCGAGACCTTGCCGACATGCTTGCAATATCAATTGGATCAGTGCAAGCAATTTTGAAGGATCATTTGTGCCTCAGAAGAGTCAAATCGCGTTTGGTGCCAAAATTCGCGTTTGGTTCTTCGTGAGTTTTTCGCCAAAAACTCCACTCATGTCGCTCCACAACCACCGTATTCGCTTGATTTAGCACCGTATGACTTCTGGATGTTCCCAAAGCTCAAGAGACCACTCCGGGGAAATCGTTTTGAGTCGATTGAAGAGATCAAACGTGAACCGCTACGCGCATTGTAGGCTATACCTGAGGACGACTTTTTAGCATGCTTCAAAGATTGGAAAAAACGTTGGCATAAGTGTATTGTAGCTAGGGGGGATTATTTTGAGGGGGACGAAATCGATTTGGAAGAATAAATTTAAAAAATTTATTTTAAAACAAAATCCACCTTACTTTTTGAACACAGTAGTATATGGCCGACCTTGCTAATCGACCTACTGAATTTTTAAGTCCATGTATCCATTGTTGTGTCTGGTGGTTCGTTACAACCTTAAAATGAATACCCTCGAGTTAACACCGTAATTTCTAAACTGACCAGACAACCACCAAGCACTCCTTCTCGGTGGTCGTATAATTAATTTCTGCGCTACTCAAATTTTCCCTTTTTGTTTCTCGGTCTACTTAAACAATAATCGCACCTACGCCGAAATCGCTGACATCTGTGTATAAGACGAACGGTTGTCCAGGTTTTGGGACGCAGAACCGAGGTGTATTGCTAAAAGCTTCTTTGACTTCTTCAAAGGCCTTTTGTTCTACCTCTGTCCATTTCCAGGGTACCTTGGGACTTGTCAGCTTATTTAACGGTCCCTGAATTCTGGCAATGTTTTTAGGTGTCTGTGAGAGCTTTTGACTAGCCCGTTGAATTGGCGTAACTGAGTTCTGCCTTTTGGTATTCTTAAGTTATAGGTTGGATTTTTTCTTGGTTGGGTCGCATTCCGAATTCGTTTATGGTTTAACCCAGAAATTTTACTTCTTTGCAATAAAAGCTACTTTTTTTCGGTTAAGAATTAATTTTGCTTCCCTGATACCTCAAAGACTAGCCCAAGCAAAGAGATATGTTCGTCTAAGTCCTGGCTGGTTACAATCCAATAAATAGGTAAACACTTGATCTACCCATTTATGCGGTAAATTGCGTTCAATTAACAATTCTATCAGGCGTCTTTTTAAAATGTCCATCAGCCGTTGAAAGGTTGATGGCCCGCCTGTAGGGCCATATGGCATAGGTAGCAATTCCAATAGACCTTTTCCTTCTACTACAAACGCAGTATATTTACGACTATCCTCTTCCATCGGTATTTGATGGAACGCCTCGCTCATGTCTAAAGTTGAAATAATTTTTGCTTGGTACAATTGCGACAATATAGAAGCAATATAGAAGATAGCTTATCATTGAGGGGATAAGCAGGTTTCTTGGTCGGCCGGTTGACCGGTTGATAATTAATGCAAAATCCAAGTGCGTCATTAGCCTTAGGGGCTACTACAGGGGAGCAAGCCCACTCGCTGTTACTCCATTTAATATAACCCTCTTCTTAGAACCTGTCTGTTTCTTCGTTAATAAATTTTCGAACGATTTCCTTTCGGCGATAAGCCTTTTGTCGATAAGGTGTTCGGTCATTTAGTTCAATGACATGTTTTATTAAATTCGTTTCACCTGTTGATTCTTGGTCGAATCTAGTGAATTCCTCATTTATAAAGTCTGACATTTTATTACTCTGGTCTGAAAAAAGGGCCGGTAGCTCGGCGACGATGATAAATCTATGGGATAACGGATAGGTGCAATAACTGCCGGCCAGTGTCCACACCCTTGAAAATGGATCAACCGTCACCTTGAATGCTAACCAAAAATCCATCCCAAGAATTGAATCTCTTGATAGGCCGGGCATTATACTGGGGCCCATACACGTCATCGATATCTATTACAACCCCCCCCCCCCCCCCCCCCCGTGATTTAACTAACGATGTGTTGCCTAAGCGGACATCATTGATCGCAATGGAATCGGGAGCTAGCTCTTGAAGTTGAAAGTTTTTAACGCGTTCGTAGACGGATTGGCTATATATATGGCGAAGGATAATCGTTCCTTCCCGCTGTCGATAATTCCTTTAATCTTTTCGCCAAATATAGAGATTAACACGGAGATTCGGAGAACCTTAACCTGTTCTTGAATACTACCCTTACAGTAAATTCGTCGTTGAGCTAGCCTATGGATGGTATGTGGAAGCAACCGAAACTGTTCCCAATTTTTAAACGGACTTCCATCCTTTCGTTCCACTACACTAGATGAGGGTTCAACATTTGTTTCGTTCACTAGTAATGTAGATAAGAAAGCGTGATCTTGATTATGACTCTTCACTCGATTGATTGGTTTTATTTCGCCATTTGACATCTCAGAATCCTCTAAAACTTGGGTTATTAGATCGAGTTTGAGGCTGCGTTCAACCGCAGCCTGGGCCTTGCTCTAAAAGTCTGCTTCCTTGGGCGTGTCTAAATCCTGACCTGGTCTATATCGACTACCAGTTGTTCTTTAACTTAACTCGAATTAACGTTAGTGTTTATTTTACCACGTTGATGCCCTCCTGTTCGATACTCTAAGATTGAGTTATCGAGGGCATTACTCGTTTCCCTGGGCCTGTATCCAATTTTTATTTTGTTGACCGGGTTCCCGACAATATGGACACACACCTGCCATTCGGCAATACAAAAGCGGGTCGAATGTCCTTATTGTCCGTAATTGTAGCAGAACATTTTGCTTGAATCGAAAGGTCAGGATTGACTAACTAATCTTTGTCGAATAAGAGGTTTTGAATTTTTAGAACTCGACCTTTTAACCTTATTAAATTTAGTTTGGAGGGCTTTTAAGGTGGGGACCTGTTCATTCTCACTCTCTACTGCTTAATCTATTTGTACTTCACTCTCGCTGAACTACTACTGAACGGTTTTAATTCATCACGCATAAGCTTTAACACGATTTGTTTAGGTCTGGCGCGTTGAGCAATTGGTTCACAAGACCTTTGACTCTGGTACAGTTGTTCATTCAAGTAACTAAAAAGTTCATGATAGTTTTCGTCTTGTAAATTTAAGACTTCACTGGAAAATCTAGAACCGAATCTGGTTATAATTGGTTTCGACTGAGTTTTAAAGTCGGGTGGTTGTTGCATTCGTAAATGAATTAACCGTACGCGACAGGCGTATTCGGTTATTGTTTCGCTTTTCTCTAGTTTCAAATTTCGTACCTCTGCTAGTAGGTCAAAAACTGATTTCCTTACACCCCCCCCCCCCCCCCCCAATGACAGAGGAAAACTGCAGTGAAGTCCTTCTACATTCGCCACGATTGCCTAAATGCCATGCTCTCTGTGGAACTTTAAACAGTTTGGAGAGAATCGACACGAAATGGTCTTTCTTAATTCCACTTTGGCTTAGGTAGTCTTCTTGTAAAAACTAAAACTGGCCAGGGTCTTTCTCTGTTCTTGGGAAGCTGATTTTCCATGAATTTACTATTCGGCCTATTTTAACAAAGCTAAGCTCGTTCTGCTCTATCAATCTTCTGCTAGTGACCCTTCCAGCATTAGGCACTCATTCTCACTGAACTAGCGTTATGCGGTTTACGTACTATCGTTTACGTCTACCCGACTATTGAGCTCGGCGAATATTATATCTCGACACGGCAAAGCCGTCGTAACCAAAGCTGTGTTGATTGTTTAAGCCGCCTGCGGTTTTTCACGCGACGTCGCATTCATCCTCGATCGAGAATCGGGAGTTCAATCTTTAGTGAAACGTACCCCCGTAGGATCTTTGGCACCTGCCCATATCTCTCAATTATTATAGTTCTCACTTGACGTCGAAGCTTCCGCAATCACTTAAAATTCTGTCTCAAAATCAATAATTGAAGTCCTCAGGATTAATCCTTCGGTCCACCGTTACGACCCTTTTTAAATGTTTTATTTCACGCCTGTGCATACGGAATTAAAAAAAGAACAAGTGTGTGTGGCCAATAATAGAAATAAACAAAAATAAAAAAACCACAATTAGTATGCAATCCAAAAAGCAAAAAATCGTCAATTAGTTAAACAGAACAATATTGTATATATCTTTTACTATGTGGCAGGCAGCCGAGCAGCTTATGCAAATGTGGTAATGCTAATGAAAGTAACTTTTTGTGGGTCACTTTTAATTGTAATGCAGACCCGATTCTTTTTTTCGAGACAATAGAAATGTAAACAGCAAAGAAATAAAATTAATTTTCCAATGTAAAAGTATGTAACGCAGAGAGCTGCGATGAACATATCTTAGTTTTAAGTTATCCTAAGCTTGATTTATCAATTGTGTTGTTGGGAAGTACAGAAGGGGCTACTAACCTGTGTATAACCTATAACGTGTACGATTTATCCAAAGGAAGGCTCGACGTCATCCAAAGCACCCGCATTTTACTAGCATTATACACGTGCAAGTAATGGAAGTTCCTTGCAGTTACCAGGTCTATAAATATGAAACCGGAATTTTTGTATAGAAAATACACGTTTATTGTATGAAAATGATAAAAAATATTTTATTCGAAGTATTGCCCTTCGCTAGCTATACATTTTTCCCACCTGTCTGATAATTTGTGAATGCCACGCCAAAAAAACTATTGCTCTTTTGAGGCAAACCAGTCATCGAGCCATTTTCGTACATTTTCGTAAGAAGTAAAGCGCTGCTCAGCAAGTGCGTGTCCCATCGATGCAAATAAGTAGTAATCGGATGGAGCCAAGTCTGGTGAGTAAGCCGCATGCGAAAGTATTTCCCAACTAAACGCCTCAATCGTTTCCTTGACCAGTTTTGCTGTGTGTGATGGTGCATTATCATGAAGCAAAATCACTTTGTATTGCCTTTTTTGATATTCTGGTCGTTTTTCACGCAAAGCTTGATTCAAATCGATCATTTGTTGTCGGTAGCGTTCAGTATTAACGGTTTCGCCAGGTTTTAGCAGCTCATAATAGATCACACCCTTCTGATCCCACCAAACACAGAGCATTGTCTTCCGTCCATAGCCATTTGGCCTTGCAGTCGATGTCGATGGTTCGCCTGGAGTTACCCATGATCTTTTACGCTTAGGATTCTCAAAATATATCCACTTTTCATCGCCAGTTACAATTCAATTGAGAAATGTCTTTCTTTTGTACCTGGCGAGCAGCATTTCGCAAGTGGTTTTTCGGTTTTCCTGCTGTCTTTCATTCAGTTCATGTGGAACCCATTTTCCCATCTTTTTTCCCATGGCTTTCAAACGTATGGAGACGGCTTGTTGTGTCACATTTAATTGATCCGCGAGTTGTTGTTGCGTTTGAGCGTCATCCTCATCCAACAATGCTTGCAATTCGCTGCCTTCAAACTTTTTCGGTGGTCTTCTACATTCTTCGTTTCTCACGTAAAAATCGCCACTTTTGAATTTTTCAAACCACTCAAAGCACTGTGATTTACCAAGAGCATGCTCACCGTAAGCTTCGACAAGCATTCGATGCGATTCTGCAGCAGTTTTCTTCAATTGGTAACAGAAAATCAATGCTGTCCGCATGTGATATTTTGAAGTTTTTTTCGTGACCTTGAGAAGGTCAATTTAAGGTCAAATGCTAAATAACTGCCTGGTAGCTGTTTATTTAGCTGTTTAAATTTTCTGGCGGAATAAACGTCGTGAAGGTACCTTTATAAGATAGATCGAACTGGAATGTGACAACAACCTCAACAATGTTGACCTTGACGTCATTTTTTAAGGTCATTTAAAGGAGAGTGGTTTTATTAACGGGAAACTTTGTTTTTGATACCGAATCAAAAAAAAATGAAAAATTTAACATTTTAAGATTTTTCCTAACATAAAAAGGCCATTTAGTGTTTCGTATTTCACAAGCTCTTAGTAGCTGTTGCGAAAAAAAACGAAACGAAAAAAAACTTTAAAATATTATTTCAGACGTAAAATTTTCCGCTCTTTTCGAATCCGGTATCAAAAACCGGGGTTTCCATTTTAAAAGAACTACTCTGACCTTCAAATAACCTTGACAAGTAATCTCAGGGTCAAAGCTAGTTACACAGATCGGTGACCCCCATTATCTTGAACAACTTTTGTCTGAACCATTTTTCCGTATCTGTCTTAGGTACAAAGAAATTTGGGTGCATAGATTAAAATGGCCCACCCTGTATATAGTATATTTAGTATATTTAGTATGTATAGTATAATTAGTATATTTAGTATATTTAGTATATTTAGTATATACCACCTTGATCAAAAAGTTTTAGGACCGGCCATCGTGTGGCGCCGTTAGTCACCTGATTGGAATTTTTTTTTGTTAGGTTATCACGTCTGTCATTCACACTTCCCTTCAAATTCAGCGTCATAGCTTGACATTTGTAAAAGTTGCGCTGTACTGAGTACATTTACCTTTGTGCGTGTTTTCGATTTTTTACAAGTTTGAAAATGGCATCAACTGTGCATCAACGAGTTTGCATTAAATTGTGTGTGAAAAACGAATTTAACGGTCCGCAGACCCTGGAAATGTTGGAGAAGTGTTTCGGCAGCGATACCCTTTAAAGATCAAACGTTTTTCGGTAGCACGAACGCTTCAGAAGTGGCCGTGAGTCGGTCGAGGACGTCGAACGCAGTAGCAGGCCGTTGACGTCGAATACCGATGAAAACATCGATAAAATCAAAGAAAGGTTAGCGGAAAACCGAGAATTGACCATCAGAGAGCTGGCAGAGGGCTTGAACATCGCTTATGGATCCGCTCAAGGCATGTTGGTTAGTGATTTGGGCCTCAGACGTGTCGTTGCAAAACTGGTTCCGAAAGACCTCAATTTCATGCAAAAAAAGGACCGCGTTGAAATCGCGAAAGACATGATTTCCAACGCCGAATCCGACCCAACATTTATGAAACGGATCATCACCAGAAACGACACGTCGATTTATGAGTATGACACGCAATCCAGGCATCAAGCGGGTGAATGGCGTGCACCAAAAGAGCCGAGACCGAAAATCCACGTCGTTTTCAGTCAAAAAAGAAGGCGATGCTTACGGTTTTCATGGATTACAATTGTGTTGTGCATCATGAATTCTTGCCAGAAAAACAGACAGCCAACAAAGAGTATTATTTGGGCGTTATGAGCCGTTTGTGTAAAGCAATTCGCCAAAAAAGACCGGGTTTGTGGGAAAACAACTCGTGGATTTTGCACCACGATAACGCACTGTCGCACAATGCGATCCTTATCCGTGAGTTTTTGACCAAAAACAACACGAATACTATCCGGCAGCCTTGGAATTTACCTGATCTTGCTCCCTGCGACTTTTTCCTGTTCAACCGACATAAAAAACTGCTTCGCGGAACGTGTTACAGCACCCGAGACGATGATATGAAAAAATCGAAGACGGCTCTCATGGGCATACCTAAAATTGAGTACCAGCGGTGTTTCGAGGATTGAATCAAGCGCCGGCGTAAGTGCGTTGCAGTCGATGGGGAGTACTTGGAAGAGGATCGTATCGATTTCGATGAATAAATTTGTATTTTCGATTTTATGATTCAAGTCCTAAAATTTTTTATCAAGGTGGTATTGTATATTTAGTATATATAGTATATATACCAGGTGTACAAGTATGAAATGTGGATTTCAGACAACAGATGGCGCACGAATGTAGTTTATGCTATAAAGATTTGACACTGCGCCATTTCATTTTGTCTTCAACAAGTGTCAGACGCGCACGAGTGATAAATTAGCAAAGTGTATGCATAGTGTTGTGTTGTGTTCAATATGTCGAAATGTTTACCGAACAAAGAGCATTCGCGGACAGCATTAATTTTTTGTTTTCGTTTGAAGAAAACTGCTGCTGAATCATACCGATTACTTCGAGAAGCTTATGGTGAATATGCTCCATCGCAAAATACGTGTGAACGATGGTTTCGGCCTTTCAAAAGTGGCGACTTCGATGTTGCAGACAAGGTACGTGGAAAGCCGCCAAAAAATACGAAGATGTGGAATTGCAAGCATTGTTGGACGAAGATGATTCGCAAACACAAAAACAACTCGCCGTGCAATTTCGCGTTAGCCAACAAGCTGTTTCCAATCCGCTACGAGAGATAGGCAAGATTCAGAAGACCGGTAGATGGGCACCACATGAGTTGAACGACAGGCAAATTGAAAAGCGCAAATACACATGTGACATTTTCCTCGCTCGGTACTAAAGGAAGTCGTTTTTGCATCGTATAGTTACAGGGGATGAAATGTGGATTTATTTTGAGAATCCCAAGCGTAAAAAATCATGGGTAGACCCAGGCGCACCATCCACATCGACCACAAGACCGAATCGCTTTGGCAGAAAGACGATGCTATGTGTTTGGTGGGACTAGAGGGACCTGGTCTATTATAAGCTGTTAAAACCTGGGGAAACGGTTAATACTAAACGGTACCAACATCAATTGACTGATTTGAACCGTTCGCTGCTTGAAAAAGGCCAGAATACCGAAAGAGGCAACACAAAGTCATTTTTCTTCATGACAACGCTCCATCGCATACGGCAAAACCGGTTCGCGACACGTTGGAAGCACTCAGCTGGGAAGTTCTACCCCATGCGGCTTACTCACCAGACTTGGCTCCTTCTGATTACCACTTGTTTGCATCGATGAGTCACGCACTTGCTGAGCAGCGTTTTGGTTCGTACGAAGATGTGAAAAAATGGCTCGCTGAATGTTTCGCAGCAAAAGGGAAGATTTTTTCTGGCGTGATATTCACAAATTGCCCGAAAGATGGGAAAAATGTATAACAAGCGATGGAGCATACTTTGAATACAGCACTTTTTACCATTCTTCCGAATTAAAAATGTTTTTTAGAAAAAAGATTCGCATTTCACACTTGTACACCTGGTATATATTGGGTCTGGGAAAAAGTTCGTGGCGTTTTTTAAGTCAAATTCAACTGGTTTTCTGATAGTGTGAGAATGAATTTATTGAAAGCAAATATGCTCCATTATTGTCGACAATGCTTCGCCATTTTTTCGGTAGAACCATGATGCCATCGGTGAAGAACTTCTGTGGTTTCTGGTTGAAAAACTGAATCAAGTGGTTTTCACAGGCTCCTTTTAAAAGCAGCTTAATTCCATTGAGAGAGTTCTGCAGAGATCAGAATAAGTGATAGTCAGAGGGTGCTAAGTCTGGACTATACGATGGGTGCATAAAAAATTCCCAACCAAGCTCTCGCAATTTTTGACGGGTCATCAAAGAAGTGTGTGGTCGGGCGTTGTCATGATAGAAGACAACACCTTTCCTATTAATCAATTCGGGTCGGTTTCTTTCAATTGCTTGGCGTAATCTCTCTAGTTGTCCACAGTAGAGTTGAGAATCAATCGTCTGACCAACTGGATGTAGCTCATGGTGGATATAGCTCACGATTCCCTTCCAGCCCCACCACACGCACAGCATCACCTTTTTCGCCGTCAATCCTGGCTTCGCGAAAGCTTGTGACGGCTTACTATCCTTTGTCCACGATCTTTGACGCTTTCGATTGTCGTACGAGATCCATTTTCATCACCGGTTATGACACGTTTCAGAAATGGCTCGATTTCATTGCGAAACGCAGCGCATTACAGATTTTAATTCGGTCGAGGAACCAATACATCGAGCTTCTTTTTATAGCCAGCTTTGTGTAAATAGTTCAAAACAGTTTTGTGGTCAATGCCTAGCTCCATACCAATATCGACACTGCTGATATGCTTATCTTGCTGCATTTTTTAAGAATTTCATCAACTTTTTCAGTGATCGGACGACCAAAGCATGACTCATCTTTCACATAAAAATTACCAGAACAAAAGCGAGCGAACCATTTCCGCGCAGCAGATTTTGATAAAGTACCTTCACCGTACATAACACAATTTTTTTTCACAAGCCTGCGCAGCGTTCTTCCCTTTGTCGTAATAATATTACAAAATATAGCGCAATTTTTCGTTACTTTTCTCCATTTTACACTGCACCAATTTCGATGTTTATACACTCAAAGTAACGCTCGAAGTGTCACTTTTCCAACGAGCGTTTAGTGGTGTCGCTGCGATCTGTGTTTCGTGACTTATTTGCAGTTGATGCCATCTATCGGGAAAACGCCACAAACTTTTTCCCAGACCAAATATATTGTAACCGTATTTCTCCAACACCAACACGTTAAGCTCTCGCGGATGGTCGCAAAGGTCCGTGTTCCCGCGTGCTAGACGCCAGTCCCGTGAAATATATTATTTCACTGAACGAATTTAATTTGCACGGAGAATACCCGGGGCCGGCTCGACTTCGCTGTAGCCTTGATATCTGGTAGAGGGGATGGGTTAGGCCGAGGTATCTCGCGAAGAAAATCTCAACACGGTTGGTAGGGAATCGAAAATATAATAACCGATTTATTGATTTTAATAAATTTCACCGATAGTCATGTTGTTACTCCCGGAAGCATGATCGGGAAGCGACAAGTTACAGCGTGCTAGATTCCCGTTCAGCCAATGTTTCTTAACAATAATAACAAAAGACTTTTCTGAACTGGTGACAACAATAAAACACTAGAATTACCCTCCAGATTCACATTCACTCGCTATATCTGTTCCGCCTGGTTAACGACGATAAATAAAATATAGTAAGTCGCAGTCAAAAATTAAAAGCGAAAATAAATAAAATATGAAAAATCGATGGTATCTAAGAAATTTAAATGTAGTCAATAATAAAATAAATCGAATAAATAAGGTTCGAAAATTAAAACAACAGTCGGACGTAAAATAAAATAAATAATTGAACCGAACAGAAACAGAAAGCGGACGCAGTCAAATAAATAACCTCCCACAACAGAAGAATAATCCCAGATCAGATCCCGTCTTCACTCGCTCTCACAACAACGCACACCAAACAATTCCAACAATAGCGACTTTTCACGGTCGACGACACTCGAATCGTACACACAGAATTCGCTCGGGTTTGACCATCACGCTCGCACAGCCCACGAGAACTCTAACGCGCTTAAATATTGCAATAATAAAATATGAACCATAATCAAGAAATGGAACTCTTTCGGCAATCCCTTAATCTTTCGAGAAGCGAATTATTGCAAGACTTGTATACCGAGCGGTAGCTGTTCGACCGCTTATATAAGAAAAAAACGTTAAATCTCCGGCATGATAGCTTGCCGTCACGACAATATCGCTCGGGTTTTCTCACCAAAAATACTGAAGCTCACTCCTACACTCAAACCAGAGACGAACGACGGCCTTACCGGAAGGTTGCAATATCGGGAGCCTCTCCAGAAATAGTCTCGCAGTAATCCAGAATCGCAGGGGGCAGGCGTTGGTTCTTGTCGGATAGACACAACAGCAGACCCGGTGTAAACGTCCTCGTTGTACATTATACAGCGCAAGAGTCCCCGACAAACCGTGAGCTGTCATTGTTTGAACCAATCAACTCCCACCCTCCGAATCTTAGCCACCAATAAAATTTTTATTATTTCAGCGATACTTGCGCATGGCTTGCGAGCCGACAACGGCAATAGCGAGAGCTTAGGTGCCTCGGACGTAGCAGCAACATGAAGCTGAAGAGATTCGGCCGCGCAGCGAAAATTCAAATGCCGCCAGGGATGGTTGCATCTTCCGGTCCCCATGAGATGATGCTGAAATGGTCTCATGCGTGGTCCTCTCTACTAGAGCGCTGGCGTCACAGTTGTGGTTATGGCCTCCCAGAATGACGACTGCCGAGACTTGAGTTCTTTCTTTCCGTCAAGAAAACGTTTCCTTCGTGAACCCGCTGTGAACCTTCTCGCTGATGCTTGTAATGCGGCGATAAGGACGCCGTCCGCTCGGGAGTATCAGTAACAAAAAGAAACGAAAAGAACACGAAATTAATTTTATCATCACAACACGCTACATAATTGCCTTGTTTGAACGTCTCGGGAAGGACTCTTGTCCGAACGAGGAAGTCCACACCTGCCAGCCTCACTTCGTCCGACTTTGTGACCAGGAATCAAAAATAACCGGTCACAATATATATATAGTATATTGTCGTATATATAGTATATATATAGTATTAGGTGTACAAATAAGTTTCCGCCGATTTTAATAAAAAATTGGGAATTTATTGTGAAAGGACGGTACCTAATGTTTTATCCGAAGTATTGTCCATCGCTTGCCAATACTTTTTCCCATCTTTCTTGTAGCGTACGGATACCGCGTCGGACGAATGCTTCATCTTTTGAGGCTATCCACGAATCGACCGAATTTTTGGTATCTTCATATGATGTGAAGTGTTGTTCACGTACTTCACGTAGTAGATCATGCGCCATCGACCGAAACAAGTGGAAATCATAAGGAGCAATGTTTGGTGAATACGGCGGGTGGGGTAAAACTTCCCAATTGAGCGTTTCCAAATAGGTTTTACGTTGAACTGTACAGTTCCGAGTAAAAACACCCTACGTCATCGGAATAGAATGTTTCCGCGCCGTCCAAAACAGCGGGTCACCGACCATCTAACCCCACTTAAAGGCGAGGGAAACGCCGGGAGCGCGACAACGGCCATCTGAAAAATAAAAATCTTGTTAATTTTGAGATAAAATAGAGCGGCTGAGAGAGAGGGGACGGGTATAAAAGAAGCCGCAAGGAGGCAGGAAGCTTTCTTGGGAAATAACTATCCAACCAAACAGGACACGATCTGACTACAAGTGAAATAGGGAAAGACGGTTGTGAGAGAAGAATTACTTTTCAAGAAGTAAACAGAGATCGAAACACCAATAGGGTGAATCAAACCAAGCAAGCTGGTCAGAGCGACTCAAAGAATTTAAAAAGAAGAATGAAAGCTAGCGAATTTATCAGGATAATTTAAGGACGATAAATTAAGTAGGAATAGATACTAGGTAATTGAGTATTAGATGGTAAGCTGGAAATATCAGGCAGCGGCGTAGATTCAGTCAGTGGACTGACGAAGACCCTTTAGGGGATAATCGAGTAGGCTAATTAGAGATTAAGTGAGATAATAGAGAATTAAGGATAATCATAGACTCGGCGTAGTGGACAATGCGTAAGACCATCTACTAGATACAAGGAAGTGTGGATCCAATAACTGTTAAGAGACACAGGAGAGTATTGCATCGAAGAAGATAAAGGGAATCTGCAACACTCAGGAATAATTACAAAAATAATTCGGATACTGTAGACCCTGAGACATACAAATAAGAATTCGCGTCGCACCGGAATGATGTACAGTCGGAATAAACTTTGAAAGGTCGATGACCAGGTGAGGAAAATGAGGGATTCTCTGATCAATATCACTGAAAAGAAAGGAAATCAGGAAGATCAGAAGCTAGGACGATAGCAGTAGAGAGTAAGCCTGATAAAAAGAAGCGAAACGGAATCTAACGTGCAGAGCTAACGCAGCGCTACAAGGGGCCAAGGAAGAAGAAATAGTCAGTACTCACCGTAGTCGGATTCTTCAATCCAATTGAAGAAATCCAGGAAGGCAGGGAGAGTCGCAACATCCTAATTGTTGACAGAGTCCACCTGAAGAACACAAATAAAAGGAAAAACACTATAAAAATCATCACATAGGACACATCACCCCACAGAAAAGACAATACTCGCATCTTGAAGGTTCCACTACCTCGAAAAGACGCACAAACAGTAAACGGAGATGGCACAAACACTTTTGATACCGGACGCGGATGAGGAACAACGTGGAAAGACGAAATTTTCCCGTTTTCCAAAAACTGAGGTGACGCGAGCGTGGATACAGCTGACAGGTGTGCCAACAACAGGTCTACGAGCGCAGCAGAAGGCGCATTTAGCGGCCCATGCGGATACCGAACGAGACGGGAGGATTCGATATTGTTTAGTTACAGAGTTCGCCACCATTTCAAAAAGCCTAGTAGTGGAAGGCCCACTACTACTGAAGATAAAGAAGATCGAGGAATCAATGTATATATCGTCACATTGGAAATTTATTGTATTGGCAAACGGCGCCACTAAGCCGAACACCATAATATCCTTTACTGATCTTCGAATAAACCCTCCTTATACCTACCTAAGAAGTCTAATTTTCTTAGTGTTCGAGTCCGAATCTTTATATATACTGTATATAGTATATATATATATTTTGTTACACCCTGTATACGCTGTGACACCACTATTTGCTGGGTAATTGGCCCACAATTCTCCAAATGCCTAACAAAATATCCTGACGGGACATTTTGTCGTAGCTTCGGGCGGTGACGCCCTACAGGGAGCCTCCCCCTTTCTCTAGTTAATTATGAGCTTAAATCTGTTTAAGAAAGCACAAAGAAAGTAAAACCTTATTGCTAAATTTTGTTTTAGTCTGTGGTTACTCTTTCAATCCCTTGAGGAAAAATCACCGATGAGATATCACGTGTATTATCACTTGGTGCAAGTTGCAAGGAACGTAGATCAAGTAAAAGCAGTATACAGCGGAGTCGATCAGCTAAAAAAGCAATTTAAGGCTTTCCCACCGACGAACGAGCAAATGCAAAAGTTGCTACGTCTGTTACACGAAGTGCTTCTCAGCTGTAAACAAGGGTGAGTTTTCGTCTCTTATTCTATGATGTACCGTGCATGATCGAATTAAGTATCGAGAGGGATCAATTGTTTGCACAGTGATCAGGCCGCAGCCGCGATGGTCGAGCTTTTGGGCACTTACACCGCGGAAAATGCATCGGCCGCGAGAGATGACGCACAGCACTGCATTCTCGCGGCTCTTGCAGATCCAAACACCTTCCTTCTCGACCCCCTTCTCGCCCTCAAGCCAGTTAGGTTTTTGGAAGGTGAACTTATACACGATCTTCTTCTCATATTCGTTCAAGAGAAACTACCGGCTTACACGACTTTTTACAAGAACCACAAGGAATTCGTCGAGCACACGCTTAGTGAGTGGTATTCATTTATGGTATCGTACAAAAAATTGACTTAATTTCAATTTCTTGAAAGTTAAAAATTGACATTTTCAATTCGTTCAAATTAAAACACGATTGAAATCTTGAATTTGTTGAACGTCAGCATTTTAATATAATAATATATATATAATAATCTATAGTCATTATTTGCGTATTATCTTTTTCACGTATTTAATTTTATAGTTTTGTACGGAAAGTCAAAGTTTATGTACTTATTTCTCATTAAAAAATGTTATTTCTGTGCTGTCTATTCCAATGCATTATAACTATACGTTAACTTCATCGCCTGTAGACTTAAATCACGAGCAGAATATGAAGAAGATGAGGTTACTGACTTTCATGCAGCTCGCTGAGACCAATCCCGAAATGTGCTTCAGGACTATTCAGACGGAGTTACAGATCGAGGAGGGCGACGTCGAGAACTTCATCATTGATGGTGAGCACAACATTTGCTACTTATTAACCCTGTGTAAAATATTAATCTCGGATCTTTAATACGGATCGACGATCAATTACTCTGGGTACATTAAAAGGATCAGTACTGGCTCAGAGGTTCCTCGATAGCTACTGAGTTATCCTAGAATTCAACAGCGCTTCAATGCACACTCATTGTGGTTCAGTTGCCTGTCGCAAGCTTGATTTATTATCAAGTTAGAAACTCCCAGAATCTAAAGAAAGACCATATTAATAAATACACTGCGAAGAGTTTTATTATGAAAACTAGTATACCTTTATAGAAAGTTCGAATGCATATAGGGTATATTAATTTTCAAAGATGTTTATCATTTATATTTAATATAACTGGTTTAAAAATATTGCAGTTTCTGGTGATATTAATATTCCGTCCCCTGACATTAATGTACAATGGTATTCGGATTTAACAATATCTGTTTAGATCGTTGCAAATAATGTACATATAAGTTCATATATGCTTGATTAATTGCAATTAATACGGTATATTAGTTTTATGCACCTATATCGTGGAAATGCAAAGTACCGGTACGCTAAAAGAGGAGCAATAACCTCCGAATTTTCGCAAATGAAGTGCATGTAAAGTTATATACCTTGTGACGGTATTTCCTCGTTAGCATGCATTTTATTATATTTAGAGAGTCTAGGATTCGATCTCGAACAGGGAGGAAATTAATTGAAACTTCTGTAGTAGGCAAAAGTAGCGTTTATTCGTAGAGAAAACATGTGGAGAACTTCGATACAGGTTTGTGAAAATCCCTAGTCAGCTAATCTCCTCCTTAATTGCTCCTCTTGCACTTTTAGCATTTCTACGATCTACAGTTTTGTATCCCCGGCCCCTCGCAAGCATCTACAATCGTGTATTTAAACATATCTCGTCGTTTTGTGATGCTTTGGCTTTCTCTTCCCGCTCGTCTAACAGTCGATCGCCATCGACCATTAGCAGCTTGTTTGCGCTCGCTTCACCGCCGTGCCTGCAGTCCCCGCTCGATTCCGGACCCCCACCCTCGAATTAGGGCTATGTCGCTCGGCAGCCTAAACTCTCACATGAATGTTTTCCGGATATTTTGAGATTAATTCGCCACTTTTAAAGTAGCTGATGCATCTGCAAAACATTTCTTGATCATTGGCATTTCCCTCATTTACATTCCCCTATGAGTCATGTTACCGTATCTCACAATTAGCAGAGGGATTCTGGTCGACAAGGAAAATTAAACAACGGCACAGAAATTATGGGCGAGAACAATGCCCGTGTATTCCAATTTCGAATAAGAAATAAAGCGTGACTAATAATACAAAAATAAGGCTTAGATAACCAAGCGTACATAAATCGTAATAATAATGTAAATATAACGCTTAAATGAAGCGTAAATAAAGCGTGAATAATAATACAAAAATAAAGTGGGAATAACAACGCAAGTTCTAGAGTTCCCTTGAATTAAAACGCAAAACTTAAAGCGCAAAAGATAGTGAAAAAATAACGCTTAATACAGGCTTGAAATATAATGCAAAAGGGGTCGGCAAAAATATAATACTATTTTCGTAAAGGACAGCATTAGACTCGAAACATTAATTGGGCGCCAGCTACGAGACGGCGTAGCTCCGTTTAATTCGGAATAATATAATGCACAAAACTACCAAGGGTCTAGCGAGCAAGAGGGAGGATGGGGCATGAGGCGGTCTATCTCAGAGCCGTGAATCCCCGACCTCGACGGCTACTTATTAATTACCTCGGTGTGAGGGGATTTTTCTACCGGGGATCCGAAGGAATGACACAGGAGGGGGGTGTAGATAATTGATAATTCAATAAATATTAGGTGCGCGACTAAGTTCCCGCTGTTTTTCAAAAGATGGCTCCAGTAGAAAGTGCTGGTCGATTGGGACATAACCAAAACGTTATGAACCAAGCTTAGACATATGGTAAACAAACCGCTTTGACACATTAGTGATTTTGTTTTTGCGTCATATACTTTTGGTTGTGTGAAAATGTCTGGTTTTGTGCCAAATAATCGTCATTTGCGGGAAGTGTTGCTTTTCTTCTTTCATTCGAAGAAAACGGCGGCTGAAGCGCATCGAAAACTCTAAAAAGTTTACGGAGATGTTGCTCTAAGTGAAACAACATGCCGTGATTGGTCCCGTCGCTTCAAAGACGGTGATTTTGATGTTGACGACCGTTTGCGTGAAGGAAGGCAAAAAACCTTCGAAGACGCTGAATTGGAGGCATTGCTCGATGAGGATCCGTGCCAAACGCAAAAAGAGCTTACTTCAGCATGAAGAGTTACCCGCCAAGCCATTGCCAATTGATTGCATGCGTTGGGAATGATTAAAAAACAAGGAACTTGGGTTCCTTATGATTTGAAGTCAAGAGACGTTGAGCGTCGTTTTTTTCGCCTGTGAACAACTGCTCCAGCGGAAAAAAACGAAGGGTTTTCTTCATCGCATCGTTACGGGTGATGAAAAATGGATTCATTACAGCAACCCAAAGAGAACAAAATCATGGGGACTGCCCGGTCATGTTTCTATGCATGCAGTTCAGCTCATATGAAGACATCTCAAAATGGCTTGATTCGTGGATAGCCTCAAAAGATGAACACTTCTACCGTGACGATATTCGAGCTCTGCCAGAAAGATGGGAAAAAGTTGTCGCTAGCGATGGGCAATATTTTGAATGATTTATTTGTAAACATTTTTTCACAATAAAGTTGCATTTTCATAGAAAAAAAACAGCGGGAACTTAGTTGCGCACCTAATATCTTTCTAATAAGTATGGCACCCCACGTAAGTCGTGTGGAATTGGTACAACTTAAGACAGATTTGCTGAGTCGCGGAATGGCTCGAAGACTCGGCAGTTCTGTTTACGTTTTGGGACCGCTCTGTTGCATCTTAAATCGTAGGCCAAGGGGCCTACGATTTAATTCTATACATTTTCCGCGGTGGTTTTCAAGCATGGTCGCAGTATTCCGTCCCCTCTAGATTGCGAAATGAAAGTGCAATTTCTTTTTAATTGTTTCGTTCATCTGTTGATAAAATTAGGTCTCCTAAAATCTCTTCTACTTTATTGAAGCTCCCTATCCCCTCGGGGCTCCTTCCTACATTTATTTTCTAGCTAATATTTAGTTTTAACTAGCTATAAGTATTCGAATTCCTCAATGCCTGAGCTATTAGTGCTCGATAAAGAGCTTCAGGCGGTTCGCGTGCACCGCCTGAATTTTCCGTCTCTTCCGGACTACGTAGTTGACGGGGGGCCTTTTCTCTACTATTTCGTGAGGTCCCGTCCACTTTGGGGTCAGGTTGGCTGTATGCCCCCTGCGCACCATCTCGTCACGGAGAAGTACGCGTTCGCCGACGCGGTACTCCTGCACCTGTGCGGCGTGGTCGTACGTATTCTTCGACCGTCTTTTCGCGCCCTCCAGGTTGTCGCGTGCTACAGACCATGCGGCGCGTAGTCGCTCGCGTAACTCGTGGACGTAGTCGTCGTAGGCATAGGTGCTGCGGGGCTCCTGTTTCACGGCGGTCGGCAATTCAGCCTCGCGTCCGTACACCAACACGTAGAGAGACAGTCCGGTCCCCGTATGTAGAGTGGTATTGTACGTAAACATTGCGTACGGCAGCCACTCGTCCCAATTTCCCTGATCCTCCCTTATGAAATTTTTCAGATATTCTGCGAGGGTGCGATGCGACCTTTCCAGGGCGCCATTCAATTCCGGATGGTAGGCCGTCGTTTGTAGTTTCTTAATTCGCAGCAGTCGACACATTTCTTTGAAGGTCGAGCTGAGGAAGTTGGTGCCCTGGTCCGACAGTATCGTTTCCGGCGTTCCGTGCCGGCAAATTAATTCTTCAACCAGCGCCCTTGCTACTGTCGATGCCTCTTGGTTCGGCAGGGGGATCGCTGCACTGTACTTGGTAAGGGCGTCCTGAAACGTAAGTATATCTTTTTTCCCGGAAGCGCTTTTCGGTAGCGGTCCTACGATGTCGACCGCAACTTTTTCGAACGACCTCGATGGGGTGTCCGTTACCACCATCGGCACTCGTTCCTTTTTCCCGATTTTATTCTTTTGGCAGGACTCGCAGGACAAAATATATTTCTCCAAATACCTTCTTATGTCGGGCCTGTCGTATTTAGTCCGGATCCGATGCAGGGTGCGCCGCATACCTTGATGCCCTCCTATGGGGGTGTCGTTATATTCTTTTATTATTTTTAGGTGATCATCGGCGGAGGGGATGGCTACGCCACTGGTGCAGTCGCTGTTTTCTTTTATAACGCCGTTCTTTTCCGTGCTGCTGGAAGTTTGCGGGCTACGGCCCCCGCCGTGTCTCGCTTCCTCAGCAAGCTTGTGCGGTGCTCTGTCCGCAGTTCCTTCACTCGGTGTGCCCACCGGTAGCTCCGCCGTTGGGTCGCTCTCTGTCTCGAGCGACCTTGCAACGTTTGCTTTTCGCGGTCTTCCGGGCCGCGCTTCCGCCATCCTGTGCTGTGCTCACCCTGTCTTTTTCGGTGATGCTCGCAGTCTTACCAGTGCCCTGCTTTGCTAGCGTGCGTAGTCTGCCCCTTCTCCGACCGCACGGCTTCGCGGCGGGGCTGTGGGGTTTAGTAGAGCGACCTGCATGCATGCTGCGGATCTCTCTGTCCTCTTCTGAAGCATCGGCAGGCGCTCCTCTCGCTCTGCCGCGTCGCTAAGATGGCTCGGGGTATTCTCGGCTCTCCGCTTTGTGCGGCTGTCCGTACCCGGGCGCTTGCTGTCCTTTGCTATATCGTAGGCGAGTTTGAACTCTCGCTCTGACGAGCTACCACGGCTATAAGGGGTATCTACGGCTCTCCGCTTTGTGCGGTCACTCGCTGTGCCTACTTGCCCCGTCGTGCTGTCCTCTACCGATCCACAGACTTTGTTCTTAGCTCTCGCTTGAGCTCTTGTAGTGATGAAATTCAGCTTAGCGCATCGGCATTTGTGTTGCGCTTTCCGGCCTTATATTCGACATTAAACTTATGTTTCGCCAATTTTATTTTCCAACGCATTAGTCTCGAGCCTGGGTCCTTTACTCCGAACAGTGAGGTGACCGGTTGGTGGTCTGTCACGACCGTGAAGCGAGTACCATGAATATATGGCCAGAATTGAGCAAGAGCCCAAATTATCGCGAGTAGCTCTTACTCCGTGTGTTACTATGTCGTCGAGGTATACATAGCATTTGACGCCCCGTAGTCCTGCTAACGCGGAGCTCATTAGCCGTTGGAAAGTCGGTGGCGCGTTCCATTGACTCCTGCTGGGCTGGACTATTCCTTCCGATAGCATTTTGTCTGTCGGCCTCTCCACTTCTCTTTCACGTGGGCGAGTTTAACCTCTCGCTTCGACGAGTTATCGTTGTCGCCTTGGGTATCTTCGACTCTCCGCTTTGTGCGGCTGTTCGTATACCCGATTGCGCTATCTTTCTCTTTCTTATGGGACTTTCTTTCCTGTCCCACTTGGGCTCGTGTGGTCGCGTATATGCGACTCAGAGCGTCTGCATCAGTATTTCTTTTTCCGGCTTTCTGCATTTTACAGGATCCATGCCCCGATTTTAGGTTCTTCCCTGGTAAGGGTTTTGATCCTAGGTCCTTCGATCCGACCTTAAAGGGTGCGCGAAGCTGCACCTCGTGCGTGCGCTGTCGCTTGTTCCCTCGTAGATAGAATACACCCTTGTATTCGCACATAATTCTTGCGTGAGCTGCTTGCTTTTCACTGCTGAGGAGCACCAAGTCAGGCTTCCGTTGTCGCTGCGCAAAACGTTTGGCCTTCTTCTGCGTGCTCTCTGAGCTTACGCGCACTGCCTTGACCTGGTGGCTACGTACGGTCTTCGCTATCTCCGACGGCTGTTGCACTTCCCCGTCGTATTTAGAAACTTCTAAAATCACTCTTTTGGTTCTTAACGGTGTGACATGGGGTCTCGCTATGAAGCCTCGGCCGATCCCGCTCCTTGTAGGTAGTCCGGCAAATTTGTTCTCCTTAGCGGCATCCATGTTAGACTCGTTTCCGGAAGGAAGATTTATCTTTAAGCCGGCCTATGTATTTGCACGTGGCGGCAGTTCTACTGCGTGGTGACGAATATATCCTCGTCGCACCGTCCCCTAGTAGCATGCAGTGCCCATACAACTTGAGCATCTCGCTATGCAGGATGTTCGCTGTATGCTGCTTGATAAAATCCATACCAAGTAGTTCGTTGACCTTCAACGGCACATTGTTCGGAACGATGTAGAATTTTAGCTATCCCGAGAGGGGTGAATTTTTCGCCCGCCACCCTCTGCAGCTCTACGGTGCAGTTGTTCACCATGGTCTCCGGTTTGAGACAGCGTTCCTTGATTATGCTGCACTGCGCTCCGGTGTCCGCCTTGAGGGTGAATATCCCGGTCATGGCCAACGGTGCATCGATATCGAAGTCGCTGGCGGTGGCACTCGACGTCGGCAGCGTTACTTGTAGGAGCTGCAGCGTTGTTTTCTTCTGCTTGCATTAATTTCTTGCATCTTTGTAGCCTGCATTTCTTGGGTGTCGGGGCGGCTGCGTAGGCTCGCTTTTATTCTGCGACAGTCTCTTCCGGCAGTCCTTCCACGTGTGGCCTTTCTTCTGGCAGCAATTGCAGGTTATTTCCACGTTGTGGATTGACTTGTTTTCACAGGGTACTGGTAGGCTTACTCGTCCCGTATCCCGGGTGCAGTCTCGAGCCATGTGTCCAGCTTTTCCGCAGGTGAAACAATTTTCCCGTGGACTCGTGGAGAGTGGTATAGTTACGAGATCTCACCAGAATTTGGACCTGCCCATGCAGTCCATTTTCGATGTTGGCCTGGGCACTCTTCCGTGTTATCTTCTCAATGATGCGTATTTCCGACATCGTGGCGGCTTCCTCGCAGAGATTTTTTTTAATATCGACGGTGATACGCTCTTTCCTGGCGGCGTATACCGCGATATCCTCGCCCTGGCCCTGCCGGAGGGAGTTGAATTCCACCTGTAACGCAGGCAGCGACTTCCGCTTCCCGTACAGGGCATCCAGCTCGGGCTTGAGCTGTGCTACCGAGAGGATGGTTTTATGCTTCATCTCTCGGGCCGCCCGACCCTCGAGCTTGCTGCTCAGTACCAATTCCAACAGGATCTCGTGGTCCCTGGGCGCAGCTCGCTTGAAAACGGTCTCACAGGATCGTATGAAAGCGTCCAGCTCGTCGGCGTTGCTGCCGTCGAAATGCTTTATATTTTTCAAGGCTAGCCCTAGGTCGAGCGTCCGACCCTAGGTTTCTGGTACCCACTGTTGCTCCCTTTGGAACATGGGATCCGCAGGAGGGTACTCCGGCTCCTCGAATCGGGTTTGCCTCGGCCGCGGCCGTGGTGTCGGGTGTTCTGCCAACCCCGCCCTTTCCAGCCTTCGCAAAAGTACGACATTTTGCTCCCGTAGGGATCGGATGAGCTCGAACTCATCTGCACCTACCTCGTTGACTGTGTCTGCGAGGTTTCGCCTTGCCAACGGCGTGTCGCGGCCTTGGAGCCCGAGCTCTAGCTCGAGCTCTCGCTGAGCCCGCTCGTACTCGCGGTGACTCCTGTCGACCACCTCTAACCGATCTCGTACTCTTGCTGGTACCGACTGGGCTGCCGTACCGGTAGCGGATGGGAAACCTACGCGATCTATTGTTCGCATGTTTTCGATTTCTCGCTCGACCATATCCTCTGTGATGCGCTCAGGCATTCGTTCACCAGTAGCCATAATGAATATGTCGTCGCTATCGATACTGTCGTGATCTCCGAACGACGCACCCCTAAGTGGGTTCACGCCAAACTGGGCTGTCAGACGGCCGTCAAGGGCCTCCTGTCTGGCTGCGGGGATTCATCCCGACGGCGAGAGCTCTGATAACGCCTTGCGCGCTTCGTACACGATGTCCCCTACAGCCGCAATTAACCCGGCTATTGAGTCCACCTCTGTGCCGGGCAATATCGTGTCCATCGAGTTGCCCATACACTTTGGTCGGGCGCCTCTATATTCCGCCATGTTGTTAATTTTGCGCTCAACCTTACTTTAATAATATTTCCAAAAATCTCAGGAGAGATATATTTCTAGCGGAATATTTTCCCCAAGCTACGAATTTGACTGGCTTTGATTTTACAAGGCTTATGTATATGTATAATGTAACCGCCACTTACAGGAGGATGATCTTGCTGATGGTCCTTTCCATGGCGATGTTCCTTGGGTAGCTGTTCACCTGCTGTCTTGTATCTCCCCTCGAAGGTTGGTCCAGATGTCCTCCCTGGCACCATTGATCCGTTTCTTGATAGTTCTTGGGCTCGTCCTTAGTGCGTTGCCAATGATTGCGCGACGGCTTCGTCTCAAGTAGCTGCCTCGAGCACTTGCTTGCACACTTTGTGCGTTTTTCCGCGACTTGACGTGACACCGTCAATCGGGATTTTAAACGGTTGACCGATACGTCACACCGCACCGACATTAACTTCGCGTCTTCGCGTTAGATTAGTCGGGTTTTCACGAACAACACTGGCGTCCTTTGCACGAGTCGTAGTCGTCACTTCAAAGTCACTCTTATTACTTTGTCCAAAAGACTTTTTGTCCAAGTAAATTACGTAGCACTTATCACTTCAGCAGATCCCACCCCTGCCACCAAATGTTATGCCGGTATCGCGTAATTGGATTATTCGGTAATCGGTATAATATTAAAAGTTAATATTTTTTGGGATCCTTTGCCGATAAGGAGATTGATCTCTAGTAAATAATGACCGCGTGAATTTATGGAAAAGTAATAGTTTGATATTTATTATAGACAACGGCAAGTTTCCTATATCTATTTATGACGATAACAAGAGCGTTACAATAATCAACTATTTTTCGAGTTGACGGAGAACCAACCCGTTGTCTTCGAATCTACTTTGTAGACTGATTTTCGTAAAAGCAGTTGCTAACTGTGTTCACAAAAAATCCATCATTAGCGGTTTTTGCGTTAGCCTATTGTCGATCGCCAAGCGAGTCGCCTCATGCTTTGTCGGCGTTCTCGGTGTCAATCGCACGATCGGGCATTCGACTTCGATTCCTGTCTTGAACGAACTCCAATATTTCGTTAGCTGTGTCAGCTATAGAATATTCCAGAAAAAACCATGAAATGGAATATTCCGCGGCACAACAGGGACCTAGGATTCCCAGTAACAATACAAAAGATGCCCCCTCCCAATCCAAAGTTGGTATCCTCGGATTAATCTCGATCAGTTAGTGTCCCTCAATTTGGAGCAATATAATATTTCAAAATACAATTCGTTTACCTGTATGGCGGATATGTAAAACAATGTTCCTCAAGGTTTAGAAACGATGGTTCAAAAATAATATTTAAAAGATGCCATAAGACCGTTCACATCTTCGTACAACTCTGTCTATAGGGGCATTAAAACACTTAATGGTATTAGATGTAAGGAGTACCTGAAGTTTAGAGTTCCGATCACATATCTCAAAATAATTGTGTAGTGTAGACTTGCAGGATAATTTTTCCTGACTATTGAAATAAAAAATATAGGGTATGAATTCTTGTAAACTATCGTCTTGGAGCACCATTGAGGACTCAATATCTGACAGACCTAAAATACCCGGAGATTCTCGAAATGAACTAAAACAACAAAAACAAGTTTTACAGCTATCTTACAATGTATTCGCATATTACAAACTGTGCTCTCGTGCAAGAGGACTAAAGTTCTTGAATGGGCAACTCGAGCAAGTGGTTTTTATTTATATGTGTATATACGTACAGGGTATCCCATTTTAAAGTACCCATTAAAGCGAGGCGAAACCTCCATACTTACACAGATGTGCTGCTTCTCTTTCACTCCACCGGGAGCGCCATACTAGCCTACCTCTTTTGCGCTCATGACTGGAGTTATAGATTTCGCCTCGCCTTAAAGTAAATCGAAAACGGTAGGTCGCACAAAAAATGTGCTCTACAAAAATTTCACGATTTCAAGGGGAACCGTTGATGGTTTTAACAATGTTTAACCCCAGTGGTTGTTTCAAGCTCATTTGAAGGTCAACTTTGTTTTTTCAAATGGAACTACATAATTTTTATTGCAAAATCGTATTTTGCGTAAGCATATACGTAACGTTTGTCTGAAACATTTTTTTTTTAATCTTAACTTCGAACCGAAAATTGACATTTTACACACACTGTTTAGCTCTAAGAAGGCCGCTTTTAGCTCTAGAAGTGGGCGGGGGGGCCCGAAAACTGGCTACCCAAAAAACAAACGGCCCGTATCGGGCTATAAATGGTGTGTGAAATCTGATCAGCAACCATCACGCGGTGCACATGGGTGATACTAGCGGCGTTACCAAACCTAATGACTCGCGAGTCGCTTTTCACGGTTTTCGTAGGATTTTCAATCGCTTTGAAATGTAATATCTCTGTTATTTGTCGACCAAACAGTATTTTTTTCTTTCTAAATATTCACAGGGCTTTGTTTTACGTAAATACGCTGTTTGCAAACGTCTATCTTGGTAAAAACATATTGAAAAGTTGTATTGATAATCCTCGGCAATGACTTGCTCATATAACCACATGTTAAGGAGGTTAAAGCACGAATTGAAAATATCCGAAATTGGCTGAAGTATGAAATAGATATGATATTACGGAATAACAAAAACGTGTGGAAAATTCCAGATTTTGTTGCTACGTAGTTTTTCTATAATAAATTGTTGAAGTTTTGCTCTTATACGTTGACTCTTATGGCAATAGCAATACAATTATTTGTATATGAAAAAAGGGAATCGAAAAATATCCAGAAATGCATGCAAACATACCAATGGTAAGGGGATACTACCAAGAAACATACATACAAATTTCAAAGCAATTCACCGTCTAAGGCGTCGCCGGGTCTATCTCCCATGCGACTAGCGCTCCACCCTCCTTAAAAGTACACATCTAACAAGGGGACCTCCAGGTACGTGGAACACCGTTTCGGACCAATTTTTTTTTTTTTACAGGTAGGTTGCACCCAGGGGTGCAATAGGTGCAGGTAATAGGACCCGCTTCTCAGTCGTTTTCGAGATATAAAATATTAAAAATTTCCGAGCGTCCATATACTCTCTATATACACTCTGCGTTAAATCATTTTCAACAAGACCGCGTAGCGTAGTCGGCAACGTCTCCGCTTCGTAAGCGCTGGATCGCCGGATCGAATCCCGGCTCAGACTACTATTATTATTATTATTATTGTTATTATTATTATTTAATCATTTCTACGGCAACTACTATGCGACAATATTAATATTTCCGTAAAGGAATAAATAAATATTTTTTATTGTGGATCATTTTGGTGTTATAAGGAAAAACGAGCTCTTCCCTAGAATTAATTTCCCTATCCTGTTCGATAATATAAGAACAATTCTGAAGTCTCTTGATAACATTTTTAACTTGGCCGTAGAAATATACATCGCACGGTTGCACTAACGGAGTGCCCTTTGGTGGAATGATCTTTACAGTGCACGTTGGTAAACCCTCCAGACGAATCCATTATTACATGATGAGATTTTCACCGATGAGCTTTATTATTGATAATGCGATGAGCGATTTATTACGTGCGCCCGATGCCGACATAATTATTGTTTTCCATGTTTTTATGATCAGTACCACCCTAGTTCTTGTAGTTGCGATAACCAATGAAAAGTTAATAAAAAGATTAGTTATTCTTTTAAACTCGTGTATCCATTTGTCACAATTCTTTCCCTACCTTTGAACGAATAAATAAATAAATAAAAAAAGCTGCTCGTTTTTCCTTATAACTACAAAATGATCTACAATAAAAAATATTTATTCATTCCTTTACGGAAATATTAATATAATCGCATAGTAGTTGCCGTAGAAATTATTTAATTATTATAATATTATTTAAAAAGTCTGCGCCCGGGATTCGATCCAGCGATCCAACGCTTACGAAGCGGAGACGTTGCCGACTGCGCTACGCGCTCTTGTTGAAAATGATTTAACGCAGAGAGTATATAGAGAGTATATGGACGCTCGGGAATTTTTAATATTTTATATCTCGGAAACGGCTGAGAAGCGGGTCCTATTGCAACCTACCTGTAAAAAAAATTTGGTCCGAATCGGTGTTCCACGTACCTGGAGGTCCCCTTGTAAACCGTATATTTTCGTTTCTGGACGGTCAACCTATGTAAGATGTATTTCCAATATACAGTAAAACCTGTACTACAACATATGTTTTCCTCAAGCAAATATATTGAATATCACCTAATGCTTCCACCTCCCTAGAGAAGATAAAATAATTTTTTTAATATAATTCTATCACAGTTCTGAAGACAAAGCTGGTACGAGCCCGTATGGACCAGGCAGCCCGTAAAGTACTCATCTCGAGCACGATGCACAGGACATTTGGTCGTCCGCAGTGGATGCAGCTGCGCGATCTTCTCGTCGCGTGGAAGGTAAATCTTTCGGCTGTGCAGGACGGCATGAAGACAGTAGCGGCTGCACAAATGGATCTCGCCGCCAAAGCGAAAACTCCGCTGACTCACTAATCGACTGCTCATCCCCGTGGACCCCCCCCCTCCCCCCAGAAATGTTCACATAATGAACATTGAGCATAATTCCGAGAAATGGTAAAACTCTCAGCGCTTACAAATATTGCAGTTGTCAATTTGGCGCGTTTCTGTCGAGTTCTCATCACAGATCAAAGCGAATTTTGCATTTCGCTTAAAAGAAATGAAAAACTTTTTTACTTTCACGGACGACGAATTACTAATCAATATTTGAATCTGTAAGATGAACGGAAGGCAATGGAAAACAAAGTAACATCACTGATATTCCAACAAAAATAATAAAAAAAAAGAGTTTCCTACTCGGAAACAGTCACATTTATAACACCCATATATAACGATAAGAATGACTTTGTTCCTGCATAAAGAGGAGAAATAACATTTTGTACACTCGTATGTAGCTTCCACCCGAACCGAATCAAGCATACAAAATGAACTCTGTTCATTAATTTCATTCAGGATATTCTCTTTATTTCAATAGATCCTTCTCAAGATACATGATATGAGCTTTTTTCTACATTGTACAATCACTTATTGTAGCTGCCTCGTATATGTGGTGTTGTGGTAACTCTCGACACATTCTTATCAAATAAAAAATAAATAAATAACATTTTTCTATAATTCACAAAATATATGCTACCTTTTTTCGCACGACACAAAAGTCACATTTTTCAAATTTGTCTCTCCGAACGCTAAATAAATAATCTAAAATTTAGTTCGTTAAAAATCGTTAAAAATACTATTCTGACTAATTAATGGTATTTAATTTCTTTAAAAAGATAATAACTACATCCTAAATATTTGTAATAAAAATCTTCAAATATATGGAAAATTAATCATTTGTTTACGTATTTTCGTCAGTATTGACAGTATTGTGAAAGTTGGTTTTCATCGTACGGTGCTCACTGCTGTTGGAAATATTTATAAGATGCAAGATTTCGTGATCGCGCTTTGCTTTTAATTCGATAACTGTCAGATTTGGCATCTATGTTTCGCGTATCTACGGTAGAACTTCCGCACACCAAGCATATGATTATAATAACGGACTCAAATGATCTAAAGTATTTTTGCCGAGCGAAACCCTGGGAATAACCAGGGATTACCATGGCTCTTGTTTAATTCCTGAGTTTAAAAAATTGTAAACGTACAAGACGTATAGGATTGACATGGAAAAAAATCAACGAAACTGCAAAGTATCTACAAAATCACATCCTATGTCCTAGCAAGAATTTTCACACGAATTTATAAAAAGAAAATAAAATCCATCGATCGCGAAGAATACAAGTAAAAATATCGTCAACGATGAAAATAGAGTATCAGTTGTGTATAACTTGTGTAAAAAAAATCTATTCTACATTGAACTATTTAGTATCATTAGGATGGACGTTACGTTGATAAATTGGGATGTTGATATTATGAATGATATTAGGGCGATAAGCTTACGCACATTCGGTGGTTCTCGCTAGAATACTAAAAAGGAAACTTCGTGACAATATCAGTTATCACCTTTCTTTGCAAAAACGACATGCTAACTCATTTTTACATTGGTAGAAGCTTTTTCTTGTTTTATTAAATGGCGAAAGAAAATCAACTGTTACCGAAAACACTTTTCGTTTCATACCATCATTGTTCAACCAACAATTACGCAGCTGCGAAGTGCTATTGTCATGTAATTACATTTTTGCTGTCTGTCATATTTTGAGTAACTAAAAACGGCTATCGCTCATGAAAAATTAAAAGAAAGCGGCAAATTATCGACATTCGATTCACTTATTCGAAAAAGACTTTTAGTGCTTACATACATGTGTAACTCGACTCGACTATGTTCGCTTCTATATGAACGAAGCCACAAAAGCTTGAAAATCTTCCAATTACTTCGTAGAAAATTGAAGCTTTTTTCATTCATTTTTGTTACGATTTATTAAGCAATTCTATAGTACAGTGCCTAGTTATAATTTTTACTTTTTCTTATCATGGCATCATCATAAAATTGAAATTTAACGGATTATACAGTTATAAAAAAATATACAATGTATAACAGCGACTCAATTTTTTGTAAAAGTGATTAGAAATTTTTATTTTACACGCCCGATTTGTTCACTCGCAGACGTGAACAAATTCTTGGTGAAAGAACCGAGACACATTATATATCATATACATAAAGTTATAAACAGACCTACAAACAGCTATTCTTCCATTGAAATAAACATTTCTCGTTCACTTATTAATCCCGTACTTTAAGTTAAGATTAATTATTTTATAAAGTTTACAGCACACACAGTTGTCTAAAGAGTTTATAAACTTTTTTATTTTCCTTCCAAAAAATCCTACGAAAACAGTTTTTAGTACTTTTTCCTGAAATTTAGAACAAATTTTTTTAAATTACACAATTGTCTACATTTCAAGCCACCTTTACAAGATAATTAATATTAATCGTAAATAAATTTAAACAAATGTACTTTTTAACGTAATAGTTGTTCTTCATTTCGAGCAACGGTTTGAACATTAATGTCCAACTTTTGAAACAACAGTCATATATTTCAGTGAACGATTAAGCTAATCTTGTCAAAGAAACCTTTCTTTCTATTTACAAACACTTTTTTATACCGAGATAAAAAGAAAAAATCGAATTACAACGTGAGAAGCAGAGGTACGACCGTTAGATAAAACATGAAAGTACTACGAAAACTAGTATAACTAAAGGTAAGAGCTAGTAAAAGACGCTCTACTATGTCATTGATATTCGATTAGCAGTTCTTGTCGCGGCTATTTATTTCTTCCGCCGAAGCAAGATGTACTGATCACCAATCTGCGTGCTTAAGCGTAAATGCAACGATAAAGAAAATCGAAAAAGAGATTAATGGATTATCAGCGCCTTTCGTTACACAACTTTCATTAAATTCGTATTTATTGATTACTAATATATGTACGTCACTTTATTCGCTTTTTTTTTTTTAGATAATTTCTCGTTGAATATAGTTTCTTTTTTAATATTCATTCGACGTTATCTAGAAAACAGCCCCAGTTTTCAGTCGCGAGGTTTTTTCATTTCATTTATATTAAAGCTTCTTCATATACACTTACCAAAACTGTAACACTATAGAACTATAACTATACGATCGAAGGGTTAAGGCATTACCACTCTGATATTTCTACGAAATGCAAAGGTTCAGATTTTTCTTTATATGTATGCATATATACATACCGTATACATTTATATATATATATATATATATATATATATATATGCACCGCATATGGCTTCAAGATTATCAACCTATCCTATTGTTTATCGAACTGATGTGTGTCATTCGCTGAGAGCCGAAGGGTTCAACAGCTGATCGTGATTTTCGTCTCTGTTGGATCGACGGGATATATATCGGGCAAGTTCGTCGTTGAATTCAACGAGTGTGCGAAATCAGATCTGCGTAGAGAATCGAGGACGCGGCAAATCTCCGAAAACTGTGTCACCGTGGACGCTTTTCGCCAAGGCCTTTATCGAAGCTCGAATGTTGTGGGGGTCCAGGGGATCTCTGGACAGCTGCAAATTTCACGATAATCATCGATTAAATAAGGGAAAAAATATTTTACATTCTTTTTTAATTTCTTCAAAAAACTCAAAGTAGAATTTTTTAACGTAACCCATGCTCAATTTCTTCAAAATGATGGATCCGAGTAAGCATACTAAATTTGAGCAAAAATTGTAAAAGATAAACTTAGTGTACGTAAATTTAGGTATATTTGGAAGAATCAAGATCCAATGGATTTAGCTTGAAATTAATTTCATGCCAAGACAGAAATCTTATTTGTGGAATGGTAATTAATTAATTATATTTTTATAATAAGCGGCAAAAGTTTTTTCGGCCTGTTGTGCGATTAGGGAAATGTAAAACACGTATGGGTGCGAGAGAAATAGGCCTAGATGGTGCTCCAAAAGACACTCCGAGATGTACTTCACACCTCCTTAAATGTAACCATCATATATATAACTTTTATTCGAATTTAATATTTTTAGTTATCAACTTATATACACATTTTATATCCTTTACCATTAATAATGCATTAAACCAAGCCTCCAAAGTTAGAATTGTCTCCTCATAATTTTACACTATTCTTATAAAGAACCTCTATGATAAAGTATGGTGTTCGATTTTGACTTTGTCATAGAGAAAACTTTGCCAATGGTGTACAGTAATAAGAAAGCAATTTGAAACATTCTATTTTGCAGGCTTGTTTATTTATTAATTATATGCCAGCTGCCCTCAATCACTCCGAATTGATAAGAGTAAGAACAATCAAACATTAAAAAGGAGGAATCTACTATACAAGGTTCTGCTTTTTTAACATTTCAAGCAATTAAAGATTTGTGACCTCAATTACCTTAATAGTAATTTTGACTACAATATGTAATAAAATATAAATTCTCAAATTTTGAATCACTCGATCGATTTTCGCAAATTTCTATTTAACGTTGAATGTGCATTTTTTGGAAAAATGTAAAATACCATATAATGTGAACTCTGATTGGAATCCACTAAATTTAATCCTAAATCATGATTATAAATAGTCCACATGTGAATCAAATTTAAATCCGATATCTCAAAAATTACGAGAGCATACACACAAACCTAGACATTTTTTCTGTATGCTAACATGAAAATCGCGAAAAAAAATTCCATGAAAATAAAGGTCTACCTCTATGAGGAACCGAAATCAGAATTATTATTACCGACAAGAAATCTATTTTTAAAAGTCATTAGCATTAACTTAAGATTAAGGATATAGGGTAGAGAAGACTTACCTGGTCATCTTCATCCTGGACGGTTCGTCTTACGTACGAAGGAAAAGCAGGTACAGTAACAGGCAGTGACTTTGCCAGAGTCGGATGTCCACCTCTCTGTCCTTTTGGTTTGTGTATCCCTTCATCGTGACCTGATCCCACCCGGAGTAGTTGCATTGTAATTATCAATTCCTCGACGATTTTTCAATCTGAAAAATTAGTTTTCTTACCATCCACATCCGACTCATCTTCCGACGGCTGCAGATGATGTTCCGAAATAAACGTGTCGTCCATCCCTTCGAGGGAAAATATAGCTTCCGCGTCGTAACTAGTTGGCTCTTTGGGAAATATTTGTAATCTGTCCCTCCTTTCGTTACTGCCGTTCTGTAAAACCGTTTGTCGGCTCTTAAAGGCCATATTATACTTATTAAACAGAATAAAAGTAATTCGAAATTTCGTAGCTCTATTTCATTCATTCATTCAACTAATTCTCCCGCGAGAATAAATAGTTGCCAAATATACCATAAGCAACTATTTAGTTCCATGGTTTTCAAGAAGAAAGAAATATTTATTTCGATGATTATTTTGTTTGACCATTTGTTTATAATTAACTCATCATAGATTACTGGGAGATGAAAAACTGAAAAACATCATAGACGTTCCGTTTAGTGGAAACTATGGTATAACAAAAATCGTGTTCTAAAAAAATAGAACATAATTGCCATATTCAGACTTCTTAATTGGGGCTTTGAATGCAGTTATTGAAACTTAAAAGATAAACAAAAAAATATAGCGGTCTTTCATAAATCCAATTTTCACATAGCTGGAAAAAAATTCAATTTCAATTCCTTTCTTATATTTTTCTATACTTTTATTTGATATTTTATTCCAAGACAATTCTTCTCCTTGTATTGGAAAATGTTAATAATATGAAAATGCACTTAAAGTTTAGTAACAACTTTTTCATTGATTTTATGAAAAATCATTACTAGGCTATGAGTCAAGATTTATAAAACGGGAAAAGATCATGGACGTTTTTTCAAACAGCAGTCATGACATAAAAAGATCTTTGATGCAAAAAATGGTTGATAAATAACATTATAGTCAAAAGGGTGTAAGCGTAAAAAATTAATCGGTCTGGATCCGTACTACCAGAAGGACGAAGGCGCAAAAATGGATATTGTCTGATATAACATAAGGGCATAAGCGCCATAGAAGTTACCCGCTTCTGCCACTAAATTTGTCGGTTTCTATAACACGTCAAGCGTATAGCATTTACATCCTTTTAGGATTATACCATCAATATATATTTAGTTCTAAATTCCAAAATGGACGGAAATTTTTTATTTCACATAAGATTCGAAGATATATTCCAGTAGGCTCAAAATCTTTATTTACAAAAATTGTCAATACGAGAATAGGTGCTCACCATTTGTAAATGTTTGAGATGTTTTGATGTTGTCTGATACCTGATACACGTTCCTGTAAAAAGCCCAGAACCAGCTGTGACAGGTGACTTCGGATTCACAGTCTGCGCTATTAAGCTTGTTGAGTTAGCTTCAACTCTGTCGGGATAGTTAGCGGGAGTTTCTGCGTTCGTGAATTTGCCACTGTCTTCGCTGTTACAGATCAACCTGCAAAAGAAAAATGTTAAATTGTTCTTTATAACTGGTGAATTTATGAAAGACTGCTAAAGCGAGGTTTCTCCAAACCTTGCCAAAAGTGTATGTTCAGCGTGGGTTTTCTCGCGAAATTGCTCCAAAAACTGATACTGTTCAGCAGTGAACGCGCGGATTTTTTCTTCGGTGACCGTGGATTTTCTCTGAACTGCTTCCTCGAGTTGTTGCTGAAGTCCCGCGAGTGCCGTCTGCAACGGCCTCGAAAGCTGAGAGACTGAACAAAAATACAGCCTTTCAGTTCAAAATCTAAGATGATTTTCCATAGCATCCACAGATAGGTATATTCATAATTGTGTTTCTCTTTTAACCGTCAGTACTCGCGGTACCAGCATTTTGTCTTTACTATAAAAATTACATAGCATTCAAGACTTAATTACAAGAAGTGATTTTCAATAAAAAATCCTGTAATTAAATTAATAGCATTAAGAGAAGAGTACTTGGTCGCGATTTTCAAAGCTAGTTACTTTTTAAACCATATGAGTTAGGTACCTGCAGGAACGGTAAAATCGGAAGATCCACACACAGGGTCCCTGACACTCCGTGCAAGTTATAATCTGTACTTCTAACCGATTTCGATACTCAAGATCTCATTCTGTCCGTTATTATTGAAATTCACCAATTTTTCCAAGTAATTTTTTTCCAACATTACGAGTGTCTAAAGTAAAGAATAATTAGCGTTTTCATCTTCCAATTGCAAAGTAAAACCTTGCACGTTTTTGCTTTCTCAAAGAAAAAATATATTTTTATTTTTTTTTTATTGAAATTTTTAAGTCAGCGTACTAAAGCTAGTTTAAAACGTCAATGCGATTTTTAACAGCGTCCAGATTATAAGCGTACGTGTGAGATTGACTTGTATCTTTTAAAATCACTATAACTCATGAGTGACTTGTGCCAGCAAGTTGGTACACTAGTAAAGTTGTCACTTCCTACTGTGTGCTACTATTTTCAAGAAAATTGATGCGTGATTTCAGATTTTATGACTTTTAATTTTTTGAAACATGTCTGTGGATACTCATTCTTTCGTTAGTTTTTACATATTATTCTAAAACTGAACACAAATAAAATAATTCGATCAGAATCGATAGACGCTATCCAACGTAGAGGTTTCACGTTTCTTTTTAAATTCCTGTATACGCTCTAGCACACGTAAGCTTTGATTACTGAATAAATTAATATTCAGTGGAGGTAGATATTCAATAATTAAAGATTCGCAGAAGAGTTCAATTTTTATAGCAATTTTCATATTATCATTTTGTAACCACTTCGACTTTTGAAACATGAAAACAAGATAAACCTTTAGACACGTACGTAATAACGTTCAGAGATGTTTGATATTAACTTAAGTGCAATTCGATGGTCGCGTTCGAATTTTGTAGATCATTCCACGATTGCCACGGCTCATAAAGATAAAAGTCCCGCAACTCGTAAATATCTTGAGCAATTGATCTAAAATATGTTACATCCGTTTCGTAGAAGCAATGACATTTCAGAGCAGTTCAATTTTTTAACTTCACGACCACACAATTTTCGTCAAACTTCAGTTTCTACAATTGTTTTTCAACAAGAATGTAAGTAGAACCTTGCACATTGCTCTCTCATTAATTTCTATTTCTACACATAGCTTCCTCTATGAGTGCAAAATCGACCAACATACATTCCGGTTTAATGTAAAGAATAATAAGCGTTTGCTCTTTACGTAAACTGCAATTTTGCGAAAGAAACATTGTAAAGTAGAACACTGCACGCTTTTGCTTCCTCATATAGTAATCTTTGTGGACGATGGGCCAAACCGGTGAGGAAACAACATAGATGGTTCTACTCTGCAACATGTGTTTTTTCTTTTTTCGATCCGATGTGTAATTTCTCGAGATATTCGCAAAAATCAGGTTTCTTGCGATTACAGCGCCATCTATCACGAATCGAAAAATAATGTTTCAGATAAAAGTTACTTATTTTTTATGGGGAATCCGAATCTGCAATAAAAAATGGGGGTTACCATTTACGATTTCAAAGTTGCCCCCACCCCCACCCCAGAGGGTGGGATTGAGGGGTCGACTTTGGTATCATTGTATGACCCTCTTCCAGGCGAACAAATTTTATTCAGAACTTTTTTTGATCCGATGCGCAGCTTTCGAAATATTTCAATGTCTTCAGATAAATCGGCCACCCTGTATTGTAACATAGTTACAAGCCTTAGCCCACTCTATTATTTCGAACGGCTATAAGAGCCGAATTTATATTCGGAAGCACCAAGCACAGCGGGTGCTAGGCCATCGCACCCGGATTTAACATAAAAACGAGCTGCGTCACACCTCCGGAATTCTCTCGTTGCCGTAAACAGCAGGTCAGCGACCAGCTGGCCTCGCTTGGTGGCGAAGGGAAGACGGGTAGCGCGGTAACGGCAAGCCGAGAAATTAATAGATCTCGGTAGATTTAAAAATCGAAGCCGATAATGACGTAGAGGGATACCAGGTTGGGGGGCAGGCTATAAAAGAGCCTGCGCGGAGGGAAAAGCTCTCTTACGCTCTTTACTCTTCTGGCCCCGGTTACCAAGTTGAAAGCGATTAAAAAACAAAGTTGTGCATTTTTCTTGAGTTATTAAAATTTATTCATCCTAGTATTTGAGTGGAATACGTGATTTTGCAAGATAAAAATAATCGTGTCAGTGAGCGTGGAACAGCGAAAACGACCGAAAAGAAAGGACAGGCGAGTCATTAAAATTATATCAAAATTCTTAGTGACATATTGAGTCAACTGATATTGATCTAGATTTAGATAGTTTTTAAGTGAATAGAATTAAGAGTAATTTTAGGCGAATAGAATTAAGTCGCGTGGTATTTAAACCTGTAGAATAGCAAGAAGTGTAGAAACATGCAAGTCAAAAGGAGATAGTGAGGAAGTGAAATAAGTGAGAGAAAGAGAGCGGTATAGATATAATAGAGACATCGGTCCGAACAGCGAATTTTCGACGCGTTTAACTGTGTGTGTGCGTGTAAAGTAACTGGGTCACTACTAACGCACAAAACAACAACAGACTACCGAGTCGAGTGCACCGAGAGCCTATGTGAACGAAATAGCCGGAAAGAATTGTAAACATAATCGTAGGAATTACAAAATTTAAATGAACTGTACTGATTATCGGTACCAGAAAACCGAACGTTAACATTCTGTTTTTAATTGTTTGCATAAATAAATCCTACTCTCACCTACCCAGAAGTCTACAATTAATTACACCTGTGATCGAGCTCGAATTTACCCTGGGAAAATAAATTTAATGTTGACGAGAAAAATTACCGTTACAGTATATTAAAGCGAAAATTGCAATGAATAAAGTTCTTAAAGCTATACTTGCAAGCCTCCTCAAATTTTGCCTCGATAGTTAAATGATCAACGGATTTTTAATTCACGGATCATCTATTTTCACAAATAAAAGCAATATTAAAATAAAAAATTTGATCTGTCATAACGTTGGAACTCCTTTATTAATTGTGATCGTGTACCATATCAATCAAAAAGATCATTGAACATTATTAGGTGCGTGCACAAATTTTGAGTTCGTTGTCTTAAATTTCCAGAAATTAGAGCAGTTTAGAACATTTAAAAATTAAAAATATTTAACGTCACATAAAATACGAACCGCTTTATCAATTTTAACGAAACTCTGTACAAATACCTGTAATTAGTAGTTCCTTTATGCAGAAACTTTTAGCTCGCCGACTCAAGTTTTGCGGAACTTACTGCAATAACGTAAACTTTGCAAAAAATTCAAATTATAAAATCTTAATTATTGCATTTATTTTGACAAAAGTTACAACAGTCCAGGAGGGGTACCAAGTTCCATGGTTTACTTGTCTACCAAATTTCACCTTGCTGGCCATAATCGGTCTTAAGATATCAACGTTTGCATTTTGGAGGCCCAACTCATATGAACACGCGCGCGTGTACAACCGAACAGTATTTTCGAAACCATATTTCTGGGTCCTTTAGACTGTTTTGAGTATGCTGACACTGAAAGTTCGAAATTAATTATTTTGTATAAAGAATATTTTTTTTAGTTAGTCAATTGGTGACTATCTCTCCTTAATGCTTTTAGAATAAGTTTGCAAATTATCTTTCGATTTCTTACAAACAATTGATTGGAATGTGGGCGAGTAACGGCGGTTCAAATGTAAAAACAAACATTCGTAGAAACAGCGATACAAGAACGTCTCACCGGAAAACTTAGTTGGCAGTTGAAGAAAATCGCCATCCAAAGTATCATGATCAATAACTATCTTGAATACAGGACTGCAGTTAGGATTAGCTCTCAATTTGTCTACTTCTTCAGGAGTCGTCTATAAAAAAACACGTATGCAAAGGGGAATGAAAGTTAAAATGTGAATAATTCATTATTAATTGATTACATCCTAATATATAAATCTATGATGATGTGTCGCATCTTTAGCAAGTGTCACCATTTTTTAGACACCGCCGAGTTGATAACAGTTGAGCTTAAATAATGATATCCATTTGTTCGTTGATAAATTTCAGAGAATTATCGAAAATTTAGAACAAACCGTAGACTTGTAAATTTAAGCTGTGTAAGACGATTTGAGTAATTCAGTTATGCCTTGTCAATATATATTTAAGAATAACTTGAGAGTAGAATCGTTCCCAGCAGTGTAAACTGATTAGATTAGTCTATTTTTTTCAAAATAAAAAAGGTGTTTAAGCAAGTATTGAACGGAATATCTGAGTGTAATGAAGATGGGTCTTGGGGGCTAATCTCTTTGCTTGGATATTTTTTCTGTTGGCAAACTTCAGTGCAAATATCGTACAGCAAAACTACTGTGTCTGTGTCTTTGACTTCAACTGTGAGTTTACAATTCATGCAAGAGTAAATGAAAATCGAAAATTGCCCTAAATGTATCTGAAAATTGTTTGAAAACTCAAACAATTTAATTTTACTGCTTCGTAAAAGAAATTGTACCTCCTGAACGTTACCAGACCTCTTATTGCCGATTGTCTGTCCTAGCAGTAAAATTTAATGGAATAACCACATATTTGGGAACATGAAATTCAATGTAGAATCTCATCGTAAATTGAAACTTCTCATAGCATCTTATGTAGGATAGATTTCCTGTCTAAGATCTTACATATGAATATAAACTCGAATTTTGTCTTACTCAAAATCAGTTACAATAGTGTTATTCAAAACAGACAACATTTTTTTATAAATCCAACATGGAAATTTACCAAGTATCTCTGGTGTATAGTATCATATCAGATATGAGAGGTAACCTATGCGCATTTGTTACTTCATGTAATCGAAATCCTGATTGAATAAATAATGAATAAAAAACAATTATTGTTGACAATTGTTTATTAACATTATATTTGATTAAGCAGATGGATAACATTGATAATCGATCATTATTTCTGCTGTATACTTCATTAACTTAATTAATTATTGACCTGAAATCTAATTCAAATACCCTAAATAAGTTGCAGCTAAACCCTGGACTTTATCATCATTTTTTTCTTAGGAATTCCAATTATTTTATCCAAAATTTGATCAAATCACAGTGATAAATTATAAAACCTTTTTCAATCGGATAAATATGAGAAATTTCCTGTTATACATTGCATTCTGTTAAAGCTAAAAAAATGTATACTTGAGACTAGAATTTGCCATTATAACATTCCATAAAATCATAAGAATTTGATAGAATTAAAAATGTTTTTCACAGACTAGAGATTCGACCCTTCTACCTGCCTAAATTATACTAAAACTGTCAGACACGATCTACGAACCTGATATCCGTTATTTTTTTTTTAGCATTGTGGTAAATGTTTGTTAAATGACACCTCTAATCTCAAGTCTATACAAGTGATACATTTTCTAGGAAATATATAGTATGAAATGCTCACAACGATATTAGTGTTAATGAGAACCAAGGCAGCACCGTGTTCCCTGTGAATAGCATGCGTGTACTCGGAACAGTTGTAACAATAGTGTACAATCCATGATCCAACATTTCTCACTTCTACCAGTCCCGGTTGTTCTTTGGTAATGCCTTCCAGATCTGTTACTGTTGCAAATATCTACAAAAAAAATCGACTTTTCCATCACCCAATTGAACTCCAAAGTACAATGAATGAAAAAGTTTTTTCTCTAAATCTCACAAAGAATAAAAACTTGGGGGTCAATTTAATACAAAATTTACCTCACAAAAAAATCCATTGGCCCGTTCAAGCAGGCTAAGCTCAAGCTCCTCAATTTTCGTAGGTTTCAATTGCTGGCCCCGTGTTCTTATCGAGACGTTCAAGCATTTGCAGGTGATGTACATGTTGTGTGAATTGACGAAAGAAAAATATAAAGAAAAAGTGACAAGTCAAGTGCAGGGACAAAGGCACAAGTGAAATATGTCACTACGCCTTTATCACTACCAGTGATCAACGGCTAACTCTCCCTTCCTCTCACTCTGTCAAAAACCCTTTGATGTCAAGACGCTGCTCGCTTATGAGCTGTCGCAAAACTACCGAATCGAGATTTTTCTTCTGGTATAAAATTCGCAACAATGACAAGACCACACTGAGGGAGAATATTCGGAAGGTAAAAGTAGATAGATGAAATGGGAAAAGCACTGTGCCGAGGGATTCCACCGTACCGCTCAGTAATGGTTACTGTGTACCTAATCAGTGAAGCAGATACTTCTCGATAACAATAATGCTCTTGACAGGCTGCAAGATTCACAGATTGCTCGCAGGACAGTATAATGGTTGAAATAAATAAATTTTTCTTCCCAAGTACTTCTGAGTAATCATTTGGGGCCAATCGGGTTAATAAAAAGGTTGTGAACGAAAAAGATGGAATGCGTTGTTCGAAATACTATTAATATTCAAGACTGTTTCACGTTGGGTTAAAACGCACTAAGTATTAGGAGTCGGAGCATAAATAAGGACGTGCGTGCTTAAAAAAACGCCGTAGAATTAAATAGCGGCTGGTAGAGCGTACAAGACAGAATCACAACGTGTGAATTCTCTCCAAATTGTCTCGCTCTAGCGATGTTTTCGAGTTTGAAAATTTTATTTGTATTCTCGGCGAATCGGGTATTGCGGTTAATTTCAATGTCAGACAATTAGTGTCTCGGACGCGCTATTAAATTTATAAATATATTTCACTAACAGAGATTATTTTACAGCTACTAGTGCGCTCTCTTTCGCTTTACCTACTAAAAATAAACACTGATTTATGGACGTCGTACGTGGTCTCCGCGAGACAAAAACATATTTGCAGCTCAAACGAATCTCACAAATAGCAACACGCATGCTTCGCCGTTTATAGTACAATCAATTACAAAGACGTTAGGTAACGTGGTAAGTTCACGGTCTTGCTTGCATAGAAGACCGTCGTGGCGTATGGCGTAGTCAGTGATGCCAGTCTAAAATTTTACTTCGTGCTACCCAGGCTCATGAAATGTACTAGATTGGAGGCGTTCCATACTTAAGGTGTTCAGTAGCAAATTACTGACTGTAAGCATGGAAGGTTCCTGCATAAATTCCTACAGCATCGATGTAAAATTAAATCTCTTACTAAAAATGAACATAAAACCGGAAATACGAGAATCTCGTATGTTGGATATAACTGCTATTATTGAATTTTCGATTATTAATCACTACATAATTTCTGTACGCTGAAGTAATAACAAAAAATCCATTTTTAACGGACATGTCAATTATGTGAGAAAAATATTGTGCGATACTTATTAGTTTTTTGGGGTTACATGATTTTTAAATTGAAGTGAAATGGACCTAGGTATGGACGTGATAGCTCTAAGCACGGCCATCACGTGAGAGTAAAAGAGACATTCTCAAGTCGATGGTGCGACGGTATCATGATATTACTCCATCCCACTCCTTCCCCCACCACGCGGCTACCCCCACAACCCCACTTTTCCACCGCCGCGCTTCCCACTCTGCTTAACGAGTGTCGGTAACGTGCAGATGGTAAAGTGAGGTGGTGTGGGTACTGTGGTGAACAAGGAAGAGTAGAGGTAAGAGCGGGATGGAAAAAAGGTGTACACATACTTGGAAAAAGGATTAAAATTAGGTACTGACTACCACTGCTGTTGTTGACGTCCACCTTCCTTCCACGGCGATTTCAAACTCCTGTCCCTCACTATCTCGCCCACGCGCACACGCGCGCGTGTACACACTTTCACAGCCAAGTATCGTTCGATTCAGGATGCTCGGGGTCCTTGAAGCCCTTGTCCACATCGCCGCCATCGTATCGATGTCTCTTTCGGCGTCAAGGATCCCGAACACATGGCTCCCCACATCTACATGATCCTCCGTCATTAGGCGCTCCTCTCTCGCGGCTCTCGCTCCTCACCAACACCCCAAGCAATGATTCGGTAAAACGACACACGGACTCGAGAAGTGGTATCACGCCAGAGTAGTCCACACTTTCCAGTCCATGCAGATGACACCCTATGCATAACGCCGGTATCATTAGGCTGAGGGTGTCAGGATAATAGAGACGATCCCAGTTAACGAATATCGAGTACCCCTGGTCGATCAGGAGTACTACCGAGTATCCGTCAGCGGCTGCATGGATCAGCTTACAGCGGTTCGCACGCCCGTGATACACAACCACGTACCTCATCCCCATATAAATATCCTCCCCGGCGATACTAAAATCCTCACGATCAGACTCATAAAAGGTACGATGGAGCATGTTCTCCATCACCTCATATGCGTCCCACATATCCTACGTACGCCGGTGAACCACCATATTCAGATCTGTATATAGCACCGTACACCAAAAAGCCACACCCAGAACGCTATAGTCGGAACGAGGATACATTCCGAGTAATACGTTTTTGACTGCACGATTACAAAGTTAAACACAGACTGAATGCTCAGGATGCTGCTGGCGGCTATCACGGCGCTTGAAGATAATGAACCCTTCTGAATCATAACTAAATCTCTGCAGTAAAAGGCGCAGAATATGATCGTACCAGAGAGACTTTGATTGAAATTATTGTAATAATTTATATATAATTATAGAATAAGAGACGCAGTAAGACGAGATATTTGTTTTTAATTCATTAATATTTTATTTAAATCACTGTACACACATTTACCGTCGCATGCAACATCCCTGCAAACACGGTAATCTTCGCTCGCACATTCCTCCACCGTTAAATTTATTTTTATCACTGTCCGATCGTCGAGAAGTAAAAACATTGTAATATTCACGTACTATTTTATCGTTTTTCATTACATAATCGCTAAAGAGGTTATCAAATCGCAACATTCTAAATCCGCACGACATAAGATGCAGGAATACGACACAAAATTGTCCACACACATCCGACGTATTACTCTGTAGCTGCTTGAGGCCGTACCAATAGAACTTGCAGTTTCTTCGTAGCCGTGCGAGATCTTGCGATATAACCTGCGGTAGTCCGTAGCTCTCAAAGTACATTCCTTTTCCATAATGGTTAACGTACATGGCGATCCAGTGCTCTCCAAGTCCGTCGTGGTTATCCGTGTTAACTATAAGTCCGGCCGGTAACGATCATACACGAAGAATTCTGTTAGCTGGGTCTTGGAAAATCAACTGACGCACGGCGATCGATTTTCGCCGTACGTTGACCTGTTGCTGCTGGGTGATGTGTTGCGCTCGGCTCTCACGAAGGTAGCCTATCATCATCAGGAATTACAGGACGTGCTCACAAAATTCTGGGTTCAAGAAGAGCCACCAAAGGAAAAAGTCGATCAACTCACACCAGAGGAGCAGGCTTGCGAGGATCATTTTCGCAACACGCATCAACGTGATACTACTGGCCGGTATACCAGGTGTATGCATAAGTTTTTTCCGGTTTTTTGGTAAAAAAAAACACGTAATTTTCAAGGGAAATTAATTTTTGTTTTATTCAAAATATTGGCCATCGGCTTCTACACATTTCGCCCATCTTTCAGGTAACTTATGAATACCATGCCAGAAAAACTGCTTGTCTTTTGCGGCAAACCATTCGTCGAGCCATTTTCCAACTTCCTCGAAATTGCTGAAGTGCTGCTCTGGGAGCGCGTGCCCCATTGATGCGAAGAGGTGATAGTCAGATGGCGCCAGGTCTGGCGAATACGGCGGGTGCGGAAGGATGTCCCATCCAAGCGATTTCAAGGTGTCTTTCACTGCTTTTGCTGTGTGAGACGGCGCATTGTCGTGTAACAAAATCACTTTGCCATGTCTTTTGGCCCATTCCGGTCGTCTTTCGATTAATGCGTGGTTTAAATTAATAATTTGTTGGCGATAGCGTTGTGTATTAACGGTTTCGCCGGGCTTCAAGAGTTCATAATACACAATACCGCTCTGGTCCCACCAGACACAGAGCATGGTCTTCTTGCCGAAGTGGTTTGGCCTTGGTGTTGAAGGACCGGCTTCGCCAGGTGAAAGCCACGATTTTTTGCGCTTCGGGTTTTCAGAATAAATCGATTTTTCGTCACCCGTCGCAATTCGATGCAAAAATGATTTCCTTTCGTGGCGTTGAAGCAGCACTTCACAAGTGACTTTGCGATTTTCTATTTGACGTTCATTCAAATCGTGTGGGACCCATTTACCGAGTTTATTGATCTTCCCCATCACTCGTAAACATCTGCCGATTGTTTCTTGTGACACATGTAATGCTTCTGCTAATTATCGTTGAGTTTGAGTTGGGTCATCATCCAATAACTCCTGCAATTGCTCGTCTTCGCATTTTTGTGGTCTACCAGAGCGCACTGTCTTTCACATTGAAATCACCACTTTTAAATTGTCGAAACCATGTCTCACATGTTCTAATCGATGGAGCGTGTTCACCATATGTTTCTACCAGCAAACGTTGACTTTCAGCAGCCTTTTTCTTTTGATTAAATAAGAAAAGCAATGCGTGCCGCAAATGTTCTTTTTCAGGCACAAAACTCGACATGATCACTGAACGATAAAACAAAGACGCTAGTTTTTGGCGGACTCAACTTGTGTGTGTTTGTAGGATGTCAGACGAACAAAATGACGTATGTGCCAAATTAATACGCTGCGTACTTTTCGCTGGCGCCATCTCTTAGTTAAACCGGAAAAAACTTATGCATACACCTGGTATTGTTCGGCTTCCTCTCACTTCTTCGCCTGCAAATCTGGGAAACTCATACTCAAAAGCACATCGGTGTCTGCAGCACATTATACGGAAAATCTCAAAGAATGCTGAATATGGTCAGCTCTATTCACAATTCATGGAAGAATACGAGCAACTTGGTTATATGGTGAAGGCTTTAAAATCATCTTCAAGTGAAACACAATATTATCTGCCTCACCACGGTGTTCTCAGGCCAGACAGCATCACCACCAAATTACGGGTGGTATTTAATGGCTCTAGCTCAACATCTTCTGGAAAGTCTCTCAATGACATCATGCACTCTGGCCCTAATCTGTTGTTCAATATTTCGGACGTACTCATTTGGATCCGTCGCCACAGACGCATCTTTGCCACTGACGTTACAAAAATGTATCGACAAATTCGGATACATCAAGAAGACTGGAATCTTCAACGAATTTTAGGGAAGATGCTCAACTCAACCCAGTACCATACCACTCAACAACTGTGACATATGAAACGAAGACTGCTCCTTTCTTGGCAGTCTGAACTCTCATGCAGCTGACCGAGGATGAAGGTCATCGTTTTCTACGTGCTGTGTCAGCTATCACCTTTGCAGGTACGTGGATGACATCTTCGGAGGGGCGGATTCTACTCTTCATCTTATTGAAATTGATCAACAACTCAAGGACTTGTCCATGGCGGGCGGGTTTCCACTCGCCAAGTGGCACTCGTCGGACCTCAAGGTCCTTGCTAGTAACTCATCATCACTGTCAAACTCAGCTATCGCAATGGACGACTGTGAGACAAAAATTCTTGGCTTGACTTGGCTTGACTTGGCTTCCTGACGAAGACACGTTTACATATGCATCTCGGTTCAACTCAACTTAGAAAATTTTCACTAAATGCCTCGTTCTTTTCCAAGTGGCTCAATTCTTTGATCCGCTTGGTTTCGTCTCACCGGTTGTGATCAGAGCCGAAATACTTCTACAAGAGCTCTGGCTTCAAAAGCTCAATTGGGATGATCCACTGCCATCCCAGGTCTCTACATGATGGATTGCAATCAGAGAAGATCTCAGTCATCTGGCCAGAATCTCAATTCTTCGGTGGTTCAACACATGGAGTGTAACATAGTTACATGCGCTAGCGCGACTTTATATTTCCGATCGGCTAGAAGAGCCGAAATTATATTTGAAGCAGCAAGTACAGCGGACGCTAGGCTAGCGAACCCGGACCTAATGTAAAAACGGATGACGTCACGCCTCTGGAATTCGCTCGTCGACAAAAACAGCAGGTCAGCGACCAGCTGGCCTTGCTCGGCGACGAAGGAGAGCCAGGGGGGCATGACAACGGTAGCCCGCAAAATCGTTCGAGTTAGCAGAATTTTCAAATCCGAGCTACTAATGACGTAGACGGAACCGGGGTGGGGAAGAGTCTATAAAAGAGCCTGCACCGCAAGGAAGGCTCTCTTTTGCTAGGATCAGTTTCTCTTAACAAATACAGCTTGCACAAGTTTATTTAAACATACGAAGCGATAAATGTTGGGAGTTAGACAGGCGAGATACTTAAAGAAACCAGGAAGAAATAATTAATCGATAGATTTAAAGTGAAATAACTCTAGAAATAGTTAGGAATAAGTGGGATAGGATTAAGTGAATAAATGTAAGCCAAGGAATTGAGTGCATCGAAATAAGCGAATAGTGTATAAGAGAATAAATTACATAGTGTGGATTTTAAACCGGCAGGGACAACAGGAATTGCCCGATTCTGCGAGTGTAAGCGAGAAAGAGCGAAAAGTGAGACAAGAGCGAAAGAGAAAAGCATTGTAAACAGAGTTTATACGCTCTGTCAAGGAGTAAGACTGACGCGAGTGGCTGTGTGTATGCATGTTAGAAGCTACTGGGTCAATACCAACTCAGTTACACGTAACAGATATTCTAGCCCGAAAATACCGAGAATTCGCACGCGAATAAGACGAAATAATGTTAAAATAATCGCCGGAATTTCCAAAATTCGAATGCACCATCCTAGATATTTGAGGCCGGAAACTGTAAAATAACTTGTTCTGGAATAATTTCTTTTATTAATAAACCCTATTCTCACCCACCTCGAAGTCTAACATTAATTAGTCCAGTGTTCAAGCCCGAATTCCCACGATAAATAAAAATTATTGTTAACGATAAAAATTACCGTTACAGGAGCAACTTAACAATGGAATAGCATGGCTTCTCTGATGCATCTCAATTAGCCATGGCTGCAGTGATTTATATCACTGTCAACTCATCATCCATAGGAAACGTGGCTTTACTTGTCTGCTCAAAAGCTCGGGTGACACCTCTCAAGAAGATCACCATAACACGGCTTGAACTGACAGCTGCACTGTTACTTGCAAAATTGGTTACATACGTTCAAGCCACACTCAAGGTCGAAATCTCATCAACTCACCTGTGGAGAGACACGTCGGTAACTCTCGTGTGGATCAAAGCTTATCCACTTCGGTGGAAAGACTATGTCCGGAACAGAGTAACTCGAATTCAGGAACTCACTCCCAATGCTCAATAGCGTCATGTGTCAGGCACAAGCAATCCAGTTGATTGCGCCTCGAGAGGTATCTCAATATCACAATTGGCTTCTCATCAGCTGTGGTGGTCAGGCCCAACATGGATGGTAAAACCTATTGAATTTTGGCCAACAACATCAACTGAACATGAAGATTTGATCAATATGTGACGTCTCCTGATTGAATATATCGCAATGCAGATGGCCGAACAAGTCTACAGTTTTTCCGACATTTAAAAATTGTTTTCTCTTTACAAGACCCGTATTTCTCGATTTTATATCATCCATTTTTCCAGAGATATCATCGTACCAGAGAATACTGGTGAGATGCGAATTTTTGGCAGATGGACTGTAATTCAAAAATGTTTCTATGTACGCTCGATAAGCGTAGGCATTGTTTGGAGGTGAAACTAGTTTTTGATTCAGGTATACATCCACCTGATTAAACATAGAATGCAAGAGATTGTTTACAGGGCCTGTATTTATTTTCGGCGCTGTACCCGCGGCAATTTCCGTAGAAGGAGATGTTATTTTTACTCTCAGACTAAGCATAGTATGCGCGAGATCGATATACTCATCACCCTGTTCAGGAATAACAAAACAACAGATGAATTATGTGTTAGGGAAGAAATTGGCTTATAATACACCCAATTGGAGACTTCGATAGTGGTTTGCGTCGGTGTGAGTGAAAATAATTCAAGTTCCGACTTAAGACACTCGCACGAGTGCGCATCTAGAAAAGCCATCTTGTTTCAGCTATCCAAAAATATCTGCAACCGTTCGTTGACGAGTCTTCTTCTTCTTCTTATTGTTCTTATTATTCTTCTTCTTTATTACTTTTCTCTTTATTACACTTTTATTTTTACGGGAGATACGTCGTGGTTAACGTTCGTGCGATAAATGAGGAGTTCCCAAAATTTTGCGCTTTTTATAACCAGACCCCCACATGAGAGTGTCAATTTTTTCAGAGGCTTTACGTTCGAGATTACTGCCTGATTCTCGCGCTCTCTCGCGAATAGCATCTTTCACAGCTATATTTCTATCGAGGATTTCAGCGGCTACGTTTACACCAGCTCGCAATGCCTCTTGTTCAACTGCTTCAGCGCCCTTTGTTAAAAGTGGTAACACTCGACGAAACAGGCCCCCGAGAAAGCTGCCGATATCGTGTCCTTGTTGATCAGGCGTTCCGATATATACATGGCTAATACCGCCGTACCCACGATGGCCCCATCCGTGCTACACACTGTCAAGATCATCCAGAGCAGCGTAATCAATCGTGGGACCTTTGGAAATGTAGTGTCACAGTCAACGTTCCCTGTTCGAATGGTATAGGATTTCCTAAATCGTCTCTTATATCGATTTCAATAGTGTGCAAGTTGTTGGGCAAGTGAGGTATATATATATATAGTGGCGTTGTAAACGATTTAATTTTTATCGAATCATACTGATAGTCGTCAGCATCAATGGGAACAACTCCTAAGAGGGGTGTTTGTGCATCGCCTGTAATATAGGTACGCAACTAAGTTCCCGTTGTTTTTTTTTTTATTCAAATGCAACTTTATAGTGAAAAAATGTTTACAAATGAATCATTCAAAATATTGCCCATCGCTAGCGACAACTTTTTCCCATCTGTCTGGCAGAGCTCGAATGCCGTCACGGTAGAAGTGTTCGTTTTTTGAGGCTATCCACGAATCAAGCCATTTTGAGATGTCTTCATACGAGCTGAACTGCTGATTAGCCAGAGCATGTGTCATCGAACGGAACAAGTAATAATCGGACGGCGCAATATCTGGGGAATATGGCGGGTGGGGTAGGACTTCCCATTTGAGCGTTTCTAAGTAGGTTTTAACGGGTTTGGCAACATGATGCCGAGCGTTGTCATGCTGTAGAATCACTTTTTCGTGCCTCTGCTCGTATTGTGGCCGCTTTTCGCGCAGTGCTCGGCTCAATCGCATCAATTAAGTTCGATACTGTTCCCCAGTGATGGTTTCGTTCGGGTTCAACAGCTCATAATAAATAACACCGCCCTTGTCCCACCAAATACACAGCAAAATCTTTGCAGCGTGAATATTCGGTCGAGCTGACGACGTAGAAGCATGACCGGGCAGTCCCCATGATTTTATTCTCTTTGGGTTGCTGTAATGAATCCATTTTTCATCATCCGTAACGATGCGATGAAGAAAACCCTTCTTTTTTGCCGCTGGAGCAGTTGTTCACAGGCGAAAAAACGACGCTCAACGTCTCTTAGCTTCAAATCATAAGGAACCGAAGTTCCTTATTTTTTAATCATTCCCAACGCATGCAATTGCTTGGAAATGGCTTGGCGGGCAACTCCTAATGCCGAAGCAAGCTCTTTTTGCGTTTGGTACGGATCCTCATCAAGCAATGCCTCTAATTCAGCGTCTTCGCAAGTTTTTGGCCTTCTTTCACGCGAACGGTCGTCAACATCAAAATCACCGTCTTTGAAGCGACGGAACGAATCACGGCATTTTGTTTCACTTAGTGCAGCATCTCCGTAACCTTTTTGGAGTTCTCGATGCTTTTCAGCTGCCGTTTTCTTCGAATAAAAGAAGACATTTTCACACAACCAAAAGTATATGACGCAGAAACAAAATCACTAATGTGTCAAAGCGATTTGTGTACCATATGTATAAGCTTGGTTCATGACGTTTTGGTTATGTCCCAATCGACCAGCACTTACTACTGGAGCTATCTCTTGAAAAACAGCGGGAACTTAGTTGCGCACTAATAGCTCTTGCAGATATCGGTGTATAGAAACATACTGCCTGGTATAACACCGTGAGAGATGCAGGCCTCGACCCTGTGTATTCGCAATGCGGTTCTATCATTACAGACCTAAAGGAATCTTTCGAGAATCCTAGTAGCCTTGCGATAGCGGGTGATACGTGAAAGTCGTGGTATCGTAGATCGTCGCATACGCGCGCCACTTCGACCTGCCCGCTCAGAAGCGATTTAAAGCGCAGATGACCAGCCACGTGAGGTAACTTATTCATACTCTCCGAAAGAGCGTCTATAGAACGATATACCATGGAACTTGGTTTCTATCCGCGCGTCGTCGATTTAAACCCGATAAATCATAATTACCATCCTCAAAAGTAACGAGATTTCCTACAGTAGGAACATGTGAAGGAGTCATCAGATAAGATACTTCCACATGGGAAACAGACCATTCTCCATGCAAACGTATCTGACGTGGTAGTTTTGTAATAAATTTCGTCGTCGTATTATCGGGAAAATACTGCATACTACTGTTGCTCGGTAGTACGACAAAGAAAGAGCTATCCTTGGAGCTCATACTTATGAAGGACGGTGATTCCGAGCGTTCTTTCTCTTTGTCCTCTTCCTCTTTTTCGTCTTCTCAGGTGGCGGAGAAACTCGTGTTTGCAATAATTCTGCCTCGTGGAAAATACCGCCCATAGTCTCGTTATTCAGATCGTGTGAAATATGCACGAATGGTTCTCGATTCATTGATATTCGTTGAATCTTGAATAACTCGTTACTTCAACCACGCTCGTATCCTTTCACGAATGCTGATATAGTTGTACTGATACGTACCAAGTCACTGACGCTGTATTTAGACTTTTTAAGTTTTTCTCGCGTTACGCTCGTAATGCAGTGCATAATTTTCTCGGGCTTTAGATGCATTTTCTTGGGTCACCTCGCTCGGAGGAATATGCGTTCCGCTGTGTCTAGTGTGATTATAAGCATATACAAAATTTTGTAAAACATCGATATAACGCTTATTTCTTGTGTATGTAAAGTAACGCCACATTCGCTCTTTTATTGTGCGATTAAAGCGTTCGGCATTCCAAGCTTTTTTATCGGGGTTACGAACAGCGCGAAAATCGATATTTTTTTTTTTGAGAATCTGCTGAAATGGAGTGCCGATAAAGTCTTTGCCACGAACAGTTTGCAATTGCCGCGGGCGACGATTGTTACTGCGCGCGAGGATGCGTGTGAGACCGCGGGCGACGATTGTTACTGCACGCGAGTATGCGTGTGAGACCACGGGCTACGTTTACGCTCGTTTTGTCACGCAAAGTCTCGACCCACGCGTATTTGCTCTATGGAAACAATACCGTTACAATCCCGTGTCATTTTTTTTACCGACGGCGCTGCGATCCAAATTGCGAACCAACGAAATTGCTTTAGATTAAATTTTTTTTGGTACGCTATCGATAATAAGTGTGTCATTGAGTCGAGATTAAACTTCGTTTATTAAATCGTCGTCGATTTTATTCTCGTAGATATCGAGTATTGCTACTTTTCGTTTTGACGAAATATTCGGTACTATATTATCGTACTCGACCAAGTGGAGATAACGCTGTAGAACCTGTTGATGCGCTATCCATTTCTGTCTCTCGCTCTTGTACGAGTGAGAGGTTAGAATTTCAATCATCTCAGAGTCGAGGCGCAATAGGGGTTCACCGGGAGTCTGTACAGAGGGCGACGGCTCTGTAATAGCAATGTAGTAGTAGCAGTAGTAGCGAGACCTGTGAGACGATATATGTTACCATGAGAAATAAGTACCATCTTTCTGACATATTCCATGACTCGTGTAGGCCAAGACAGGCACAAGAAGCAACTAGCAAAAATCCGAAAAAGTGCTCGACGACGATCCTCCTCTTACCGCTCCAATTTACTCTTTTGGCGGCTAGTCGTCGAAGAATTGTCGCGTGCCTCCGAAGATGATTCTTTTGCACGTTGTTCAGACTCACGTTTCCCTGTAAACGTTCAGAGCACACTCGCATATACACCGTATGAGCGCTACATCTGCTTTGCGCAAAATTGCGAGTCATTGCTCTTGTTTCAGATAACACAGCGCTTGCAATATGATTATTTGCTTTTTATGGAGAGGTCCGCGCAACGCCATTACAAACGTATTACTGGTACATCGCGCATCGCATCGCGAACCTTTATTGCTTTTTGAGGCACGTGAACGTAATAGTATTCGTCATTGGGAAATATAGAGGCGCGAAATCAACAATTATCAGGCGTCGATAGTTTCAAATCGAATAATAGATAGCCGTGCGGTGCAGATGTTGAATCGAAATATACGTCCTGCAAAAATCTTGGGACATACTTGGCGTGCTATATGTTGAATTTGCGCGCGATCTTGCGGATTTTTGAAGACAACGATATAATTAGCGTTTAAGAAGATATCGTGCTGCCTGTAATCCTGATGGAAGATATTTTGCGTGATGAAGATGACACTAAGATTTTTATGATGGCTACCTTTGGTGAAAAGATCGACCACGGTATTGTTCGATGCCTCGCGCATTAGATCGTCAATGACCACACGTTTGGGCCTTGTATCACTCGAGTAGTCTGCTGCTTGCGGTAAACCCCTAAGGAAATTCGATTTTATCACCGTACTCTGAATACCCGGACTGCCAGTCTGAGTAATAAAAAAGTATACGCTCGAACGGGACATCCGTCAATTCGCGCATGTATTTAAAGAATTTTTTGACAAAATATGTTCTACCACAGCCCGTAGGACCGCTTATCACGGCTGTCCATGGATGTTTCCAACGTGTATCCATATCGATAAGTGTCTATCAAAATCAATCAGCTGACTCTTAAGTAAGCTTATACCGCGCCGTCAGCTATTTTCGCGGCCTTGACGAGCTGATAACGCACGGCGCGCCTGTACTAGCTGCTGAGGCGTGGGCCCATGTATAAGCTGATGTTTACACCGTATGTAAATTAAATAACAATAGTTTTTAATGTCTCACAAATAAAGCAATAGTGTCATTTCACTATGCATACATCTCTATGTGCAAAATTTACGAATTATGTAATTCTAAACAGCAATATTTTATCTACGGAGATAGCACGAGAAAGTCAGAACAAAAAAAAACACTCGATAAGAAAGACGGGACAAAAAGAATCAACGATGAGAAATTCAGAACAACACGGAACGGTAGAGAGATAACAGCTACTGCTACGAATAGCAGCACAAAAAGAACGGTTTTATACATAATAAATCAACATTTTTGTTTTTAACGTATTGTACACAGTAAATACGATACATGAAATTAGACAAAAAGATTATTTTTAAATATCGCAAACTCAACCGTAAAACTATATACTTTTTTGCGTCATACTAATTAGCGTATTTCACAATAGCCGTACGGTACAGTAGAGTACATCCCGTGCCGCTCTCGCTTCGTGTTAACAGGTTCGCATGATTTTGTTTTTTTACGCGTTACTACATAATGAAATTCTGTGCGTCGAATAGCGTCGAATTTAAAAATAATAGGTACGCTCCTAGCTCCTATCACGAAATATCGTAATGCGTTATAATTTACGTGACGACTATTGGCAAAGTTTAACGTGATACCCTTTACTTTACATTTTTCAATAATCGTACCGTCGGGTTTACGAACAAGGTATGCGTAAAATGTTGGTCCTCCCGAAACGAACGAACTTATATAACTACGAGACCCGTATTCGCTTAATTTATCCGTGAGATCCCCCCGAAATTGACCGATTCGCTCGAGATACACACCCTCAGACTCCTTGTACAACGCTATAAAACGCTCTATTGCTTCCTCGACATCGTTACACTCTGCTGGCGGTCCACTCGCCTCCTGTTTTATTTTTACGAATGTATCGATGTAGTCGGCAAAATGACCGCCTCGTCGCGTTGTCGAGTCATACTGCGTAACAACGTATCGCCAAATTTCATCGTTACTCGTCACCTTATATCCGAGCGACATAGAATTTCTCAGCTCGTCCACGACCCATGTGCCGTCAAACGCTCGCTCAGACGTGGCATCGTGTGTGCAGCGAGCGGATGGGTCCATGTTTGTACAGCACGTTCTACACAGGGGGAACAGTAGTTTCCCATGCATGCGAACAGGCAGTACGGAGGTATACAAATCGCGCGGTGCTACTACGGTACACTTCACAAGACGATCGACCACACTTAGATCGTTTTCAAGTCCTAAGAGTTCTCGACACGCGTCACCTATGTACAATTTCGGATGTCCAACAGAATATTTTCCATTCTTACACACCCATGGATACAGCGAGCACACATCCACATAGCGTATCTGCTCCCCATTCGCGACGTCGTATAAGCTTACAAAATTTTCCGTTCGATCGCCAAAGAATGCATGGTGTGGTTCGAGAGAACGACATTTCCTCGCTATTCTCGAGTAATCTGTCAAAATCGCATTCCCATACTTCGGTGTACCCTTTCGATCTAGTTCGCCCGGAAATAAGAACGGTACGCTCGTATCGCTCATCCACTGTATCACCGATCTTCGTTCGAGAATCTCTATTCACACCAACCATCGCGGACATCCATTCCAAAAGCAGCCGTAAAATTGAAGAACGTTATCGACCCCTGCCTGCACGTAGTATCCGTCGACTGCCGGCAAGCCGGTCAGAGGGCAATACTCTTTCGTGCGTCCAGCATGAGCGATAACGCAGTTGCGCTATCAGGTGTGTAGGAAAGAAGCCGTCGACGATTCGTCGTGCGGATTCGGCGTCTTTGAGTTCTGGTGGTACCCGGGCCCCTAGTTTACCGGTCACGATTTTGTAACCATTACCCGAGGGATCCTGATCCACCTGCTCGCAGCGCCTCTTCCAGCAACGCGTCTTGCTGTCTCGTATCGCGCTCGTCAGTGCCTTTTGTGCTGTCTTATATGCGGCCTGGAGGTTTTCCCTTTCGGGTTATCCCTAAGCCCTCGTTACTAGTCGTCGGCTTGCCAAGCAGACCCTGCGCAGCTCGGCTATTTCGTCCGTCCACCAGTAATATGGCTAAATGTTCTGTCGATGTCGTCGTTTCGGCATTGTACTGTTGCACAGCCAGTCCGTCAGTTTGGCCGTCTCGTCCACCGTCTTTCCGCCCTTTGCCGGCCAGTCAGCTCAGAGGGGACTTTGGTTATTGGTGCTGGTGCTACCACCAGCTCCTCTGAAAAATTTTGTACGTCGAGTTTGTTGAGGTTCCGCCGCGGGGGGTGCTGGGTCCTCGTCCGTCTCGTCGCCGTTTGTCCTGCCACTTCGAAGACAATGTACTGGTGGTTGCTGGCCGTATAGCCGTTGAACACTCGCCATTGCCCTATCCGTGACGATATTCCGTCCGATGTCATTGTGACGTCAGGGATGGAGTCTCCAAACCGTGGTCGTCTGTACGTCGGTATGTTCCCCGTATTGGCTACTACCAGGTCGAGCCTTGCGGCCATCTCCAGCAGCAACCGTCCACGTTTGTTCGTTGCTGTCATTCCCCACTCGATCGCCCGCGCGTTGAAGTCGCCCCCGATAATAACGACTCCAGGCAGATGCCTGATTCCATCCTCTAGGAGCGCTACTTTTCTCTTGAAATCCGCCGCGGTGCAGTTGGGTGTCAGGTAGACGCTGGCGTACGTGACAGCACCGACCCTTGCCCAGACGTAATCGTCCCCGACACCACAGTTAGTTATTCGAGATTGGGCAGCGCCCCTTACCCAGATAGCTGTGGTCTCCGTCTCATTCGTAATGTACGTTTGTGTCGTTCTTCTCCTGTACGGTTCGCACAGGATCAGAATGTCAACGTCAAGTTCGTCAGCTATCTGTGGTAGTAACATGTCTGCTGTCCTACTCCTGTTCAGGTTTCCCTGTATTATTCTGTCCATCATCCGGCCTGTTTCTTGCACTCCTCCAGCGCGGCCCGGAACATCGCGCACCCTCCGGATCCGGCGAGGTGCGCTACGTCCTTATGACCGACCTCGGTGCACAGAGGGCAGACCGGTTCGTTTTTGCAGTCCGTCGCGTTATGTCCATGTGTGCCGCGCTTTCGGCAGCAATTTGTCCTGTCCATGTTTGTACAGTTTGCCTTTACGTGACCATACGCGTCGGAACTCGTCACGTCCGTCCGGTTCGTTTGCGTCTGCCTGTAACTTTAACAGACACAGGCCGTTTTTGGTCTTCCTCAGAGTCGTCACCTGCACGTGGTTCCTCTTCGGATCAACCGTCGTCCGTATTTTTCGTACTATGTCCGAGTACGTCATGCCTTTTTCCGGCTTAACCAGGACGACCGTCACCCGATGCCGGGGAGTCGGCTTGTTCCGGTCAGCCTTGGGTTTTTCGCTCGTCCGTTTTTCTCTCTTGTCCGGTTTTTTCCTTGTCACCGTCTGCCAGGCTGCGACCAGTTCCGTCGTCGAAGGCCTCTTTTGGGAGAACTCCGGCGTGGTTCCAGTTGGTTCCCGTTTGCGTTTCGTCCGTGGCGTTTCTTCGTTATTCGTTTTAGTGGTCGTCATTGTGCTGTCTGTAAAACGTCCTCTCGAAACCGCTTCCGTGCGCTTATGCAGCGCCGTGTCCGCGGCCTCAAGGATCGTCTTGATACCCGTTTTCACTGTCATGTTCATGTTTTTTTGTATGGCCGCTGCCTCGGCCATTTTTGTCGCAGTCTCGTGAATGAGCTGTAATAGCTCCGTTAAGTCGTGTGTGCTGTTGTCGGCAGCGGAGAGGTAACTGTCCGCGCTGCCTCCACTCGATACACTGTCCGTCCTATTTCGTTTTAGTGGATTTAGTCGTGTCCTGTCGGTCTCGTTGTTGTCTTTGTCTTTCGTCTTCCTCCTCGTGCACAAATTGCGGCCCTCAAAATCCATGCCGCTGCCCGTGGCCACCGGGGCTCTCACCCGATCGGAACCAGGGGTGGATTGTCCCTGTGAAGGGGTTACCACTCGAGGTATTTCCTTGTTTTCTTTGTGCATTGTCCATTATGTTGTTCCGTCTCGCTAGTGGTTCCTCGGGGTCGCGACTCCCCGTACCGCGCTGGAGCAACGCACGGTCCCTGAGGCCCCCTCCACCTCCCTATTTGTAAAGTGTCCCTCCTTGTATAGTCTGCGTGAGTATGATTGCCCGTAGTGACAAACCGAAACCCATCCATGGGGAGAGCCCTTTTATATGGATCCCCTTCATTCGCTTTTCGGGAAACCCCGTCTATAAAGGTCCCCGAGCATTCGCTTTTTGGGCGACCACGTTTATAGGGGTCCCCAAGCATTCATTCTTCCAATTTGGCACTGAGCGTGCTTGAATGAGTGTTCGCGTCATGTATATGTGTGGGTATTTGTGTGTCGAGTCCGTTAGTTTCCCCTCCTGCTGGCTTGCAAGTTAGGTACTCGGCCCCCCCACCACGACGAGGTGGACCTGCGGGAGGGTTATTATTATTATTATTATTATTATTATTATTATTATTATTATTATTATTATTATTATTATTATTATTATTATTATTATTATTATTATTATTATTATTATTATTATTATTATTATTATTATTATTATTATTATTATTATTATTATTATTATTATTATTATTATTATTGTTGTTATTATTATTATTATTATTATTATTATTATTATTATTATTATTATTATTATTATTATTATTATTATTATTATTATTATTATTATTATTATTATTATTATTATTATTATTATTATTATTATTATTATTATTATTATTATTATTATTATTATTATTATTATTATTATTATTATTATTATTATTATTATTATTATTATTATTATTATTATTATTATTATTATTATTATTATTATTATTATTATTATTATTATTATTATTATTATTATTATTATTATTATTCACTCCCATGGGCCCACCTCGTCGTCGTGGGAGAGCCGAGTACCTAGCCTGCAAGCCAGCAGGAGGGGAAACTAACGGACCCGAACAACAAAAGTTATGGTTATGGCGTGTCATAAAACATCATTACCCCAAGTGAGCGATGCCCTTCTGGCCAATCTCACTGCCGATTCCGATCGGGTGCAAGCCCCGGTGGTCGGCGCCGGTCCCACGGAGTTTGGGGGGACCAATTGCACGCGGTCAAAAACAAAAAGAAAAAAAACAAAAGCATCGAAGTCGACCGGCTGAGTACGAGAAGCATAGACAGCGCTGACAATGATGACGGAGAAAGTTCAACCAGTCCCGGTATTCAGTCTGATAAAGAGTACATTCTCCTCGTGAAGTGCGAGGAGATCTTACGGAACATGAAAACTGTGACGAACAGGCAACGGAACGTCCCCATGGACATTAAAAATGGCCTGTCAGTCTTGGAGGATACTCTAGATGCTCTTAAGCATCTAAGGAAAGAGGCAAAGCAGACGGAGAACCGGCCGAGCGCTAAGAGGGCCGCCTCTTCTAGTCCGCAGGCCATAGTGCTCGAAAAGAAAACGAGAACCATGGATCCCAACGCTTCCACTGCTCCATGGTCAGAGGTCGTTCAGCGGAAACAAAGAAAGAAAAAACCCGAGCAAAAGGAGGATGTAAAGGTCGTAAGAACACTAAAACCCATAGTTTGGAAAAAGACGGCTGAGGACGGTGCGGCGGATCAAGAACAAAGGATGGGGAATGCTGGACCGAGCAAAAAAAAAAAGGCCAGGCCCAGACCTGAGGCAATACTAATCAAGCCTGCAGGAGGCCGCTCGTACGCTGAGGTACTTGGCATTGTAAAACAGAGTGTAAAACCAGAGAACACGAATACACTGGTCAAATCCATCCGCAAAACGGAAGGAGGAGGAATTCTGCTCGAATTTGGAGCAGGGTCTGAAGGCAAGGACGTATTCTGCGAGGCAGTCCAACAAGCCCTTGGAGAAAAAGCTGAGGTGTCCAGTCTTAAGCCCAGAGCCTGTCTGGAAATTAAGGATTTGGACTGTCTAGTGGATAAAGAAGAAGTAGAAGAAGCCCTTCGGCGTATTGAGCCGCAGCTTGGGGACTTCAAGATATACATCACCCCTACAAGCGACAGAGGCCAGCGAGGTGCCATTGTTGACATGAGCGAAGCGTCAGCCACCAATCTCTTGAACGCAGGCAAAATAAAGATTGGCTGGGTGAACTGCCGGATCAACAGGCGCGTCATAGTGCCCCGCTGTTTTAGATGCCTGGGTTTCGGCCACGCTGCAAGAGGCTGCAAGAACCCAGATCGCAGTGGCCTTTGCCGCAGATGTGGAGCGGAGGGGCATAAGGCTAAAGACTGCACCGGGAAAGAACACTGTGTTCTGTGTGCAGAAAATGAGGGATTGGACCGAACACAATCTGCCCATAAGCTGGGATCCAGGTGGTGTGAGACCTTCAGAAAGGCCCTCCAGGAAGCTAAGCAGAAATGGCGATGATCCGTTTAATACAGGCGAACTTAAATCGGAGTAAAACGGCAGATGACTTGCTTCTGCAACTTGCTGCAGAGAAAGAGGCAGACCTCTTACTCATTAGCGAGCCGTACCGATCAAAGCGACCTTCCGTATGGTTCCTGGATCTTCTGGGCACGGCAGCCATTTGGACCAGAGATGCTAGCAGGGCCTACGTGACACTGAGGGGCGCAGGACGTGGTTTTGTCTGGGTTCGGTTCGGAAAAATCACATACTTCAGCTGCTACTTTACTCCAAATGAGCCTATCCAGGAGTTTCGCACAAAGCTTGGAGAACTGGAGGATCAAATTCGCAACACGAGGGGTCCCGTAGTCGTGGCAGGGGATTTCAACGCCAGAGCAACTGAATGGGGCATGCCCGCTCAAGACCCGAGGGGTAGAGACGTCATATAGATGGCTGCCAAGACAGAGCTCCTCGTTCTAAATGAAGGATCGATTCCTACGTTTCGACGCCCTGGATATGCGGAGACAATCCCTGATATTGGCTTTGCATCGGAAGATCTATTTCCTTTAGTCCGCGAATGGAAAGTGCTCGAGGATTATACTGGGAGTGACCACCAGTATATCTCACTCCAAATCGGGGATAGACCCCAACAACAACGCCCTGGTCACCGAGATAAACCCATGGGTTGGAACCTCGAAAAGATGGACGCAAGCAAGTTCAGGGAGACGATCGTTGCGGACATGACAACAACAACAGAGGATAAAAGTAGCAAAGCAGCAGAACTGAAAGTATCTGCTTCAATGTCTCTCATTAAGAGAGCCTGCGATGCGGCCATGCCAAGGAGGGGGAACCGCAGAGGAAAGCAGCCTATATATTGGTGGACATCGGAAATTGCCGACTTGCGTAGAGAATGCCTGAAACGCCGACGTATTGCACAGCGCGCTGGAAACCGTCCGGAGGCAAATTTACGATCCGCAGAGCATAAGGTAGCCAAAAAACAACTTAGGCGGGCCATAAGCCTTAGCAAAGCCCACTGCTAGAGAAAATTAATCAACGACATCGACAGTGACCCGTGGGGGCTGGGATACAAAATTGTAGCCCAGAAACTAGGAGCACTGAAACCAGCAAGTGCGATGAAAACGGCTACGGTAGAGAATATCGTCTCCAAGCTCTTTCCATCCCATCCTGTAAGAACTGAAAGTGAGTTGGGTGAGAAGAAGGCCCCGGGCCCGGATGGTATACCTGGATAAATCCTTAAAGTCACTTTCCGCGAAAAGCCAAACCTCTTGACGGAAATGTACAACAAGTGCCTGGAGGCGGGGTGTTTTCCAGCCCGCTGGAAGATAGCAAAACTCGTGCTCATTTCGAAAGGCAAAGGGGATCCTGAGCACCCATCCTCTTACCGACCACTATGTATGCTAGATGTTGCAGGTAAGATCTACGAGAAGCTCATACGCAGGAGGCTTACGACCGCTATTAAAGCAGCTGGGGACTTATCACCGAAGCAATATGGCTTTAGAACAGGACGATCAACCATCGATGCGGTCCTCGAAGTTGCAGAGGCAGTGACATCGGCGGAAAGCCACAATCATTTCTCACGTCGGGTAGTCCTCCTTATAACGCTTGACGTGAGAAACGCTTTTAATTCCGCTAGGTGGATCGATATGCTAGATGCCTTGAAGGATACTTTCCAAATCCCTAAGTACTTACTCCGCGTGATCCGTAGCTACCTGAAGAATCGTATCCTGCGCTACGAGACCCAGGAAGGATGGCAAGAGAAAGAAATAACAGCTGGAGCTGCACAGGGTTCTGTCCTTGGACCAGACCTTTGGAATGTCGCATATGACAGCCTGCTACGCTTGGAGATACCAGAAGAGACCCGCTTAGTGGGATATGCCGATGACGTCGCAGTTCTTATAGCAGCACGTACCGTGGAGCAGGCCCAACTCAAGCTGAACAGGATTATGCGCGCTGTCAACAAATGGATGGCACAACATGGGCTGTCTCTAGCAGCGCATAAAACGGAAATTGTCATTCTGACCAAGAAGAGAATCCCAACCATCCTCCCTTGGCAGGTTGGGAATGAATCGATCGTATCAAAACCGTCAGTGAAGTATCTTGGAATCACGATTGATATCCGCATGAGCTTCTCGAAGCATCTAAGGAAGACAGCTGATAAAGCAGCGGTACGTGTTACTGCCCTTAGCAAACTGATGGCCAACACTGTTGGGCCGAGGTCCAGCAAAAGGCGGACACTAATGACAGTAGTAAGATCTGTACTACTGTATGGTGCAGAAGTTTGGGCAACAGCACTAAAGATAGAGAGAAACCGACGGAAACTGCTGCAAATTCAAAGACGCAGCGCATTGAGGGTTACATCGGCCTACAGAACAGTCTCTGAACCAGCGGTCTTGCTCATAGCAGGAGCCATTCCTGTCGATCTCTTAGCCTATGAGCGTAGAGCACGCTGGCTACGAAGAGGAACAGTCGTCCAGCATCAAATTGATGCCGAGGAGAGAGAAAGAACCCTGGAAGCATGGCAAGCAGCTTGGACTGCAGAAACGAGAGGCAGGTGGACAGCACGGCTGATACAAGATATTAAACCTTGGTTGGAGAGGGAACATGGTGAAGTTGGATATTACGTGACGCAGTTCTTAAGTGGGCACGGATATTTCTGTTCGTACTTAAACAAAATTGGGAAGATGGCATCTGGTGAATGTCTGTATTGCGAAGGTGTCCCGGATAACGCTTGCCATACGTTCTTTTCTTGTAGGAACTGGGAAGAAAAACGCAGGAACTTGGAAACTGCGGTTGGTGGAATAACTCCGGACAATATAGTGAATGAAATGCTCCGAGGAGTAGAACATTGGGAACAGGTGTCACAATACGCGGAAACAATCCTGCGATCGAAGAAGGTAAACCTTGATCATTACCAAGTGTAGTCACATCAGACAATGAGTAAATAGAGAGCCCCTGTGGCGTCAATAATATGGTCCTAGCCCGAAGTAATGTGTTAAACGGTCCCAGGCTAGGTTCCAGGAGTAAACAAGAGGTTTAGGGTTTTAGTTGGTATGCCATAATGGTGACTCCGACACACGGAAAGTCTTGTGCCTTCTATGGCGCATAAAGTGTTTCCCCCCCTCTTAAAAGATTATTATTATTATTATTATTATTATTATTATTATTATTATTATTATTATTATTATTATTATTATTATTATTATTATTATTATTATTATTATTATTATTATTATTATTATTATTATTATTATTATTATTATTATTATTATTATTATTATTATTATTATTATTATTATTATTATTATTATTATTATTATTATTATTATTATTATTATTATTATTATTATTATTATTATTATTATTATTATTATTATTATTATTATTATTATTATTATTATTATTATTATTATTATTATTATTATTATTATTATTATTATTATTATTATTATTATTATTATTATTATTATTATTATTATTATTCCCTCCCGGTTGGCTGCCACCTCGTCGCGGTGGGGGGGCCGAATCGCGGCGGCATGTCAAGCCAGGCATGTAGCCGCGTGCACAAAGAGCAGTCATATGGGAAGGAGACCCAGAATAAGAAAACCAACATGGAGAGTCCAATAGAAGTGCAGATTAGGGTGCAGGGGCACGGAACCCCAGTACCGGCGCCTTCAGGGGGTGGGCAAGCGGGCCCCTGGGCGTCGTCATCGAGCGACCGTAATGAAGCGAACATTGCAGCAGCGGTGGATCACTTGACCGCTGTAGCATCAAATGCTACAAGTGAAGCAAAAGGTCGGGCAACACCCCCGTTGAAGCGGCAACAACACGCGCCAAACGACGGGAACGGAAACAAGGATGACAGCGGAAAAGCTAGAGAGATCTCCCCAGTGAAAGACCACCTGGAAAAAATAATAAAAGAAGAGGCGGAGCACCTGCAGACATGCCAAGAGACTCTGAAGAAAATGAGGGCCGCAACAGGCAGACAAAAGAATATCAGCATCGATATCAAGAATGGCCTTTTAGTGCTGGAAGACGCGATAGATGCGTTAACCTACCTCAAGAAGGCGAGAGAAAGAGCCGAGCCACGGGTGAGAGAACTTGAAACTCAAGCGACCCAGGCAAAGTGCATAAGCGGGAAAAAAAGGGAAGCCACAAGTCCGCTAGAAAAGGAACGGGAGAAAAAAAGAAAAGACGAAGAAAGAGACGATGAGCTGACCTCACACGAAGAAAACGCGGTGGCCAAGGAACCCCGATGGCAAGAGGCCCGCAAGAGGAAGAAAAAAATAGCGGCAGACACAGAAAAAAAAAAAAGAAAATAGAGAAGCGGACGGAAGCCAAGGCAAAAACCAGCAAACAAGAAAAAAAGCTCCGAAAGCCCGTCTTGAAGCTATCTGCATTAAACCAGGTAAGAACATGTCCTATGCAAACGTTCTCCAAAATATAAAAGAGAACATAGTCCCTCAAGAATTCGGCGCTGAAATTAGGGCCATCCGGCAGACTAGCGAAGGCAATGTACTGCTAGAACTAGGAAACAAGACAGAAGACTCTGAAAGGTTCAGCAATGCTCTCAGTAAAGCGCTGGGAGGTAGCGCACTGGTCAAGAGCCTAGCCCCGAAAACTTCAGTCGAGATCAGGGACCTAGACTGCCTGACGGAAAAGGTGGACGTCGAGGAGGCACTGAAAAGAGACTTTCCCGACATCGGCGAGCTCACGGTGAACGTCACGGCACCGAACGCGAGGGAACAACGCGTAGCGATAGTGCAGCTGAGCGTAAAAACTGCCACAAGGCTCCTCCAGCAAGCCAAGATAAAGATTGGATGAATAAACTGCCGAGTAAGACAGAGGGCCGTGGTAACTCGATGTTTCAAGTGCCTTGGCTACGGCCACGCAGCTAGGGTATGCAAAGGTCCGGACAGAAGCAACCTCTGCTTTAAGTGCGGATCGACAGAGCATAAAGCAAGGTCCTGCAAGGCGCCGGGACAATGCGTGATCTGTGAAGAAGAAAGAAACCACATCGCTGGCTCGGGACAATGCAAGATATTCAGAGAGGCCCTGGAGGAGGCCAAGAAAAAAATAAAATGACCCGTATTCTCCAGGCAAACATGAACAGGAGCAGAGTAGCGAACGAATTACTCTACCAGTTAGTCGCAGAGAAAAACGTAGACTTCGTCATCATCAGCGAACAATACAAGGATCGGAATCCTCCGTCTTGGTTCTCTGATTTGCTTGGCACCGCGGCAATCTGGATCCCTGACCTGGGGAAAGTGCCGGTGAAGAGCCACGGACGCGGCAGGGGCTTTGTGTGGGTTAAAAGTGGAGAAGCAACCTTCATCAGCTGTTACTTCACACCAAACGAGACTTTCCGGGAGTTTCAGGTGAAGCTCGACGCCTTGGAGGATGAGATCCTTAACCTAACAGGGGATATCGTCGTCGCAGGGGACTTCAACGCAAAAGCATTAGAGTGGGGAATGCCATACCAGGACAGCCGAGGGAGATCCATCATGGAAATGGCCGCTAGGAGAGGCCTCATTGTACTAAACGCCGGGAGCACCACCACGTTCCGACGCCCTGGGTACACAGAGACCATACCCGACTTCACTTTCGCGACTAAGGGGCTAGTGCCCCTGATCGAAAGATGGAAGGTAGAAGAGGACTACTCTGGTAGTGACCACCAATATATCGCCTTTGATGTAATGGAAAGAACTAACCTACAGACGCAGCCACCGGAAAAACGCAAGAGAATACTGCAAGAACGAACGAAGAAAGATTTGCCGCTGAGATCTCTGAAGGCGTGGAAATGGCGAATGTAAATGGGAATAGTACCTCAGCCACAGAAGCTCTCGTGGAATCTACCATGAAGCTTATTACCACAGCCTGCAAGGCCTCTATGCCACGGGTACATCCGCGACAGGATAAACGACCCGCCTACTGGTGGACCCCAGAGATCGCGGAACTGCGACGCCGATGCCACCGACTGCGGAGGGAAGCACAGCGCACAAGAAATCGGGCTGATGCGAATACCCTTTCTGCAACACATAAGGCCGCGAAAAAAGAACTACGACGCACTATAAACAAGAGCAAGAGAGGCTGCTGGGAGAAACTTATGGACGACGTAAACAGAGACCCATGGGGGCTGGGATACAAGATTGCTGCCCAAAAATTAGGGGCACTCAAACCATTTAGCGTCATGGACGCTGCCACCATGGAAAAAATTGTTGATGCACTCTTCCCCACTCATCCTGAAAGAACGGAGACAGAGGCAGGCGACATAGGAGAAGTGCCACTGTTTACCAGAGAAGAACTGGAAAAGGCGATTCTGTCCTTACGAAACAAAAAAGCGCCCGGACCTGATGGCATCCCGAGCGAAGTCCTGAAAATGGTAAACTGGCTGTGCCCGGACGTGTTACTTAATATGTATAACGCGTGTCTGACAACGGGAACTTTTAGTAACCGCTGGAAGGCCGCACGGTTAACACTAATCAATAAAGAAAAAGGGAATCCAGAGCTGCCGTCGGCATACCGGCCATTGTGTATGCTGGATACAGCAGGGAAAGCCTTAGAAAAACTTCTGCGGGCACGATTACACAAGGCAATCGAGGACGCGGGAAACCTCTCTCCGAAGCAATACGGGTTTAGGGCAGGGCGATCGACAGTGGACGCAGTCCTAGAAACGAAGGAAGCAGTTAGAAGAGCGGAAGCCCGAAACCAGCTAACACGACGCATAGTCCTTCTGGTCACGCTAGACGTAAAAAACGCGTTTAACTCCGCTAAGTGGAGTGACATGCTTGAAGCGCTTGAGACAACGTTCCACATACCGGAGTATCTATTACGAATGTTCAATAATTATCTGAAGAAACGCAGCCTACTTTTCACCACCAAAGAAGGGCGACGGAGAAGGAAGGTTACTGCAGGGGTGGCTCAAGGCTCGATACTCGGGCCGGACCTCTGGAACATAAACTACGATAGCCTGTTACAAACAACCATGCCTGAGGAAACGGTAATGGTTGGCTACGCGGATGACATCGCAGTGCTCATCGCTGCTCGGGACACTGAGAAGGCGCAACTGAAGCTAAACCAAGTGATGCGCACCGTAAACAACTGGATGACAGACCATGGATTGGTTCTAGCCCTAAACAAAACAGAAATAGTCATTCTCACCAAAAGGAGGATCCCTACGATCCTGGAAATGCGCGTAGGAAATGAGCTGGTAGAGACAAAACCGATGGCCAAATACCTTGGGATCGTGATCGACAATAAGCTAAGCTTTCTCGAGCACATCAAACGAACAGCGGATAAAGCAGCCAAAGGGGTCACAGGACTGAGCAGGCTCATGGCAAATGTCAGCGGCCCAACAGCCAGCAAACGCCGACTTTTGATGACTACTGTCCAATCGGTTCTACTCTATGGTGCCGAAGTGTGGGCGGATGCCCTCAGCAAAGAAACGCACCGAAAACGGCTAGCCCAGGTGCAAAGGCGGAGCGCACTCAGAGTCGCCTCAGCCTACAGAACAGTATCCGAACCAGCGGTTCTGGTGATTGCAGGGGTCATCCCTATTGCTCTTCTCGCCAGAAAACGCAAAGCGATCTATGAGCGGAAAACTGAGGTAGGTAAGAGAACAGCATCGGAAGAGGAGAGAGCGCGGACAATGGAAGAATGGCAAACATCTTGGGACGCTGAAAGGAGAGGACGATGGACTGCGACACTAATAACAAATGTCAAGGCGTGGATAGAGAGAAAACACGGAGAAGTGGGATACTACCTGACCCAATTCTTGACTGGTCACGGGTACTTCAACTCGTACCTGCACAAAATGGGGAAGGTCGAATCTCCGAACTGCCCTTATTGCCCGGGTATTAACGACGACGCTAACCACACGTTTTTCCACTGCGGAAGGTGGTCGCAGAAAAGAACTACTGTGAAAAGTGAAATGGGCCCGCTGTCACCATATACGGTCGTAGCGAACATGCTGAACAACGAGATAGCCTGGAGACGGGTAACACAGTATGTCGAGAGCGTTCTGCGGATAAAAAAAACGATATGGGGTAGTAAGTTAATAAAAGAGTAAAGAAACGAGAGAGAAGAGTCGAAGAACGCAGAGAGCCCATTGAGCGAAGGTAAACGAGCCTAGTCTGAAGTAATGTGATAAACGGTGCCAGTGTCTTAGAAGAGGGAGGTGTTTTAGTGGGCAGTCCAGCACGGGAGCCCCACACCCCGTGCGTAAACTGCAGTTCACCTCCCTTAAAATTATTATTATTATTATTATTATTATTATTATTATTATTATTATTATTATTATTATTATTATTATTATTATTATTATTATTATTATTATTATTATTATTATTATTATTATTATTATTATTATTATTATTATTATTATTATTATTATTATTATTATTATTATTATTATTATTATTATTATTATTATTATTATTATTATTATTATTATTATTATTATTATTATTATTATTATTATTATTATTATTATTATTATTATTATTATTATTATTATTATTATTATTATTATTATTATTATTATTATTATTATTATTATTATTATTATTATTATTATTATTATTATTATTATTATTATTATTATTATTATTATTATTATTATTATTATTATTATTATATACAAGGAGTTGCGGAATCCTTTTTACGGATATCCTCCAGTCTTTTGAACTGGGGGGGTATGTGGGACTCCCAAAAAAATAGGCCTACCCACTAAACCGCCCTCTCCTTGTTGTCCTCCCCCAGGGGTTCTGTCCGTGTTCGTCCGTTCGTCTTGCTGTCTGTAACCTGTCGCGTCACTTCAGTCTGTCTGCTCGGTTAGGTGAGGCAGCCGTCTACGTTTTTTCGTCGCAGTATCGTCTCTGTATAGGTGGCAACTAGTTGCCACCATTCTGTCGAGTGGAGCATCACCTGAACAATGTTGTCCGGGGTGATGCTGCCAACAATCGTCTCCAGTCCCAGTCGGAGTCCTGTCCAGCGGTCGCACACAAAAAATGTGTGTTCCGCGTCGTCTCGTTCGTGTCCACAGTACTTACAGTCTGGCGTCCGTACTCTGTCCATGTTATAAAGGTACCGTCTAAAGTAACCGTGTCCCGTCAGGAACTGGGTGATGTAAAAATTTACGTCCCCAAAATCCCTTTCGATCCACGGTCTCAGGTCCTTTATTAGTCGTCTTGTCCAGTTGCCTGTCGCTCTTTCTGTCCATTGTTCGTGCCAAGTCTGTATCGTCTTGTCACGTTCCGCGACTGCCGCATCCTCCCGTCTTATGTCCGCGCTTCTCCCGTAGATCCTCTTTCGCTCGAAAGCTAGGAGGTCCACGGGGATTACGCCCGCAACCACCAAGACTGCTTGTGCAGAGACAGTTCGGTAGGAGCAGGCGATCCTCAGCGCACCCTGTCTTTGTACCGTTGTCATGGCGTGGCAGTACTTCTTTGTCTTCAGGGCATCTGCCCAGATCTCCGCGCCGTACAGGAGGATCGAGTGGGCTGTCGTCATTAGGAGTCGTCGTTTTCCCGGTCTCGGCCCGTTTGTGTTGGCCATTAGGCGGCTTAAGGATGCTATTCTCTTAGCCGCCTTCTGGCATGTTTTTTGTATATGAGGCCAGAAGGTCATCTTCGTATCTAGGGTCACTCCCAGGTACTTGACTTCACCTCCGGCCTTGATTTCATCCGTCCCGACCCACATGGGTAGTCTCGTCTGTATGCGTCTTCTGCTAAGGAAAGTCAGTTCTGTCTTTTCTGTTGCGAGTTGTAGTCCGTGGTCCGTCATCCAACGGCCCACTCGCCGCATCGTCTGGTTCAGTTTTTGCTGTGCCAGGTCTGGAGATCGCTCGGTGATCACCGCCGCCACGTCGTCAGCGTAGGCGACAAGGAAAACGCCAAGCGGCAATTCCAGCCTGAGCAAGCTGTCGTAGAGTCCGTTCCAAAAGTCTGGTCCCAGTATGGACCCTTGTGCAACCCTCGCGGTGATTTGTCTCGTCACCGGTCCTTCAGTCGTCTCGTACGTGATCCTTCTGTTTCTTAGGTAGTCGCCCACCACCCGAGCCAGGTAAGCCGGAACCCCGAAGTTGCCTTCAAGCGCCTCCAGGATGTCAACCCACCTGGCCGAGCTGAAGGCGTTCCTGATGTCCAAGGTCGCCAGCAGAACGATTGGTCGCGCTGCATGGCAATGGCTCTCCAAATCCAGGAAGGAATCGACCACTTTTTGGATCGCTCCAATCGTCGATCGACCCTTCCTGGAGCCGAACTGCAAGTCTGAAAGGCCTCTGTTGGTCTGTATCACGTCCGTCAGTCTCGGTCTCAGTAATTGTTCGTAGAGTTTACCCGTCGTGTCAAGTAAACTCAACGGCCGGTAGGCTGACGGCGTATTGGCGTCGCCCTTACCTTTGGGGATAAGAACTAGCCTCGCCGCCTTCCACCGGCCGCTGAACGTCCCCGTCGTCAAGCACGTGTTGTACAGGTCGAGAAATATCTCCGGCCTCAGGTTGACCATCAGCCGGATAATCTCCGCCGGTACTCCGTCTGGTCCCGGTGCCTTACCAGTCTTCATTGCGTTGGATGCCCTAGTGAGCTCCTCCGCCGTGAAGATAGGGGCTGCCGGTGTGTCCGTATCGTCTGTAACGTCCGTCCGTATCAGGTGTGTTGGAAACAAGCCGTCGACGATCCGTCGTGCGGATTCGGCGTCTTTAAGTTCTGGTGGTACCCGGGCCCCTAGTTTACCGGTCACGATTTTGTAACCAGTGCCCCAGGGATCCTGATCCACCTCCTCGCAGAGCCTTTTCCAGCAACGCGTCTTGCTGTCTCGTATCGCACTCGTCAGTGCTTTCCGTGCTGTCTCATATGTGGCTTGGAGGTTTTCCCTTTCGGGTCTTCCCTCAGCCCTCGTTACTAGTCGTCGGCTTGCCAAGCAGACTCTGCGCAGTTCGGCTATTTCGTCCGTCCACCAGTATTGTGGCTGCCTGTTCTGTCGATGTCGTCGTTTCGGCATTGTGCTGCTGCACAGCCGGTCCGTCAGTTTGGCCGTCTCGTCCACCAGTCTTTCCGCCCTTTGCCAGCCAGTCGGAGTTTGTTGGGGTTCCACCGCGGGGGGTGCTGGGTCCTCGTCCGTCTCGTCGCCGTTTGTCCTGCCACTTCGAAGACAATGTACTGGTGGTCGCTGGCCGTATAGCCGTCGAACACCCGCCATTGCCCTATTCGTGGCGATATTCCGTCCGATGTCATTGTGACGTCAGGGATGGAGTCTCCAAACCCTGGTCGTCTGTACGTTGGTATGTTTCCTGTATTGGCTACTACCAGGTCCAGCCTTGCAGCCATTTCCAGCAGTAACCGTCCACGTTTGTTCGTTGTTGTCATTCCCCACTCGATCGCCCGCGCGTTGAAGTCGCCCCCGATAATAACGTCTCCAGGCAGATCCCTGATTCCGTCCTCCAGGAGCGCTACTTTTCTCTCAAAATCCACCGCGGTGCAGTTGGGTGTCAGGTAGACGCTGGCGTACGTGACAGCGCCGACCCTTGCCCAGACGTAATCGTCCCCGACACCGCAGCTAGTTATTCAAGATTGGGCAGCGCCTCTTACCCAGATAGCTGTGGTCTCCGTCTCGTTCGTAATGTACGTTTGTGTCGTTATTCTCCTGTACGGTTCGCACAGGATCAGAATGTCAGCGTCAAGTTCGTCAGCTATCTGTGGTAGTAGCATGTCTGCTGTCCTACTCCTGTTCAGGTTTCCCTGAACTATTCGTCTTCCGGCCTGTTTCCTGCACTCCTCCAGCGCAGCCCGGAATACCGCACACCTTCCGGTTCTCGCAAGGTGCGCTACGTCCCCGTGCCCCGCCTCAGAGCACGGAGGGCAAGTCGGTCTGTTTCTACAGTCCGTCGCGTAATGTCCCGTCTCGCCGCATTTCCTGCAGCTCTTTGTCCGATCCGTGTTCGTGCAGTTCGTCTTTGTGTGTCCGTAGCCCAGGCACTTGTAGCATTTGGTCACCGTCAATCGTTGTCGTAGTCGGCATCGCACCCATCCTATCCCGATCCGGCCCCGGTCCAGTAGCACCTCGGCTTCCCGCGACTCGAGGTCGCAGACCGCCATGTATTGCTCAGCCCGGTTCAGGCCGAAGATGTGGACACCAAAGTCGCCGCCTCGTCCCGTCTCTCGTCTCAGCGCTCGTATCACGTCTTCCGCGGTGGTAACGCAGTCCAGGTCCATGATCTCCAGTTGCACCCTGGAGGTCACGGTTCTAACGCTGCCTGTGTCCCCGACCGCGTCCTGAAGTGCGCGCTGAAATTGTACTCGTCGGTAGGCAACGGAAAGTTACCGTTGCTTATAATAAATACTTCCTTTTATATAAATTCGCGTTTCCATCTTTTACTCGAGATCCATCTCCTTATCGGCAAACGATCCCAAAAAATAATAACTTTCAGTATTATACCGACTACCGAATAATCCAATTACTCGGTACCGGCATAACATTGTTGTTGTTGTTATCATCTTTGTTCTTTTTTTTTATCCAGGAACTTCCATTCGGCATCGTGGTCAACAATCCGCCTTAATTTGATGATGTTTCAACACCCAATCAGCAAATTCACGGCGCTGCGCATGGTCCCTTGCCTTGATTTCTTGCACCAATTGAACCTTGTACGCGTGCAAATGCAGATCTTTTACCAACATTCGCTGCATAGTGCTACTGGAAATGTTTAATTGTTGACCACGATGCCGAATGGAAGTTCCTGGATTCTCGGCCACAGATTCTGTTACAGTGGCTATATTTTCGAGTGACCGATAAGGACGACGACGAACAATGATCTTCTAATCCATCAGCATAAATTTAATCTCAAATTTTGTAATTAAACGCCTCATTGTCGATTCATTTGGCGCATTATTGCGACCAAAAACTTGACGTAATTGTCGAACTCTTTTCGCAAAAACTTTCACCATTTTTGTAATGTGTTTTTGCAATCATTAAGGGTTGTTGGTTTGAATACTTCTCCATATTATTAAATAGCGTGGTCTGTACGCGACAAATGTCAAAAAAAAAAAATCACCGTACAACTCGTATTAACAAAATGGCGGCAAATTAAAATCCGGCGCTCTTGCTGGGACACCCTTTATATGTTCATTATATTCTTAAATAGTCTCTCGATAATCGGGGATTCCTTACTATTTTGTTGTAGGTGTATTGAGATTCTCGAGGTCCATCAACAGTTAATTTGAAACTGTACTTCGAGATTTGGCAATTTATGCTTGAGTGAAATTTTTAGTTTTCTCTTTGTTATCGTTATCCTATTCGGAATCAAGCACGATGCACTGTATCTCTGAATTGCATTCATCGCATGTTTCTCTATTTTTGCCGCATTTGTAACAATTATTCGCGTGGATGCAAGGGAGAAACGTCACGTTTATAGGTTGGTAATGGCAGATCTGACATAACTGAGAGTCGGCATCTTTCTCCTGGGAGGGTGTCAGCGATAGTGTTGATAGGTCCAATGACTCGGCCCAAGGGGTAGGAGGTCGGAAATTGCGACGATGTGAAGTAATTAGTTTTTCGTCTGTCTCGTTTTTGTCCGTTGTATCGGAATGTTGGTTCGGATGATTATCTTGGTTAGTGGGCGATAGAGGGGGCGCGGGAGGTCTGTGAAGTAATGATGCAATTGAATCGGTAAAACTGGTAGACAAAGAGGAACATGGGAACGTATTCGTAGTCATGCTCAGGAATCGACAACCTGGATTTAGCAAGACGTGTAAGTGTAAGGGGTTTGGACCCGTTCCCCAACGCTTTATTTTAATTCCGCAATAAAAACAAGTTACTCTGTCCTTTTACCCAGAATAAAAGAATCCAGTATCTATTAATGTTACTGGTTTTATCGGTAGCGTCTCAGGCCAGGAAATGAAGCTTTCCATGCGGTCTGTATAGTTTTCGTAGGTGGGGTACGAGGGCTGTAGGCCGTCGTCCCTGGAACATGCCCATTCTAGACAGTCGAGGGTGGCTCGGAGTCTTTCCAATAGTCTGGCGACAAATCTCTGATCTCAGGAAGGGGGGCTCTTGTACAGTTCTGTCTGAGAGGCGGGGGTTAGCGAGGAAAAAGAATGGCGACGAGGTGTTTGACCGGGTGGTCGGCTTCCTATACTCATTATTATGTAACGACAATTAGGGCCCCATATAGCATGCTTTTCCCAAAGGCCGTCATAAATTTCGCAATTGTCTAATGATACTCCGCAATGAAAACACCTGATTTACTAATATTAATCTCACAGTTTCCAGGCCAGTAAGTGAAGCTGTCTACTCGTTTAGCATAATCTTCAAATGCGGGATACATGGGAGTCAAATCGCTCTTCTTTGGAGGCATATCCTCGTGGCAATCAGGGGTCGCGTTTATTCTTACTTCTAGTCTGCAATCGTGGCGTTGTTTTTTACAAGAAAGGGGTACATCTCGTGGATCGGCCCCGACCGGAACGTTCCCACAGGGTATGCCGCGGACAAAAGGGCATTTTTCTTGCCACCTACGGTGGTCATGCATTGGTATATCACCAACTTCCTATTCTTTAATAGTAACTCTGCAATCAAAACAACTGACCTCGTCGTCCTGCCCGGTGTAATAAAATCCTGCAGCGGCAAGTTGCCGCGGGAAGAAAATTTACTGGCCAACTACGGTAACTGTCGAGACGTACTTGTTCGTATGAGTACATGCCGCGTGGGCCTTTTGATGACATGCTCAGTGATGATATGCACACTTTTATAATTAATCTTTTTTTAGATGCAGGTATAAATAGTAGTGTATTTATTTAGTTATGTTAATAAAAATATTTATGCGTATATTTACTGGTATATGTTAATGTTCTTAATATGGTTATTATGGCATTCTCTTAATATTTGGTTGTACTCTCTCTTCCCTTTGAAGTCTAAACCTGATCGGGGTGCGCTAAGATATAATTTTCTTCAAGAGGTTTTATTCAATACCTTGTCTTTGAGTGCGTTTCCTGGTATCTCGTTTGCGTTGGCGTATGGGTAACTATGTTTGCCTGGTTTAAAATCTTTAAGAAAAATTTCTATTCACTAAAACTTGAACACACTGGTCATTGTTATTATTATTATTGCTATTACTATTGTTACCATTATTATTGTTACTATTATTATTATTACTATGATTATATGTATGTAAATGTCCTTTTATATTTAATATGTTTATTTATCGGATAGAAGGTTATTTGATTAATGCGTTATAGCACGGTATTTGGTGGACGACTCGGCATCGTTTATGCCAAAATTGTCTGAGCACACGACTCTCGGTTGAGCCGAGGATGGCCGAAGGAGGGCTTCGCGGAGCCGAGGCTGTGCCTCGTTGGCACGCCGCGTCGAGCGAGAGGATGTCTCTCTCGCTTGACTTCGGTTTCGCTCACCGGCTATCTCGCTCAACTGACTTCAGCGCCCAACGACGCTTTCATACTCGCAGCCATGTTGAAAATTTGGACACTTTCGCAACGGCATCGAGGAACAGCACACACAGCGCACTTTTGGGCTTTTTCTCGTTGGCTTCTTTCGCTGGATCAACTCATCACTAGTACTCAACAGGACTCAAAATCAGGTACGAGTGCATTGTTATAATTTACCATAAATTTAATGGCAATGAGGAGTTGGATTCTCATCGGTACATCAACTTTTTTGGTCTCACTTTTTGGCGGCATCGCAGCACATGTCACGCCACATTTCCTCTCAACTTAATTTGCCGGTATAATTAATATAATTATGCAGGTGCACTATATTCGATGTCCTTTTCCCAGGACATCTGCTGGAAGAGTACAGCGACTATACACTGCTCATTTTGTGCATCCTCATTATGTGTTGTATTGTGCGTAGCTTGTCTCATGCGTGTAGAGCACTCAAGCAATTTTAATTGCAAGTGCTCTCATTTGTTCACTGCAACCTCACTTCATTAAGCTGCTGAGAGCTTGCTGTGAATTGTTATATCGCCTTACGCACTCATTCTCTCCAGCGTGACGTGCTACGCAGCACTGACTGCTGCACGCGCACCGCTCTCTACACTCAAGCTCAATCACACTCAGCATACCATTAATATAATGGTGGGCTGTCTCAAACTCAAAGTGTAAATTCAATTTCTTATTTTATTATAATTTGTTGTTCTGTCGAAATTTAATCTATTTTTGCATTTATTCTTTACTTTTATCTTTTTCCAAATTATATTATTTTTGTGTGAAATGCGGAAGGCATAATAAACTGCTTTCTCAAATTACCATCTATGTGTCTGGTTTATTATCACCCTGTCGTGAGTGAAGACTCATAATTTTCAATATATTGCAGATCTGTCAAATAACACCATCGGACGGAATCTCAAACACCATTCATCCCAATCATTAGTTTAGTGGTGAATCATTTAAGATATTCACAAAGAGCATGATGCGATCTTTCCAATGATCCATTGGATTGAGGGTGAAATGCTGTAGTTCTAACTTTACGTATTTTAAACAATTTTGCAATTTGTTTTAAGAAATTACTCAAAAAATTACTACCTTGGTCAGTGAGTACCGCTTTGGGTGAGCCGAAATAACAAATGAATCGTTTGACAAATGATTCTGCTATCGTTACTGCTTTTGCATTAGGTAAAGGGATTGCTACTTAATATTTTGTTAATTGATCTTGAATTGTAAGTATGTATTTATTTTCTTGCTTAGTTTTTGGCATAGGGCCTACTATGTCCATTGCAATTTTATCGAAAGCTATTGCTGGAGTATCTGTTATGATCATAGGCTGTTTCGTTTTTACGCGGACTAATTTATTTAATTGACATTGTAAACACCGTTGAATATACAATTGGACGTCAGTTTTAAAATTTTTCCAATAACACAAGTGACGAATTCGATTATATGTTTTACTGACACCTCTGTGTCCGCCTATGGTTGACGAATGCATGTCTTCAATAATCTCATTTTGTCTTTCCACTGGGGGTTGTCTAACTGACCCGTGACAAATAATGATTTTAATGTCGCTTTGCGCGAATATTAATCGAATTTGAGTCATAATATTTTCCCATGGCACGTTTAACATAAAACTTGATTTTGCAATGCTAACGGTTTGCAATGACAACTTGTCAATTAAATAACGAGCACTTCTAAAAGCTTCTACTATATTTTCTAAAATTAATGTGAGACCTCCTCCAGAATTATCTGTAATAGGCAAAGCTATATTGAATCTGTGAGTTCGTTTCATAATAGATTCAGCTTTCTTTAATTCTCGATTCTTTAAGTGTGGAAAATTGTCGTTATCTCGTAATGCAATAGCTCCAGTGTCTATCGGTGCACAGTCGGTGGAAAAAAAATAAACTAAATTATCTTTTCGAGTGTGAAATAAATCTCGTGATTGTTTGACGTTGGAAGCAATAATCCAACCTTCGTAGTTTTATGCAGGATGGTGGCGGGCAATATAAGTGAGTAGTATGTGTACACCTTTGCTCCATCCCACTCTTTCTCCCACCACGCGGCTACCCCCACCGCCTCACTTTTCCACCGCCGCGCTACCCACTCTGCTTAACCAGTGTCGGTAACGTGGAGATGGTAAAGTGAGGTGGTGTGGGTACCTTGGTGAAAAAGGAAGAGTAGAGATAAGAGCAGGATGGAGCATAGGTGTACACATACTTGGAATAAATTTTTTAACTCACCCTTGTGTTGGCGGCATCTGCGACGACCCTCCAGGGTGACGGGCACACACACACATATGCACACACGCACACACGAATTCTCTCTCTCTCTCTCACTCACTCACTCACACACGCGCTCACTCACTCACTCACTCACTCACTCACTCACTCACTCACTCACTCACTCACTCACTCACTTAAAAACCACAGCTACGCGCCCGGGTAATGCAAATTACTTGCACCCATGGAGCGCGGGCACCGTCAGGGGTACGCATGCGTATCCCGATCAGCGTATCATTACCGCGCGTTTCATCGATCCGATCTAGATTTCCGTCCTCGTCAATTAAATGATCGAGGCCGAATACCGTACATCTCACGAGCAACACAGGTAGTGCGCTAATCGGTGGCTCAGGGAGAAATAGCTGCTGCCAATCGACGTATATCGATTTATCGATATCGACGAGCAGCGCCTCGCAGCACCCGTCATCATCCATGTCGATCATCTCCCCGCGCATAGCCCTCTGATGCCGCACAACGACACACGAGGCTCCCGCACATAACTCCTCAAATTTAAAAGCACTCCTGTCAGCAAATCCATCAATATATAAGCTCTCCAAATCGTCCTCTAGTCTTAGCCACGCAACACACATTAATTCCGTGCGCAGGAATATCGCGTTATCCCCCGCACCGCAAACCACCCGACACACAAAAGCCACGGCTAGCGCGAAGTTATCGTACCGCGGATACATTTTTCACGATATAAACTTTCGTCGTGCACTGCTAAAGACAGACTGAATGCTCAGGATAAGGTTGGCGGTGATCACAGCGTTATAAGATAACAAACGCCCCTCTGAATAATAAGTAGGTGTGCAGCGCTTTGAATGCAATGTCAGCGGTTTTGCACGTGCGTACCGCTTTGCGCTGTGCTTCTCGTGAAGCGAATGCTCTGCAGTAAAAGACGCAGAATATGATACCGTGCCGCGAGAGACCTCGATTATAATTTATATATAATTATAAAATAAGAGACCCAGTAAACCAATGTATTTGTTTTTAATTAATCAATATTTTAGTTAAATCACTTTACAGATATTTACCGTCGTATGCAACATTCCTGCAAACACGGTAATCTTCACTCGGAGACTCCTCCGCCGTTAAATTAATTTTTATCACTGTCTGATCGTCGAAAGGCAAAAGCATTGTAATATTCACACACTAATCTGTCGTTTTTCATTACATTATCGCTAAAGAGATTATTAAATCGCGACATGGTGAAGCCGCACGACATAAGATGTAGGAATACGATGCAAAACTGTTCACACACTTCCAAAGTATTACTCTGTAGCTGCTTGAGGCCGTACCGATAGAACTTGCAGTTTCTTCGTAGTCGTGCGAGATGTTGCGGTATAACCGGTGGTAGCCCGTAGCTATCAAAGTACATTCCTTTTCCATGATACCTAACGTACGAGGCGATCCAATGCTCTCCAGGTATGTCGTGGTTATCCGTGTTAACTACGAGTCCAGCCGGTAACGACCATACACGAGGAATTCTGTCAGCCGGGTATACGCCAACGGTTGAAAGTGGTAGATACTGCAGACTCTCGTAGATTTGTCTAGTATTCATGCTGAACACATAGTCAATGATTAAATGATGACCGATACGCTTTGAAAGACGTATATATATGCAAAATTCATTTCACAGCATCGTCGATCGTGTCACGACTACATGATGAAGATTTCTCCTCTTTCTTATTCTCTTCCACTTCGTTTGCTGACCAAACATCCATGTATGATTCTCCTTTAAATGGGTGCTCGCGAAGCCAATTTTTTATTTGGAAAGCCTGGCGCATTGCACAATGCGAAGACGCTGTATCGTTTATCATAGCGTGTCTGAAGCATTTTCGCAAAGATTTCGGCATAAATGTGTACGATGGGGCGCCTTCCTCATCCTCCAGGTTGGAAATTTCACGACTCGTGATATCGCAAAGAAGGATAGCCTTCTCGTGACCGCGTGTATAGATGCGTCTTGATTTTTGCGAAATTTCACGCAAGTTAGCGTATGCCTGTTTACAGCTCACATCGCCCTCGTACCATTCCAGACCGTGAAAATATTTCGAGAGAAAATTATTCTGGCTTCTCGAATGCTGTGGTAATTCGGCGAAGTGACACGGCGGTGCGACGATCCAACGCGCAAAGTACGGTCTATCCACTGCTACCACGGCAATTTCTTTCGGAATAAATTCCGAGTCTTTACCACGCATTCCCTGTATATCCACGACGATATCCATTTTCACGTCTAATCCGTACAGATGTTCGAGTTCGACTGATTATCTGACATCAGCACATTTTTCGCTTATCCGGTAAAATCCACCACTACTTGCCGAGAGGCATCAATTTCAAGGACATTATCATATTCCACGTAGACTACACAATTTATCGTTGAAGCAAGCGCATCCTCAAATCGTACCTCTATTCTCACACTACCGTGCTTTATTAAATTCCAATGTGTATTGCTGTTCGCCGAAAGATCGGGTGTCAATTCAAAAGCAAACAGAAAGTATCCATCACGATAATTATCGCGTTCGATCGAATTACCGTCGTTCAAGAAATGTATTCCAGTTCCCAAAAACAACGTTTGAAAAGCATCCACATATAGATGATTTTTCGTGAAATCAGGTTGTAACGGTTTTGAAGGTATTTGAGCACCATTTACATACAACGAAAGATAATTTATCTTGTAATTTTGGAAATTGAATGGATTCATACTGAAGTCACCATTAAACGCTTTGTTATCGACAAAACCGATAATTATACGCTTCGGCAATTGACCTAACACGATATTATCGATAGTCTCCCCATGAACACCAGAGTGTATTGGAACGGCTTTTACCTCGACTCTCGTAAGAGGATATTTAGCCGTAGATTTTGCAAGAGTTCTAGCATGCGAGAGCAGCACACCAGGAGCTATTTTTGTTCTACGAACGAGAAGCGATGCCTCGAGAATTTTTAAGCCGCATTGACCATTCTTTGTATCCCCCACAAGACAAAATGAATCTCTAGATCGCACCAACCGTAGTCGCATCTCGACGCCATTTAATAGGAACCGCTCCTGATTTAATATATCGCAATGCAGATGACCGAGCAAGTCTGCAGTTTTTTCGACATTTAAAAATTGTTTTCTCTTCACAAGACCCGTATTTTCCGATGTTATATCATCCATTTTTCCAGGTGTATCGTCGTACCAGAGAACGCTCGTGAGATGCGAATTTTTGACTGCTGGACCGTAATTCAAAAGTGTTTCTATGTACGCTCGATAAGCGTAGGCATTATTTGGAGGTGAAACTAATTTTTGATTCAGGTATACATCCACCTGATTAAACATAGAATGCAAAAGATTGTTTACAGGGACGGCACATACTTTCGACGATGTGCCCGCGGCAATTTCCGGAGTGGTAGGAGATGTTATTTTCACTCTTAGACTAAGCATAGTATGGGCGAGATCGATATACTCATCACCCTGTCCAGGAATAATAAATTCAATCGGTGAATCATCTGTTAGCGAAGATATTGGTTTGTAATACACCCAATTGGAGCCTTCGATAGTAGTTTGCGTCGGTGGGAGTGAAAATAATTCAAGTTCGAATTTAAGACACTCGCACGAGTGCGCATGTAGAAAAGCCATCTTGTTTCAGCTATCCAAAAATATCTGCAACTGTTCGTTGACGAGTCTTCTTCTTCTTATTGTTCTTGTTATTCTTCTTCTTCTTTATTATTTTTCTCTTTATTACACTTTTATTTTTACGGGAGATACGTCGTGGTTTACGTTCGTTCGATGAATGAGGAGTTCGTGAAATTTTGCGCTTTTTATAACCAGAACCCCGCATGAGAGTGTCAATTTTTTCAGAGGCTTTGCGTTCAAGATTACTAACTGATTCTTGCGCTCTCTCGCGAATAGCATCTTTCACAGCTATATTTCTATCGAGGATATCACCGGCTACGTTTACACCAGCGCGCAACGCCTCTTTTCCAACTGCTTTAGCGTCTTTCTTCAAAAGTGGTAACACTCGACGAAACAGGCCCCCGAGAAAGCTGCCGATACCGTGTCTTCGTTGATTAGGTGTTCCGATATAAACATGGCTAATGCCACCGTACCCGCGACGACCCCATCCGTGCTGCACACTGTCAATATCATCCATCGTGGTGTAATCAATCGTGGAACCTTTTGAAATGTAGTGTCACCGTCAACGTTCCCTGCTCGAATGGTATAGGATCCACAAATTCGTCTGTTATATCGATCTCGATAGTGTGTAAATTATTGCGCAAGAGAGGTATATATTGTGGCGTTGAAAACGGTTTAATTTTTATCGAATCATGCGGACAGTCATCAGTATGAATGAGAATAACTCGTAAGAGGGGTGTTTGTACATCGCCTGTAATATAGCTCTCGCAGTTATCTGTGTATAAAAACATGCTGCCCGGTATAGCACCGGTGAGAGATGCAGGCCTCGACCCTGTGTATTCGCAATGCGGTTCTATCATTACCGACCTACAGGCCTCTTCCGAGAATCCTAGTAGCCTTGCGATAGCGGGCGATACGCGAAAGTCGTGGTAGCGTAGATCGTCGCATACGCGTGCCACTTCGACCTGCCCGCTCGGAAGTGATTTAAAGCGCAAATGATCGGCCACGTGAGGTAACTGATTTATACTCTCCATAAGAGCGTCTATAGAGCGATATACACCAGGTGCTACTTGGTCTCTATCAGGGCGTCTCCGTGTTAAAAGATTTAAACCCGATAAATCATAATCACTATCCTCAAAAGTTACGAGATTTCCTACAGTAGGAACATGTAAAAGAGTCATCGGATAAGCAATTTCCACAAAAGAAACAGACCATTCTCCGTGAGAACGTATCTGACGTGGTAGTTTTGTCATAAATTTCGTCGTCGTATTATCCGGAAAATACTGCATACTACTGTTGCTCGGTAGTACGACAAAGAAAGAGCTATCCTTGGAGCTCATATTTATAACGGACGATGATCCCGAGCGTTCTTCTTCTTTGTCCTCTTCTTCTCTTTCGTCTTCTCAGATGACGGAGGCACTCGTACTCGTGATAATTCTGCCTCGTAGAAAATACCATCGATGGTCTCGTTATTCAGATCGTGTAAAATATACACGAATGGTTCTCGATTCACCGATATTCGTTGAATGTTGAATAATTCGTTACTCCAACCACACTCATATCCTTTCACGAAAGCTGCTTCAGCTGTACTGATACGTACCAAGTCACCGACGCTGTATTTAGGCTTTTTAATTTTTTTTCGCGTTACACTCGTAACGCCGTGCTAAATTGTCTCGGGCTATAGAGGCATTTTCGAGGGTTACTTCGCTCGGAGGAATACGCATTCCGCTGTGTCTAGTGTGATTATAAGCATATAAAAACTTTTGTAAAACATCGATGTAACGCTTATTTCGCGTGTATGTAAAGTAGCGCTACATTCGATCTTTTATTGTTCGATTAAAGCGTTCGGCAATCGAGGCTTTTATATCAGGGTTACGAGAAACGCGAAAATCGATATTCTTTTTCTTGAGAATTTGCTGAAACGGAGTGCCGATAAATTCTTTGCCTCGATCAGTTTGCAATTGCTGCGGGCGACGATTGTTACTGCGCGCAAGTATGCGTGTGAGACCGCGGGCCACGTTTGCGCTCGTTTTGTCACGCAAAGCCTCGACCCATGCGTATTTGCTCAGCACATCGATAACAACAAGCAGATACGCGTACCCATCGTTGTACGTGGCTATCGAGCGAAGATCAGCTAAATCAGACTCCCATACATCGTCTATATTACTCACGCTGTACGTACGACAGGGAAATCGTCGTCGCACGAGGCGATGCATGTTATATGAATCCTGTGTCTCGAGCCATGGTAAAACATTTTTTCGCGCTACTCTTCGATCCACCTGGGCCAAATTTTTTGCTCTAGAATAGGAAGCAGGATGAGCGGTGTCATAATAGATTTTTTGAAGAATTTTCATAATTTTAGCGATGACCAGTTAAATGGATTCTTTTTCTTTTTCTTTTCTAACTGTGTGGGGGTCGATGCTCTGCTTGTGCGATGTTTTGCAATTGTTCGTCCTCTTCTTAATCCCCCTCCTGCCCCTCGATGATGTCGTTTTCAGCCGTGAGCATTAAATCTTTGTTTGAGTGTGCGGTCTCGGCCTCGTCGTTGTTGTTGCTACCGTTGCTGCTGTTGCTGCTGCTACTATCGTTATCGCGCAGTAAAATAAGATGCCGCTGTGGTGTCGAGGATGATGTAGGTGTAGGCTCGTGTAGTAACTCGAGATTGCCGATAAATTCGCGTGGCATCTGTATCGCTCGCAGGAGTTTGGCTAAGTGAGATCGTCCGATGGGTTTCTCGCGTTTTCTAGCTCGCATAGCATCGTTAACAAGATCAACGATATTGGAATTTAAAATTCTTCTGCCGTCTATGGAAACAACACCGTTACGATCCCATATCTTTTGTTACCAACGGCGCTGCGATGCAAATTGCGGAGCAACGATATTGCTTTAGATTAAAATTTTTTTGGTACGCTATCGATAATAAGTGTGTCATTGAGTCGAGATTTAACTTTGTTCATTAAAACGTCGTCGGATTTATTCTCGTGGCTATCGAGTATTGCTACTTTTCGTTTTGATGAAATATTCGGTACTGCATTATCGTACTGGACCATGTGAAGATAACGCTGTAAAACCTGTTGGTACGCTATCCACTTCTCTCTCTCGCTCTTGTACGAGTGAGAGTTTAGAATTTCTCTCAGCTCAGAGTCGAGGCGCAATAATGGCGTGCCGGTAGTCTGTACGGAAGGCAACGGGTCTGCACTAGTAGTAGTAGTAGTAGTAGCAGCAGCAGTAGTGGCGAGTCCAGCGAGACGATGTATGTTATCATAAGGAATAAGTACCATCTTTCTGGCATATTCCATGTCTCGCGTAGGCCAAGACAGGCACAAGGAGCAACTTGAGAAATCCGACACAGTGCTCGACGATGATCTTCCTCTTACCGCTCCAATTTCCTCTTTTGGCGGCTAGTCGTCGAAGAATTGTCGCGTGCCTCCGAAGATGATTCTTCTGCACGTTGTTCAGACTCACGTTTCCTTGTAAAACGTTTAGAGCACACTCGCATATACAGCGTACGAGCGTTACATCTGCTTTGCGCAAAATTGCACGTCGTTGCTCTTGCTTCAGATAACACAACGCTTGCAATATAATTATTTGCTTTTTATCGAGAGATCCGCGCAACGTCATTACAAGCGCATTACTGGTACATCGCGCGACGCATCGCGAACTTTTATTGCTTTTTGAGGCACGTAAACGTAATGGTATTGGTCATCGGGAAATATACAGGCGCGAAATCGACAATTATCAGGCGTCGATTGTTTCAAGTCGAATAATAGATAGCCGTGCGGTGCGGCTGTTGCATCGAAATATACTTCTTGCAAAAATCGCGGATTCTCGGGACATACCTGGCGGGCTAGGTGTTGAATTTGCGCGCGATCTCGCGGATTTTTGAAGACAACGATATAATTAGCGTTTAAGGAGATATCGCGCTGCCCGTGATCCTGATGGAAGAGATTTTGCGAGATGAAAATGACACTAAGATTTTTATGATGGCTACCCTTGGTGAAAAGATCGACCACAGTATTGTTGGATGCCTCGCGCATTAGATCGTCAATGACCGCAAGTTTAGGTCTTGCATCATTCGAGTAGTCTACTGCTTGCGGTAAACCCTCGCGAAATTCGATTTTATCACCGTACTCTGAATACCCGGACTGCCACTCTGAGTAATAAAAAAGTATACGCTCGAACGGGACATCCGTCATTTCGCGCATGTATTTAAAGAATTTTTTTACAAAATATGTTTTACCACAACCCGTAGGACCGCTTATCACAGCTGTCCACGGATGTTTCGAACGTGTATCCATATCGATGAGTGTCTATCAAAATCAATCAGCAGACTCTTAAATAAGCTTATACCTCGGCGGCGGCGGCGACCCCGCGGCATCAGCTATTTTCGCGGCCTTAAAGAGCTGATAAGGTGCGGCGCGCCTGCACTAGCTGATGAGGCGCGGGCCCGCGGTATAAGCTGGTGTTTACGCTGTATGTAAATAAAATAGCGATAGTTTTTATATTTCTCACAAATAAAGCAATATTTTTCGTTCACTATGCATACATCTCTATATACAAATTTTACGAATCATCAAAATCTAAACAGCAATATGATATCCGAGGAAGTAGCACAAGAAAGTCAGAACAAAAGGAAACACTCGATTAGAAAGACGGGACAAAAGGAATCAACGATGAGAAAGTGAGAACAAAAGGGAACGGTAGAGAGATAGCAGTTACTGCTACGAATAGCAGCACAAAAAGAACGAGCCGACAACGGTTTTATACATAATAAATCAATTTTTTTTCAATGTATTGTGCACAGTAAATATGATACATGAAATTACACAAAAAGATTATTTTAAAATATCGCGAATTCAACTGTAAAACTGTATACTTTTTTGCGTTATACTAATTAGCGTATTTCACAATAACCGTACGGTACAGTAGAGTACATCCCGTGCCGTTTTCGCTTCGTGTTAACAGGTTCGCATGATTTCGTTTCTTTACGCGTTACTACATGATGAAATTCCGTACGTCGAATAGCGTCGAATTTTAAAATAATAGGTACGCTCCTTGCTCCTGTCACGAAAGATCGTAATGCGTTATAATTTACGTGACAGCTATTCGCAAAGTTTAGCGTCATACCCTTTACTTTACATTTTTCAATAATCGTACCGTCGGGTTTACGAACAAGGTATGCGTAAAATTTTGGTCCACCCGAAACGAACGAAGTTATATAACTACCAGGCCCGTATTCGCTTAATTCATCCGCAAGATCTCCTAGAAATTGACCGATTGGCGGCTCATACTCGTTACCAACGGGGCGGCTCACGTAAATACAGAAGTCCGTATCGTAGTACAATATTCGTCGCCCGAGCCCCTCAAGATAACTGTATAATTTTAGGCGTGCCTATGCCGTCGTGTATGCTGCAATCACGGCATTTGATGTCGGGGATGGTTGGATAGCATCGCGGTTGCTCACATAGTTTACATACATAATCTTGTGATTAACCAGTAGCATCCCCGTCACCTCAATCTCCGGACTCGTTAGTAAATTCATTAGCTCCGCGCGCGTGAAAACGATAACGGTTTTCGTGAGATTCTCTCGTTGACCAAACTTTCCCCAGAATGAATTAAGAGCAAATTTCGCTAGTGAACGTAAACCCGGATTTGGCTGCAAAGCACTTCGCTCGAGATATACACCCTCAGACTCCTTGTACAATGCTGTAAAACGCTCTATTGCTTCCTCGTCATCGTTACACTCTGTTGGCGGACGACTCGCCTCCTGTTTTATTTTTAGGAATGTATCGATGTACTCGGAAAAATGACCGCCTCGTCGCGTTGTCGAGTCATACTGCGTAACAACGTATTGCCAAATTTCATAGATACACGTCACTTTATATCCGAGCGACACAGCTTTTCTCAGTTCGTCCACGACCCATGTGCCGTCAAACGCTCGCTCAGTCGTGTCATCGTGTGTACAAACCTTGGATGTGTTCATATCTGTACAGCACGTTCTACACAGGGGGAACAGTAGTTTCCCATGCATGCGAACAGGCAGTACGGGTATATACAAATCGCGCGGTGCCACCACGGTACACTTCACGAGACCCTCGATGACACTTAGATCGTTTTCAAGTCCTACGAGTTCTCGACACTCGTCACCTACGTACAATTTCGGGTGTCCAACGGGATATTTTCCATTCTTACACACCCATGGATACAGCGAGCAAACATCCACATAGCGTATCTGCTCCCCATTCGCGACGTCGTACAAGCTTACAAAATTTTCCGTTCGACCGCCAAAGTATTCATCGCGTGGTTCGAGAGGCGCCTGATTGTCCATGGCGTGATTTTTCACGTATATCGACATTTCCTCGTTATTCTCGAGTAATCTGTCAAAATTGCATTCCCATATTTCGGTTAGAGTGTACCCTTTCGATCTTATTCGCCCGGAAATAATAACGGTACGCTCGTATCGCTTATCCATTGTATCGCCGATTTTAGTTCGAGCATCTCTATTCACGCGATAACATCGCGGACAACCATGCCAAAAGCAGCCATGAAATTGAAGAACGTGATGGACCCCCGCATCCACGTAGTAACCGTCGACAGCCGGTAGGCCGGCCGGAGGGCGATACTCTCTCGTGCGTCCAGCATGAGCGATAATGCAGTTGAGCTCACGCTCGAGCCATACGAGCCATACGACGGCCTAGCGCGATTGCTTATCGCCCCAGCGATATCCTCCTGCTGGTAATACCGCAATGCGATCTTTCTGTAGAAAATTCTTTCGAAATACTCTCATACATGCTGATGCTATCGTGCATGCTTCTGTAAAGGGGCACACGCTCCCGCAACGTATAAGTAACTCTCGAAAAGCTAAACACGCTCGTCTCAAAACCGTACCATCTGTACGACAATATTGCACAAATTGGGTCGCAAAATCAAATTTATAATCTACGCGACTCGATTCTTCCTCATACCATTCTAAAAAGCGCTCGCGATCCGCTAAGAACATGGTATCGGGTGAGTAAAAATGCAAAGCCGGCAGAGGACCTGAGTACCTCTGATATTCCGGTGTGTTGAATAAATGGGGAAATGTACCTTTTGCCACCTCATCAGCGAAACCAAAGGCCTTAGGTAAAGCGCTAAGAGCCATTGGAAAATAGTTTAGACTATCGAGAAAAACGACATCGCCAATTTTCAACGAGACAATCTTCGTACCATTCATAATCAGAGAGGGCAGCTGTGTTTTTTGCACCTCGATTAAATACCGTAGAATAAATTGTGCGTCGAAACCTCTAGCATTATGGGCGATGCAGATGGTCTTTTTAAATTTTTGCGATAATGCTAATTTTACGACCTCCCCTACAAGAGCATCGATAAACACGAATTCACGTTTACCACAGTTAGCACAATCGGTCTCTATATCTGTGATATCCAGACATGCCATACATACGCATTGTGCAACACATAAATTCGGCTCGTGAATTCGTGTCGATTTATCATCATGCAATTGCTCGTGTTGCTGCGTCTCAAAATCATAAAATAGAAATCTCGTGGAAAACTTGTCTTTTTTGTTTTTCTTTTGCGCCTCTGGTTTCTTAAGAGGTGCTATAAAACACGCATGCATAGTCGGCCGCGTTTGTTTGCATGTAAAGGGTGGTTAAATTTTAAGGGCCGATGTTGATTTTGAATAAAACACAAATTATTAAGGAAATTATTGTCAATTCTTTTTATTATGATAATATGGTATGGTTCAATTATGTATGGAACGAAATATCGGCCAAATGGCCGCCGCGACCTCGGCGGCACACCTCCATCCGATGGTTCAAATTTTCGATGACGCTTAGGCATAATTGAGGTTCTATGCCGTTAATGTGCCGAATTATCTCATCCTTTAGCTCTTGAATTGTTGCTGGCTTATCGACGTACATCTTTTCTTTCATATAACCCCAAAGAAAGAAGTCCAACGGTGTCAAATCACATGATCTTAGCGGCCAATTGACATCGCCACCACGTGAGATAACACGGCCATTGAATTTGTCGCGCAAAAGAGCCATTGTTTCGTTAGCTGTGTGGCAAGTGGCACCGTCCTGTTGAAACCACATATCGCCCAAATCTATATCTTCCAATTCGGGCCATAAAAAGTTCGTTATCATCTCACGATAGCGAACACCATTCACAGTAACTGCCTGACCGGCCTCATTTTGGAAAAAATACGGCCCGATGTTGCCGCCAGCCCATAAACCGCACCAAACAGTCACTCTTTGTGGGTGCATTGGTTTTTTGACAATCACTCTTGGATTATGATTCGCCCAAATGCGGCAATTCTGCTTATTGACGAATCCACTGAGGTGAAAATGTGCCTCATCACTGAAGATGATTTTCTTCGAAAATTGATCATCCACTGTTGCCATTTCTTGCCACCATTCTGACCATTGACGACGTTTGGAATGGTCAAGAGGCTTTAGTTCTTGAGTTAATTGCACCTTATAAGCGTGTAAATGCAAGTCTTTATGCATAATGTTCATCAACGACGAGCGTGAGAGGTGCAATTGTTGGGCACGACGACGAGTTGAGCTGGACGGCTCTTCAGCCACACTATCGCGAACAGCAGCAATATTTTCTGTAGTACGAGCTGTACAAGCATGCACTGGTGTTTTAATATCTCCTACAGACCCGGTTTGCTCAAATTTTTGCACGATTTTTCCGATTGTACGCACATTTGGACGATTAAATTGACCGAAAAAATCACGAAGTGCACGATATGCATTTTGATTTGAACGCCTATTTTCATAATAAGCCTGAATAACTTTAACGCGTTGCTCGATTGTGTATCTTTCCATGGTTCAAATTGAGTTAGTCTGAAATTGAGAAATGTCAAATGAAATGCAGAAAAAAACTTGACGTTTAGGTGTGGTTCACATTCAACATCGGCCTTTAAAATTTAACCACCCTTTAGTACAAAACGATATACCACATACATGCATGTTTTTATCTGTGGTTTTAATCACACGCGAGCAGCCTCTACAGATTTTCAATGCGTTACAGACGCTGTACCGTCTATATTTACGAAACGTGATACCCGCGGAGCCCTAACCCTTGTGATGAGCGAGGCAAAAAGCACCAAAGAACGAACGATTACAGTCTGCGCAATACTCAGGCTGAGAGCCTCTATTACCGTTGCAATAAGTGGATTTACATCGAGCACATTGATAGCTACATCGATGCTCGAGTACTCGAATATACTTGGAATTACATTGTGTGTAGAACCCTCGACTACCTAGTGCACCGGCGAGATTTAATATCGGTTGATAGTGATGAGAACGCTCGTAATAGAGAATAAAGAGTGTATGATTAATTTTACCTGTTGCGGTGAGTACGTATTTTCGCCCATCGTACAGAGCCGGAACGCGTTTTCTGAAGGTGAGAAATTCGTAAACAACTATCGCTATACTCTCGTGAACCAGGTACTCCTGAAAGAGCTGAATTTCGCGCGCACCACACCCTCTAGACGGTGTCGTTACCCCTGCATTACGCGTGAGCTCTATCGCTGCTGTATATTGCGCTCCTCGAAGCCCATTCCGAATTTGACACCGCGTCTGTGTAGCTCGCCCGTACGAATTTGACTGCGTTCGGCATGCACTCAGGCTGTGACAAGGGATCGTTGTAGACACAATTTATCGCTATTACTTATGCGTAAAATTGACTTTTTTGCTATAGATTCATGTGTAAGCCTGGTGCCCACACCGGCGCCTTCGATGCCTTGTACTATACATGTCGTCATTCTACATGTACCAGCGTCTATTCGAAATTCGCGCGCGCTCTGAGCTACACTATTAATTAGTCGCCATATATCATCGGGAACGATGTCACGAGCTGGTCGAAATGATAACCATACAGGTCCTTGCGCGAAAGACGGTACGCTCAGAGTCATACCCACATAATCATGTCCTTCGCACGATTCTGTAAGGCGTGTGAGAACATCTCGTACACCTCCCTCGAACCATGTCAGATGATGGATACCAACCGCCGGCTGACAAAAATAAAAATCTGTCTCTCGACCCTGCATCCTAAAGCGTGGAAAATAGCGTCTTTGCTCGTTGTCGATACCGAAACGTTCACCAGGAGGCAAAATATCACCATCCCGTGCAGCAGTCCTTCCATCGCCAGTCTGTCCAGCTGCAAGCATAATTAAACCATTTATTAGAATTTTTATTTCATTTACTTTAAATTTTTGTTTGTCGCTAGCTATACCAGGTGTATGCATAAGTTTTTTCCGGTTTTTTGGTAAAAGAAAACACGTAATTTTCAAGGGAAATTAATTTTTGTTTTATTCAAAATATTGGCCATCGGCTTCTACACATTTCGCCCATCTTTCAGGTAACTTATGAATACCATGCCAGAAAAACTGCTTGTCTTTTGCGACAAACCATTCGTCGAGCCATTTTCCAACTTCCTCGAAATTGCTGAAGTGCTGCTCTGGGAGCGCGTGCCCCATTGATGCGAAGAGGTGATAGTCAGATGGCGCTAGGTCTGGCGAATACGGCGGGTGCGGAAGGATGTCCCATCCAAGCGATTTCAAGGTGTCTTTCACTGCTTTTGCTGTGTGAGACGGCGCATTGTCGTGTAACAAAATCACTTTGGGACCCATTTACCGAGTTTATTGATCTTCCCCATTACTCGTAAACGTCTGCCGATTATTTCTTGTGACACATGTAATGCTTCTGCTAATTGCCGTTGAGTTTGAGTTGGGTCATCATCCAATAACTCCTGCAATTGCTCGTCTTCGCATTTTTGTGGTCTACCAGAGCGCTCACTGTCTTTCACATTGAAATCACCACTTTTAAATTGTCGAAAGCATGTCTAAGATGTTCTAATCGATGGAGCGTGTTCACCATATGTTTCTACCAGCAAACGTTGACTTTCAGCAGCCTTTTTCTTTTGATTAAATAAGAAAAGCAATGCGTGCCGCAAATGTGCTTTTTCAGACACAAAACTCGACATGATCACTGAACGATAAAACAAACAAAGACGCTAGTTTTCGGCGGACTCAACTTGTGTGTGTTTGTAGGTCAATGTCAGACGAACAAAATGACGTATGTGTCAAATTAATACACTGCGTACTTTTCGCTGGCGCCATCTCTTAGTTAAACCGGAAAAAACTTATGCATACACCTGGTATACTATGCATATAATTCGTGTAACGTAAGAATTACAAACTTATATTTGCTTCTAGTCCTCGAATCCGTCGACTGCACCCGGGAACCGCCGACGCATTTCGTAACCCAACTCGATTGTCGGCGGTCTCGGCACAGTGAATCGTGCAAAGCGAAAAACGTTTGGGTCCGTCTCGTACCCTGTTTTTTCATTTTACTATTATTATCCGCGTAATTTTTTATTTTTGTCAGCGTAGTTGTATTATTAAAAGCTTACCTGAATCTACAGGGTCCTCCTCCTCCTCGTCGTCATTGTCTACGTCTTGCTCCTCCTCCTCCTCTTCCTCCTCCTCCTCCTCTTCTTTTTCTTCTTCTTCTTCCTCGCTGTCTGTATTGCTGTTGGTATCATCGTTTGAACTGTATTGTCGCGATGGGCCTTAGACGGATTCATCTGGTTCTCTGGAAGGGCCTGCGATGAAAAGACCGTTTGTAGGTTTATAGCCGCAGAATGGCTGGGTAAAATTTATCCAACGATTCCCTGCGGAACTGTTGCCATCGTTGTCCCTGCTATGATCATCTGAATCGGTTCTACCCTCCTCATCGAAATCATAGGTGTCGGATCCCGTTTCTGCGTCCTCATACCGTCGAACTATATAAAAATCTTATGAAATAAAGGAAATAAAATAAAAGTAATTAGCGCTGTATATTACTTACGTCTTTCATTGAGTATGGGTTGCAGAGCAGGCTCATTCAGCCAACCGCGTCGACGAATAACACGCACCACCGAATCAATAATTATTTGATTATCAAACAATCCAATATTATACGTGTCAACTAAATCGCGCTGATGGCACTCGCACAGCATAACGCGAATTTTACAAACAACCGCCTGTGTTGGAAGTTCCCATAGGGTGATCTGTAAATTTCTTCTCCCCCACCGCCAACGCTGTTACTAGGCTGTTGAGGAGAATGCGACAAATATCAAAGGATATTGGCTAGCAATTTTCAGTCGTACGATTTGCAGTATCAAAAGAAGAGGCGATGCAGCTAGGTGATGGGGGAAATCTGTATAAAACGGAGTATAAACACCACCGACGATTCATTCGAAAAGTTACTGTCTACACGAAAGCAATCAAAATGGCAAATAACGGTGCTACGTCTCATGCGATATCGCCATATATAGCAAACCCCGTTATGTACGGTTTAAATAAATCATTTGGTAAAATAATCGTAGCCGCGCTCGAGTTGAACTCTACGTGTACTCTTACACCAGTGGTGAAAATATTGTCGAATACTTTTACCGGAATTACACTCGGTGCGGACGAGTGGCGAGTGTTCAAAAGTGATTTTTCTCGCGTACAACAATATTTCGAAACTCATGGGACTGATGCCGAGAAAATGTGTAATACCCACATAGAGCACACAACGCATTACACACTTTTAACCTCGTGTTACCAGCACAGAGCTGTGTCATTTGGTAAAATAAGCGGTAGCGCTGATGAGGAATACGAGAATCAAGAGGAATCTGGAGAATCGAAACGGAAACGCTTCCGAAAATACTCTCCAAACATTGTTCTTCAGCGGTCTACATTTGATATGCTCGTCGAAATAAGTAGAAGAATTGGTATTCATATGCAGCTCTAGAGAGCAAAAGTGAAACGATTCAATGGTGTATGAACGAGGTAGTATCATATGTCCGTGAAAATATCGTTGTCAGTGAAATGCCTCGTGCAGCATCGTATGAGATCATCGGTTCCAAGGAATTCTTTGAAGAAGCGCTCGAACACATCGCGATCTTGCTAACGCCGAAGGATACGGAGTTTATGAAAATTATTTTGTCCGAAATAATTGTGCTGTTTCGTGGTCATATCGCTGATCATGCATCGGGTGTTGCGTTGCGAACGCAATAATTCTTCGTATGTGCAGCTATTTGTGATAAAGACACTGTTATAAATAATTGTATATAGTGTACATTTCGCTCGAAATATTATAAAGTATACACCGAGGTCAGTCACGGTGAGAGAGAGAGTGTCCTAAAACCGAAGCATCAGCAAAGGTCTGCGATAGAAAGAAGACGGAGCGCTTGTCTCTGTTTCATTAACACAGCAGATCATGGAATACGTGCCAATGTCGATTAGCATCAAAGCAGCAGAGCTTGGTAAGTAAAAAATATAAAATAATTTTTTAATTGTAATTTTAAATCATGTAATATTTATTTTTAATTATAAAAAATAATGTCTTGCAGAGCGAGCAGCCCCTGCATATGAGCCAACACCGAGGGTTCGTTATTCGTGTCATGGAGAGCGAGAGGAAGATACATATACTGTACAGATAGAGCTAACTTCGGGAAAGAAAAGTGCCACCCGACATCCTCATCCACAGTTGTCGTCGGTGGCAGAAGATCATCAACGCTGCCAACTTTGTATAAAGAGGCGTGGCATATCAGGTAAAACAATATCGATTATTCTGTACACGATGTTTTTTATCGATCAGTGCGTTCAATTAAATAGTTGTTTCGTTCTTTTTTCAGAAGTACACTATGATGACAACACCCACAGCGAATAATAATTTAAAAGCAATATTACGAGTGATAATACAAATTAATTCCATATAAATAAAATTAACGGTGAAGAAATCTCCAAGCGTGGATGACCGTGTTTGCAGGGCTGTTGCATACGACGGTAAATGTGTAAAGTGCTTACCATAAAATATTGATTAATTTTAAAATATCTGATCTTACTGTGTCTTTTATTTTTATAGCATAATAATTAGAGAATTATAATTGAAGTCATTCTCTCTCTCTCTCTCTCTCTCTCTCTCTCTCTCTCTGTGAGGGATCATATTCTATATCTTTTACTGCAGAGCAAGCGTTTTGCGAGGAGCATAGCGCAGGGTTATGCATGCTCGAAAACCGCTTTCGTTGCATTCAAAGTGATGGATACCTAGTTATGATTCATAGGAGGCTGTTATCTTTATGCCCGTGATACTCTCTAGCAGCATCTCGAGCATTTAGTCTGTCTTTGGCATCCTACTTGGAAACAATAAAAAGCAATATGTATCCACGATACGGCAAGGAGATTTTAAGCGACGCGTTTCGGTGCCGATTAATGTTTGTCGAGAATGTGATGAGTGTGTTCCTGCGTACACAGGAAATGTACGATGCATACGACGATCTGGAAGAGCTCCTACGTAGCGTGTATTTAGTGGAACGTCGTGGAAGACCCGTTGAACTTGGGGAGCTGTATATCGGCATGTCCTGTATTGTGCCTCGTTTCAATAGCGTTGTCCGCGGCGAAGTGGTTTACCCGGACTTTGATGGGTACTGCGAGGTGTTGCTAGTCGATTTCGGCGAAACTATTTACATCAACTGGTCTTACCTATTTCATCCAGAGCCTCCAGCAAGTATGCTGCCGGTTCTTGTCATGGATTTTTCCATATACGGACTCGAACGCGTGGATGTTGCAGGTATCGATCAGCTCGTCGAAGAAACGTGCGGTAGAGATGACTTGATCGCTGTCATGATGCGATCTCTTGCCGGCGATAGCGTTCCGCGGGTTCGATTATCGAACGGTGAACGCGCGGACGTGGCGGCGTTTATTATAGAAGCTCTCGGTGATGAGATAGATATCGGCTACGATATCGATGCCGTGGACAAGGGCTTTGACGCGGACATAGTAATGAATTAAAGACGCTGTGCGTGTGTATGTGTGTGTGTGCGTGTGTGAGAGAGTACATTCGAGAGACAGGAGTTTAAAATCGCTCTGACGGGAGGGTAGATGCCTACAATAGCTGCGGTGGTGAGTACATAATTTTATTCATTTTTCCAAGTATGTGTACACCTTTGCTCCATCCTGCTCTTATCTCTACTCTTCCTTGTTCACCAAGGCACCCACACCACCTCACTTTACCATCTCCATGTTACCGACACTGGTCAAGCAGAGTGGGTAGCGCTGCGGTGGAAAAGTGAGGGGGTGGGGGCAGCCGCGTGGTGGGGAAAGGAGTGGGGATAGGAGTGGGATGGAGCAAAGGTGTACACATACTACTTAAGTGAATTCTCAGGTTCTACAACGGACATGTTGTCGCTTAGGAGTTCTGTTTTGCTACCTTTTAAGAGTTCACGTGCATGTCTTCCCTGCACTGTTCTGTCTGAGTTTTCTCGAGGGTTATGGTCCTTGAGTTCGCTGTCGTCGCTAGATTCGTTTTTCTTAAGAGGCACATCGTTGTGGGATAGGCCTGGTAACAGCACATGTGTTTGGTTACTTGGTCGATCTGAAGAAATGTCGGATGACAGAGGAAAGTTCTCAACACTGTAGGTCACTTGCTTAGTCTTAGTTTTGATGTTTTCATTCTTGCGTGTCTCCCGAGGCATATTAGCTTTTATTTTTACGGTGGGTTTCTTTAGTGGTGCCTTGTTCGCTGCAGGCGTCTGAAAAATTTTGTTTTCGTGACCAGTGGTCGTTGATTTGTATGGTGTTACGTCAAAATCGCGGCCTATCTTACGAACTTACGAATTTAACATAGATTTCACGTTTCGGTGTATCTTTTCCGTGCTCTGGTCAAGGAGAATAAATTCTCCCTTTACCACATCCGACGAGAAAATACCGAAGACGTAAGCCCGTTTTTGAGTCTAACCTCGCGGAAAATTACTCGGGATAGGGCTGGAGTGCGTTTTGTTCTTGGTTGGGGATAATGACTTCACGAATAATGGGGAGAGACTTGAATGACAATTTCACGCGGAGCAAGATTTCACTTTAATTGTTAATTGAAAATTATACCCACGGTTGTTTGTTGCTGTGGTTCTTGCTGTTGAACGTTGGTTGGACGTAGATTAGTGTAGTCAGACAGACTCAAAATCGAACGTAGGCGTTGGTGCGTATTAATTATTATTTATTGAAATAAAACTACATGAGTAGTTGAATGTTGCACGTTCAATATTCCCGACTTCGCACGGGTTAATAATTATAAGTACTGTACTCGTACTCTGTACTACTCGAAACTATACTTATGGGTATTCAGCTGTAAAATAATCTTAACATTTCATTTTATCCTATATATATATATGTAACATATTCCATATATATAATTTGCTGGTAAAACAAGTATTTTTATACATGGAAACGAGAGAGAGCGAGAGAGTTCTTCTCTTAAGAACGACTCGCCTAGCTTGGTCACTCGTACATTTCGTTCGTACGCAAGTCAGCTAGATCGCTGTTCAAACCTCGCGCAAAGCGTTTTCGTTGCGTGGAGAGTCGGCCAGCCTCGCTTTCCTGCAGCAGAAGCTTCATTGCAACTCAATTTTAGTCTCATCTCTTTCTCGTTTTTCTGTCTATTTTTCGCTATTTTACCATAAATTAATCCTAATATTTCCTTTATCCTTTCTATATAGGCATAACATGTTTTATATATTTATGATGGTATTTTTACTATAAATTCCAATATTTTACGAGAGACATATTAATATAATCCCAAGAGAAAAGGGGAATTAATCCTGATATACTGATCTTTCTTCTATTACCCGACTATACTTGGTAAGCTCATTAATTCAATGTGGGTTTTACTCGTTTTCGAGTGACAGCCCTGGGTAGTTTCCATATGGAAGCATAATTGTTCTTTTTGCTGCTGATATTTTACCTACAGTATTCGTGTGAACATTTTGATAGTCATAACTCTTTCGTTTAAATCAACAGTTCCTCCACTTTTGTTAATTGTTTCGCTTAGTTAATAATTATTCGTGATTTCATCATCTTTGTAAAGAGAGAGAGAGAGAGAGAGAGAGAAGATTTCAGGCAAGAGTGAGAAGAAAGGGTGCGGTCGCTTGGTCACGTGATAGCGTTCCCTCCAACCGCTCCCTTATGACCAACAACGCCCCGACGGCGACTAGCCGAACCCCTAGTCTAGGATTGAGGGTAAGGCCGCGCTGAATCATAGATCCATAAATGGCAGTCGATAACCGGGTCTACGCAGTAGATCCCATGGTTTGAAAGTTTGCCTTTTGACCGGGAGCGCCGAAAAATTCCATCTTTACAAGATTAATTCTTCCCGGGAGACGGTCAGTAGGGCCGCATCTTCACCCTGTTCCGATCTCCGTCGCTAAAATCGCTCTCCTCTCCTCTTAAGAGGTTCGAGAATAAAAGAAAAATGTGAGAGGTTACTTTTACTGTAGCGAAACTAAAACAGAAGAACTTTAACGTAATCGAAATAAAAAAGATAAACGCGACGTTACGTCAGGACGTAACAATGGAGAGGCTATGTCTTCCAGCTGTTCGAAAGGATCAACCGACTCACGTACCCAGTCACATTCTTATACATCGTTAAGATAACCGAAATTTCCAGGGACATCGTTGCTTAGATTTTCCTCCTCTTCTGAATCTTCTTCTAATAGCCGAGATATATCAGTACCTGATAAAATACGTTGATTATTTTTACGGTGACTTTTTAAAGGATTGGTGCGAACTATGTAAATATCGTCTGTGGTAGTTAATAACTCTATGGGGTTTCTTGAGAGCGCGTTGGCGTTAACGTTAGTTTTGCCGGCCTTGTACACCACATCGTATTCGTACTCGGCGAGTTTCAGTCGCCAGCGCAAGATTTTAGGATTTCCATGTGTAGCCCGTCGGAACCACAACAGCGGTTTATGGTCGGTCACTACAGTGAAATGGTGCCCATACAGATATGGCCGAAATTGAAGTATAGAGTAAACTATACCAATGCTTCCTTTTCGTAAGTGTCGTACCGTTCTTCGACTAGAATCAAAGCTTCGCGAGCTTTGCATAAGCGCATGGATGATCGTTGTTAATTTCTCCTTGTGAAAGTATACTACCGATAGCATAACCCGATGCATCTGTTGTTAAAATAAAAGGTTTGGAAAAATCAGGATATCGCAAAACTGGAACCGTACAAAGTTTATTCTTTAAAATTTCGAATGACTGTTGTTGTTCGGGTCCCCAATCAAACATATTTTCTTTGCGTAATAAAGTCGTGAGGGGTTTTGATATCTTGGCGTATCCTTCTATGAACCGCCTATAATAACCTGTTAATCCCAGAAATTGTCGAATATTTTTAACATTTTTAAGTACGGGATATTCACGTACAGCTTCTATATTTCTTAGGATCGGGCCAAACTCCATTATTCCCGATTATATGTCCTTGTTTGAGATTCCGTCCAATGGTTGTTGTTTGACAGACCTGTGAATATATTGAAACTAATGAAGCTTCACTCAAGACAGGGTAAAAATAAAACCAGACTGCAGGATGTTTAGTAGACAAAGTGGTTTATTTGCACCTTCCGCACTTCAATTACAAAATAATATAATTTGGAAAAATATAAAAGTAAAGAATAAATGCAAAAATCGGCTAAATTTGGAAAGAATAAAAATGATATGAATAAATACACCAAAAAAAAAACAGAGAATTGACAGATATATATAAATAAACAAACTGAATTGAATTCTGACTATCTGGACTGAGAACCAGCACACAATTATATTAATTATGTGCTGTCGGTACTGAGAGCGGTGTGCGTGCTGCAGCCAGTGCTGCGGAGCACGCCACACTATGAGATAAATGAGTGTTTAAAATGTGTCAATTATTCACTGCAAGCTCTCAGCAGATTTATCTGAGAGAAGTTGCAGAGAATAGGTGAGAGCACTTGCAATTGAAATTGCTTGAGTGCTCTACATGTATGAGACAAGCTATGCAGGCAGCACTGCATAGCACAATACAACATATAATGAGGATGCACAAAATGAGCAGTGTATAGTCGCTGTACTCTTCCAGCAGATGTCCTGGGGAAAAGTACAGTGACTATAGTACACCTGCATAATTATATTAATTATACCGGCAAATTATGCTGAGAGAAAACGTGGCGTGACATGTGCTGCAATGCCGCCAAAAAGTGAGACCAAAAATGTTGATGTACCGATGAGTATCCAACTCCTCATTGCCATTGAATTTATGGTAAATTATAACAATGCACTCGTACCTGATTTTGAGTCCTGATCAGCAAAGAAGGTTGAGATGATCCGGTTGAGAGATGTGAAAATTGCCCGAGCCTTCCAAATGCGTGCGCTGTTCCGTGCAGGTTTTCACGTAAGTGTCAAAATATCCAACATGGCTGCGGGATATGAAAGCGTCGTTGGGCGCTGAAGTCAGTTGAGCGAGATAGCCGGTGAGCGATACCGAAGTCAAGCGAGAGAGACAGCCTCGGCTTCGCGAAGCCCTGCCTCGGCTATCTTCGGCTCAACCGAACTCCGTGTGCTGGAGCACCGCAACAGGTAGGCGCACGACAAATATCGATCGCCGTGCGCCAGCTAATTATCCAACAGTCCTAAATACGCGACTTCTCTTTGCAAAAATTCGCATTTATCTAGTTGTAATTTTAAATTTGCTGCTTCTAATCGTTTAATTAATTCGCGATATATATTCTCGTGTTCTTTGAGATTGTAGGCATAAATAACAATATCGTCCAAATAAACAAAGTCGTTTCCCGAGGAGCCCACTTAGTGTGAGGTCCATTGCTTCTTGAAACGTCGGAGGGGCGTTCCGAAGGCCGAACGGCATTCTAACGAGTTCGAAATGGCCACGTGGCGTAGTAAATGCGGTCTTATGACGATCCTCTGGAGAGACTTCTATCTGATGAAATCCCGATGCGAAATCGAATACAGAAAAGTAATGTGCACCGCCTAATTGATCTTATATGTCGTTTATATTGGGTTTGGGGTACGCGTTGGCGATCGTTTTTTCGTTCAGCGATCGGTAATCGAACACTATTCTCCATTTTTCATTACCCTGAGAATCGACTTTCTTGGGAACGACCCAGACAGGATAATTGTAGGGTAGAGGGTATTATTACTCCTTTACCGAGCATATCCTCTATTTGCTTGCCTATTTCTTCTTTAGTACATTCTGGCCATCTGTAGCCTCGAGTATTTATAGGAAGATCATCAGTAGTAGGAATGTGATGTTGCAATATAGTGGTGCACGTCAGCGTATCTCCTGGGATTTGGTATAAATGTGCGCTTTCCTTTAAAAGCGTCTCGATACTTGCTTTTTCTTCTTCGTTCAATTCGACGCGTCTTAATAATTCCTTAATTTGATTATAACGGTCGATCATTACCGATTCTGATATTACGTAACATGATTTTTCACGAATAAAAGGTTGAATTTCGCGAGTAATATTAGCTATACTGAGTTTTTGTGTTAACGAAACGTTCATGATTTTATACCTTTTTGGACTATATTTCTCGCTTCTCAAACGTGTATCTTTATCTTTAATAATTTCTGTAATACTTTCCTTTTTTGACGGTTCAAGTGTGCAAATTGTTCGTGAATTGTTCGGGTCTTTATAATTTTTAAAATTGACTGTTTGATCGTAATGATTTACAGGCACGAAAGGTTCAACAGGTCTCTGGCAAAGTACTTCTTTATTTTCCATAGTTATTACTTCTTTTATTGACTCTGATGCTTTGGTAAAATCTTTAATTTTTCTATTCTCTCGGAGTATTTGTTCTTTGGTTGACTTTCTAAATTCCTCATTGTAATTATTAACATCTTCAAAGGGTTCTGTCCTCTCCATAGGCACAGATATCCCTATAAAATCTGGATCGAGTTTTCGCATATCTCCAACAAGTTCTGTCCGTTCAGTCGGCACAGTTACGTCTGTAAAGCTCGAACAACCCGCATAATTAACACAATTAGACTCACTATCTTTTGCCGATATTTTTGTTTATATTGGATTTGAATTAACGACTTTTTCTTCTTGAACATAATTTTCATAAACCTGAGGAGTTTCTGTCCTTTCCATAGGCACAGGTTTTCCCAAAAAAATTGAGTTGAGCTTCCTTAATTCTCCAACGAGCGCTGCCCGTTTCGTCGGCACAGACACCCCTGTGGAGCCAAGGCAAGTCGCCTCATTAACACAGTTTACTTTCGTCTCTATCAAATTGGATAGACAACGTTTTCTCTAGGTACAATAATCTCTACAGGTTCAATATAAGTGTTCTCCTTGCTCGAATCCGATGTACAAAGTTCCATAAAATTTCGCTAACTAGACTGAAAATTTTCAACTTTATCTCCTATTTTTACTTTACCAATTTCTTTACTTGATTTTTCATTTTTCGCACGATTTTCGTAAGCTTTTTTAATAATTTCTGAACAATTTCTTATTTCTTCCTTTATAATTTTTTTCACCAAATCAACCATAGTATCTCCGCGGGGTAGTGTCTCTGATAAGAACGCATTCTTTCCCGTTGGAATGAATTTTTTTTCAATATTGTCACTTGAATTGTGTTTGAGAATCCGTCCGATGGTGTTTGACAGATCTGTGGATATATTGAAACTAATGAAGCTTCACTCAAAACAGGGTGAGAATAAACCAGACTTGTCGATGGAATTTGGAGAAAGTGGTTTATTGTACCTTCCACACAAATACAATTAAATAGTGTTTGTTGGAAAAATTATAAAAGTGAAAATAAATACAAAATAGACCAAATTTAGAACAAATACAAAATAATATACATAAATGCACAGAAAATCTGAGAATTGAAAACTGAATTTAAGTAAAGAAGCTGAATTTGATTTGAGATGTTGCAGCACACAATTATATTAATTGTGCTGCATGTGCTGAGAGCGGTGTACGCGCTGCAGCCAGTGCTGCGGAGCATGCCACGCTATGAGATAAATGAGTGCGCATATAGTATTGATTATTCACTGCGAGCTCTCAGCAAGTTGCTCTGAGAGAAGTCGCAGTAAACCGATGAGAGCACTAGCAATTAAATTGCCTGAGTGCTATACACGAAACAAGACAGCGTGACACAGTCAGCGCTGTAGAGTATGATCAATAGAGTAATGAGGATGCACAAAATGATTAGACTGAATTCACAACACTTTCCCAGCAAGTTTAATTGGGGAAAAGTGCAGTGAATTGGTAAAACACGCGCAATTATATTAATCGAGCATGCTTGAGTTTTGAGTCCTGGTGTGCAAGAAAAGCTGAGTAGATCCGATGAAAAGCGGTGAAAAGTCTGAGATGTCCAGAGGATGTGTGCGCTGTCCTAGCGGGTTTTCACAGAAGTGTCGAAATATCCAATATGGCTGCGGAATATGAAAGCGTCGTTGGGCGCTGAAGTCAATTAAGAGAGATAGCCGGTGAGCGGAGCCGAAGTCAAGCGAGAGAGACATCCTCTCGCTCAACGCGGCATGCCTACGAGGCACAACCTCGGCTCCGCGAAGCCCTGCCTCGGCTATCTCCGCCCAACCGAACGCTGCGTGCTCGAGCACAGCAACAGGTCGACGTACGGAAAATATCGATCGCCGCTGATTATCCAACAGATTGATTTTATCTTTATTAGTTTCGTGACTCAGTCCGTCCGAGGACTTATGTTCTTTCATTAATTCAACTTTACTTGTTACCTGTCATTCCTTTTTCGTCTTTGTATCGTCAGTAGATTCTCTTATTCCTGTACCGTAAGTTAATTCCTCCGATGACATTAACTCCAGTACTGGTACCTGGACTTGAACCGAATACCTATTGCTATTTGTCACATAAATGTAAGCTTTACCATTATTATTAATGACAAACCCGCTTTCCATGTTTATACCTTCACCTGCATTCAGGGGAGGCAGATAGCCTTCCCGTAAATCCAAATTCTTTACTCTCACGAAGCACAATTTGGTGGACTCTGCAGGGATAACAATAGTTTCCTGAGTTGCAAATGGTATTCTTACATTCTGCATTTTCAATTGTCTTTTCTCATAGTCAATTTTCACGCGATTGCCGTCAAGGTATTCCGAACCCAATATACCAACGATTCAGACTACTCGCGGTTGACGGTTGAAGCTGCGATTTAAATAGTACGGATCGGATGTATGTTTAGCGGAGTCTCCCTGGGCCCACCCGTACTCGGTAGACCACTTCGGTTTCCCGTACTTCCATATGTTGCTTCGTTCTCCCTTCGAGTGGGACACGCACGGATAAAATGACCGGGTTGTTTGCAATAAAAACATGGTCCTGATGAATTCATGAAATTATTATTGAAATTATTAATATTTCAGCGATTTTCCGATCGGTTGATATTTAAAGGCTGGGAATGGTTTTACGATATGGACAAATATGAGCCCCGTGGCCTTCTTTTTTTACATATTTAGCACCGAATATCGCTAGGATTTTGGTATCGGAGATTGACTGGTACCTGTGTTTGCGGTAAAGACATTAATTTAGAGGGGGCTGACGGTGATTGAGGACATCTATTCGCTGTGTGTCGATGATTTTTACAAAAGTGACAAAAGATCGATGTATTTCCCGACTCCTTCCTTCCAGAAGGAAAAATTTTATAACAACGGTCGGCAGTGTGCCCGCGCTTATTACATTCCTGGCATATAGTGAGCGGAGGACCGTCAAAGACGGGTTTATTATTATTTGAAGGGGGGAAGATTTTAAGACATTTATCAGCTGAGTGTCCTGTTTTTTTCAGATCTGGCATATGATAAATGAAGGAGCTTCGAGGCTAAGTTTATTGTTATTTGAAGGTGGAAATTTTTTTAAACATTTGTCTGCCGAGTGTCCAGTCTTCTGACAGATCTGACATATGCTCGGTCCTTTATCGACATTTCCCGTATTTTGTAACCCAACAGCCAACGCTTGGCTAGTCTTCTGGGTCGAACATTCTTTAGCATTGTGCCCTTTTTTATTGCACAACTGGCAATGCACTTCTTCGCTTGCTACCACGTGTACTCCTCGTTTCGCCTCGGGCTTAGGGACCCTTGGACTCGACGTTACTTGCTCACCGCTACGCAAGGCTGCTTGGAACACTAACAAGGAAAGGTACTTTGGTGTCCCCCTCCGATTTTAATGCAACTCACGTATGTTGTAGAGCATCGAAAACTAAAAAACACGTATTTTTTTTTATCGGCGGAAAAACATTTTTAAGGGGTGAAATGGCCCTTCAAAAATAGCACGTCGAGGGGTGATTTTACAGTTTCACCCAGAAGGCGTCAACCGATTTTAATAAAACAAAAACCAAAATACTCCTCATTGAAGACAATTAAAATTCCACGCTAAGTTGAAGAAGAAAATTCATTTGCAAGGGTGAACAACCCCCTGATTTTTCAAATTTCCACCCTACACAAAAAACTAATCAACCAAATTAAACAGAACATGTACCATTTGGAAGGGCAAGTTAAAATAAAGTTGACGTATTTTTGCACATTCACAGGAAAATGAGTTTACGGGGGTAAACTACCCCTTATCCATTAGTACGTATATTTGTGCATACATTTTTGTTTCTCGTTATTTAAATGTCCGAATTGATTAAAAACATTCCTGTTAGCCGAAGTCAAGGGGGGGAACTTCGCATGATGCTTTATTTATTATTAAGGGGGTGACCGGCTGGTACTTACAAGAAGGTCAGTTTGGTGTCCCCCTCCGATTTTGATGAAACTCACGTATGTTGTAGAGTATCGAAAACTAAAAGACACGTATTTTTTTTTATCGGCGGAAAAACATTTTTAAGGGGTGAAATCGGCCTTCAAAAATAGCATGTCGAGGGGTGATATTGCAGTTTCACCCAGAAGGCGTGAACCGATTTTAATAAAACAAAAACCAAAATACTCCTCATTGAAGACAATCAAAATTCCACGCTAAGTTGAAGAAAAAAATTAATTTGCAGGGGTGAACAACCCCCTGATTTTTCAAATTTCCACCCTACACAAAAAACTAATCAACCAAATTAAACAGAACATGTACCATTTGGAAGGGCAAGTTAAAATAAAGTTGACGTATTTTTGCACATTCACAGGAAAATGAGTTTACGGGGGTAAACTACCCCTTATCCATTAGTACGTATATTTGTGCGTACATTCTTGTTTCTCGTTATTTACGTGTTAAAGAGCTGCTTGCGTTCACTCTTTGTGCTGATTTTGTGCTTATCAATAATTTATCGTCATATGTCATCGACCTTTCGATTAGATAGTATTTCGATTCGGCGCAAATTTCGGAATAAGTCGATGATGCAACAGTCGTTCCATCTATAGAACTTTGTCAGTTATTCCAACGAAATGAATATGATCTTATTTTTTTGAGTAATCTAATCATACGCCAATATGATAAAAATACTTTCGACGCAGTAAGAGGTGTTTTCTACATAGGCGGCTATCTGGGACTGCGTATTATCTGCTGATATCGCATGTGGTTCAACAACAAGTCTTTCAAATATAAAAGCCGCGATACATACAGCGATCTTCAGTTGCTCATTTGAACGGAGTGCCAGTGCGTCAGTTATAATTTCTGACAAAACAAAATCAATAGACCATGAAAGTGAATCCAATCAACGTCATTAAACTTCTTTTGGCTACATTTCAAGCCATGAATATTCCCGAAACTCCGATTAACAATGCAGAAATCGAAGTAAAGCAGAATTTCGAAAAAGTTCTGGTCGACTGCATGGACGATTATAACGGAGTTGAAATTATCGAGGAACAATCGCTAGATTTTCAAGAGCCATTCAAGCAATATGATATTAACCCTGTCGAGGACACTCTTTGGAAACATGATGAAGGTCCAGTGGATTCTGATACTTGTTCTAAAGACGAAGAAGACATAAGCTACGATTACAAACGCAAAGCAATCGAATACTGGAGATCCGGTAAGAAGAAAAATTACAGTGTCGATACCGTGAGTCAGAAATTCAAAAAAGTCAAATCTGTACGACAATTAAAACGCTGGGCAAATCAAATGAACAAAGGTGGGACCTACAAGGAGAAATTAGCTTAAATCTCTGAATATACTTTGAAAAACATACAAGCCGCAATAGATGCGGGTTTCATTGTTCACGATATCGACCTTCAAAAGTGGGCTCTACAAGCTCAAAAAGAGATAGGTCACGAAGACATTCGTTTTAAAGCTTCTCATAATTGGCTTCGGAAGTTCAAGAAATCACATCGTATTGTGTCCAGGAAAATTAATAAATTCGTAACACGAAAGACTATAGAAGACGAACCAGTTTTAAGGATGAATGCAGAAAACTTCGTAAATGAAATTAAACCATATATTCAAACATATGGACCGGAAAACATATATAATTCAGATCAGAGCGGTTTTCAACTGGAAATCCACTCTGGCAGGACTCTGACGACTGAAGGAACTAAACAAGTGCAATGTGTAGTACAATCCGTATCATCTACAACTCACAGCTACACTATCCAGCCAACCATAAATGCAGATGGAAAATTATTGTCACCCCTTTTTATCGTTCTAAAAGAGGGAAAGGGTGAGTTCGGCCCAATCGTGGAAAAAAATTTATAGCCGGTCACCCCCTTAATAATAAATAAAGCATCATGCGAAGTTCCCCCCCTTGACTTCGGCTAACAGGAATGTTTTGAATCAATTCGGACATTTAAATAACGAGAAACAAAAATGTATGCACAAATATACGTACTAATGGATAAGGGGTAGTTTACCCCCGTAAACTCATTTTCCTGTGAATGTGCAAAAATACGTCAACTTTATTTTAACTTGCCCTTCCAAATGGTACATGTTCTGTTTAATTTGGTTGATTAGTTTTTTGTGTAGGGTGGAAATTTAAAAAATCAGGGGGTTGTTCACCCCTGCAAATTAATTTTTTTCTTCAACTTAGCGTGGAATTTTGATTGTCTTCAATAAGGAGTATTTTGGTTTTTGTTTTATTAAAATCGGTTGACGCCTTCTGGGTGAAACTGCAAAATCACCCCTCGACATGCTATTTTTGAAGGGCGATTTCACCCCTTAAAAATGTTTTTCCGCCGATAAAAAAAAATACGTGTCTTTTAGTTTTTGATGCTCTACAACATACGTGAGTTGCATTAAAATCGGAGGGGGATACCAAAGTACCTTTCCTTGTAAGCTGTTTTCCGACTGCACTCCTAGCTTTATTAATTCTTCGAGATTATTATTGGGAGTTAGTCGTTGCTTAATTTCCGGTTTTAAACCGTGTAGAAAACAAGCTGGAAGGCTTTGTCTCGTATTATCAATAAAAGCGCCTGCCAAGGGATTATTCTTGCTCGCATCATAATTTTCAAGTATCAAATTTCCCAAATCTCGTACACGATTCGAATAGGCAATAACAGACTCACTTTCTCTCTGGTAAATTGATCCTATTTTACCTTGCAGCTGATATACGTTTCGCGTGGGTGCATAAATATCTTTGAGATATTTACCCAAATCTTCTATTGTTTCAAAAGTTTGCTCTTGTATAGTGCGACGGGGTTCGCTAATTATTTTTATGCGGACTGCTTTTACTAAATTTGATTCGGCGCCTGGCCCCATCATAGCCAAGGCCTCCTTGCATCTTTGGATAAACATACCCAATGACAAAGTATGACCGTCATAATTCGGTATAATAGCCAGTGCATCTCGAAGAGACAACGTTTGATGATTATTAACCATAATGGGAGGTGGGTCGGGTACAGGGTCACTAGTTTTAAGAGAAAAATTCACTGGTGGTATTTTACTGGGTTTTTTATCTGGACTCAGGAATAGCAGGTTCGTATTCCGATAACAGGTATAAATTTTTCAACAAATTCTGTGGCACAATGTGGGAGGGTTTAATTATTGATTTTTATTTAGATTTTTCACAAGTATTGCTTCTTCCTATTGGAGTGGTCAGTGTTTTATTATGACTCACGAGGGGCTGTGTACCGATGGGTGAGTCGAATAGGGTAGACCCCCCTGCAGGAGTGTAAAATATGTCGCTGGAGCTCGAAAGGCCTAACGTGGGCTTGGTGACTATGGGGTTCGGGGTAGCTATGACTGATGTATCCGTACCTGTTGTTTCGTGTGTAGCGAGCTGCAACTCGACGCCTTTTACAGTATGTTCGGGGGATGCGGGAATCTGAACTGGAATTTCGTTACAGGGATCTCTATATAAAGGGTGATTTTTTAAGAGCTTGAGAACTTTTTTTTAAAAAAAAACGCATAAAATTTGCAAAATCTCATCGGTTCTTTATTTGAAACGTTAGATTGGTCCATGACATTTACTTTTTGAAGATAATTTCATTTAAATGTTGACCGCGAATGGGCCCTAGAAAAGTTGGCAGAAAATCCGCTTTTTTATCGACAAATTTTGTTCAGCGATGAGGCTCATTTCTGGTTGAATGGCTACGTAAATAGGCAAAATTGCCGCATTTGGAGTGAAGAGCAACCAGAAGCCGTTCAAGAACTGCCCATGCATCCCGAAAAATGCACTGTTTGGTGTGGTTTGTACGCTGGTGGAATCATTGGACCGTATTTTTTCAAAGATGCTGTTGGACGCAACGTTACGGTGAATGGCGATCGCTATCGTTCGATGCTAACAAACTTTTTGTTGCCAAAAATGGAAGAACTGAACTTAGTTGACATGTGGTTTCAACAAGATGGCGCTACATGCCACACAGCTCGCGATTCTATGGCCATTTTGAGCGAAAACTTCGGAGAACAATTCATCTCAAGAAATGGCCCGGTAAGTTGGCCACCAAGATCATGCGATTTGACGCCTTTAGACTATTTTTTGTGGGGCTACGTCAAGTCTAAAGTCTACAGAAATAAGCCAGCAACTATTCCAGTTTTGGAAGACAACATTTCCGAAGAAATTCGGGCTATTCCGGCCGAAATGCTCGAAAAAGTTGCCCAAAATTGGACTTTCCGAATGGACCACCTAAGACGCAGCCGCGGTCAACATTTAAATGAAATTATCTTCAAAAAGTAAATGTCATGGACCAATCTAACGTTTCAAATAAAGAACCGATGAGATTTTGCAAATTTTATGCGTTTTTTTTTAAAAAAAAGTTCTCAAGCTCTTAAAAAATCACCCTTTATTACAAGTGGTAAATATTGGTGACCAGGATCCTCCAAAAATCCAACCACAGACAATAAATTAATTCCCGATCTCGCCGTAAGTGTTTCTTGCACTCGGTTCGTGAATTGCTCAAAACTTTCTGAATTCTTTGAAATTTCTTGAATCTGTAAGGGACTATTTGATGTACTATAATTATCAAAATTATCTGATAAAATTTCTTCAGTACTTGAAGAATCACCTGCTTCCTCCCAATTTATTTCTGTTTTTGTAATAATTAAATGACTTGACGTTAATTCGAAAGATTGTATATGACTGTCTTCGTCTACTTTAATTAATTCCGGATTTTCTTGATTAATGTTGCTACTTTTCTCTGTGTCTGCAATAATTCCTCCCGTTGGATTCGTTGTGTAGGGAGTCTTGGGATGCGAACTGTCAGTACTTTTGTCGAAAAATTGATCGACTGTCTCAAATGGGGATTTCGGAGGGCGATGTATTCGAGATTTCTTTTTTCGGTCTTCAGGATAATCATGTATCACTTTATCATCAAGTTTTACCTTTGATCCAGTTGAACTCATTTATGATGTATTTTATACAAGTATAAACTTTTTGGTATACCGCATCAAAGAGACATGTAACAATACGTAAGAATATTATTAGAGTAAAATTGATCAGGAGGAGGAAATGGGAATAACTTTCTTTTTGTTACTTGTAACGAAGAAAAATTATAAAGCTTTATTCCTCTAATTTTGTTTCAGAATTCCCCTGAGGTGAAATCAAATGTGGTTTTTCCTTCAGGAGGATGATTTGATGTTTATTCCACGATTCGATCTTAGTAATGTGAGGCTTGCAAGGTGTTACAATCGGGTGATAGCGTATCCCTAGTCTCGAGTGAGCTTCGTAATCAGCAACAAGTTCGACTAGAAAATTTTTCCGCTCGATTTCTCGGATTTGCTTAAGGCGGTTTATTTGAGATTTATTCGATATTTCAGTGTCGACACCCTGTATGACTTCACTGCTGCTCAGTGATGCCAAAAGAGGGATTTTTCGTCCCTTTTAGGTACCCTCTCCACTGGGTCTGTTTTAGCGCCCACTGCGCGCGCACCCGGCGCACAGTGGGGCCGATTCCCGAAAAGCTAGTCAAAAGTCGAAAACGTAGTTCATTCTGTTTGAGATATAGTATATGAGGGTTTTTGAGGTCGCTGATAACGAATCTGACATCAAAATTGTAAAAAAAAAACAAAATGGCGGGTTCAAAATGGCGATAGTAAACCAAAAATACTCAGTTATAATACGGAATGTTTATCGAATTTGTATGAAACTTGGTTTCTGTAAGTTTTCGAGGTCGCTGAATACGAATCCGGTGTGAAAAAAACAAAATTCAAAATGGCGGATCCAATATGGCGGACGCAGTTTTCGTAATCGGCCAGATTCGCTTGAAACTTGTTATTTGGGGGTTTTCGAGGTCGCTGAATACGAATCCGGTGTGAAAAAAACAAAATTCAATATGGTGGATCCAATATGGCGGACGCAATTTTCAAAATCAACCGGATTTGCTTGAAACTTGTAACTCGGGGGTTTTTGAGGTCGCTGAACATGAATCCGATGTGAAAAAGACAAAATTCAAAATGGCAGATCCGAAATAGCGATTATAAAAATTTATTAACTTTTTATAAATCTGTAAGTAAATTATATATTTGATAAAAAGTAATAAAACATCTACTTTTACATCTATAATTGTATTGATTAGAATCACTTTTGAAAGACTTATTTTATACTATCAGGGGTACAAATTGAAAATGCGGGTTTGATAACAGATGGCGTTACTAACGCTATACGCATCAGGCAGTACTGTGACTATGTTCATGTCAAAGCTACGTCTTATAGCTTTAATTTTCAGTATGTGTCAATTTGTCGCAGTGTCAAATTCATAGTTTTTTTGAGCTCTCAATATGTCGAGTTTCGTGCCAACAAAACAGCATTTGCGGGAAGTTTTAATTTACTTCTTTAATTTGAAGAAAAGTGCTGCTGAAGCACATCGATTGGTCTCCGAGGCTTATCCGAGTCATGTTCCATCGGTTCCAACGTGCGAGAGATGGTTTGTGCGGTTTAGAAGTGGTGATTTTGACGTTGAGGACAAAGAGCGGCCGGGCCAAGTGAAAAAGTTTGAGAATGCTGAATTGGAGGCAATACTCAATGAAGACTCGTGTCAAACTAAACAAGAGCTCGCAGATTCATTGGGAGTGACACAACAAGCCATTTCCCATCGTATAAAAGCCCTCGGAATGATCCAAAAGCAAGGACATTGGGTGCCGTATGAGCTGAAGCCGAGAGACGTCGAGCGCCGTTTTTTTGCATGCGAACTGCTGCTCGAACGGCAAAAACGGAAGGGTTTTTTGCATCGCATTGTCACTGGTGATGAAAAGTGGATCCATTACGATAACCCGAAGCGCAAAAAATCATATGGTTACCCCGGCCATGCATCATCATCGACGGCCAAACCAAATATTCACGGCGCCAAGCTCATGCTCTGTATTTGGTGGGACCAGCTGGGTGTGGTGTATTATGAGCTATTGAAATCGAACGAAACCATCACAGGAGCACTATACCGAACTCAATTGATGCGTTTGAGCCGCGCACTCAAAGAAAAACGGCCACAATACGAGCAAAGACACGACAAAGTAATTTTGCAACATGACAACGCTCGGCCACATGTTGCAGCGCCGGTCAAAACCTACCTACAAACGCTGAAATGGGAAGTCTTACCCCACCCGCCGTATAGCCCAGATATTGCTCCTTCCGATTACCACCTTTTCCGATCGATGACACATGGCCTAGCTGACCAGCGCTTCCATTCTTACGAAGAAGCCCAAAAATGGGTCGATGACTGGATAGCAGCCAAGCCGGCCGAATTTTTTCGCGACGGTATCCGTAAATTGCCAGAAAGATGGGAAAAAGTTGTGGCTAGCGATGGACAATACTTTGAATAATTCATTTGTTACCATTTTTTCAGAATAAACGTTCAAAAATAGAAAAAAATCCCGCATTTTCAATTTGTACTCCTGATATTAACAAGTTACATTTTCTTTTTTTATTAAAGTGAATGTACTTCAGTTACATGCAAGTAATTTTTTCTTTGAAGCACATATTTCTTAAAATCTGTTTCTGAAACAAAATAGATTTTGTGAAATAAAATTAACATGTTCAAACAGTTAATTTATAATTACTTTAGTTTAAGTAAACATAAGGAACCCATATATTTTCCAACAAATAACTACCCTTATAAAAATTTAACGCAACTTGTGATAAATTAAGCAGTAATAAATTATTGAGCGACAGTAATTTATTATTAGTTGATTTATCATAGCCGGTATTAAATTTCTATAAAAAAAAACATCTCTCTTTCAAAATAAGGGCTATATATACCTTTAAATAGTTGAACTAAGTACTTCGCCGATGAACACGTGGATGCCAAACTGAATGGGCATGCGCGAAAAAGATACGTATCAGGCAACTATGCTCGTAACTGCCACAGGCCCACAGGTACAGTAGCGGCCAAAAGTTTAAGACGGAGAGGAAAAAAAAAGTAATCGTTGATTTTTTTATGAAAAGAATTGACTCAGTGGATTTTTTTTGTATTAGCTAATTAATCATTAATTCATATATTTATTACATAAATTCAATTTTGCGCGTAACAACATTAGATACAATAAACAAAGAAAACATAAATTTGTTTGATATCTTCGGGGACAATTGTTTAAGACTATACGTAAAAAAATATTTTTTGGTAGAAAATATACAGATATTTTCCTCCCTTCAATACTTTGTCCACAGTCCATTATTTTTTATCACATCAGCACATCTTTGAGGCATTGAATCAATTAATTTTTTGCAGTCGTCCACAGTTGTTTCATTCCACGTTTTTTCAACCAAAGAGTACAAATCGTCAAAATTTTTTGGTTCATTTCTTTGAACCCTTCTTTTTATGATACACCATAAGTTTTCAATTGGATTTAAACCCGGCGACTGCGACGGCCACGGTAATGAAGTGATTTTTTCATCTTGAAAAAAACTTTTCACTACCCGAGCCGTATGCTTTGGGTCATTATCTTGTTGATAAATAAAATTATCACCCATATTTTCGTAGGCATACGGTAACATAGTATTTTTCAATATATCCAAGTATTGAAAACGGTCCATGATTCCATTAATTCGGCGTATTGGTCCAGGACCATTGCGAGAAAAACATGCCCACACCATTACGTTTCCACCTCCATGCTTAACTGTCGGTAAAACACATCGAGGATTTAAATCTTCGCCAATTCGACGTCTTACATACAGTATCCCGTCAGAACAAATTCGGTTGAATTTGGATTCGTCCGAAAATAGCACATTTTGCCAATCCTCACTTGTCCAATGCCGATGAGCCTTAGCAAATTGCAGTCGTAATTTTTTATTCTTTTTACTGAGCATCGGCTTCTTCCGTGGCTTTCGTGCTTTCAAATTGAATTCGTCTAATCGTCTTCGGACAGTTCTTACACTAATTTGCATTATTATTACTGGATATTTCAGCTCTGATATCGACTGCTGAACGAAAACGATCTCTCTCGCTTAATCGATGAATCCGACGATCCAGCGTTGGCGTGGTTTTCCGCGGTCTACCGTTTTTTGGTCGATCAAAATAGTCCCCAGTCTTCACAAACTTGTACCACGCTTGCTTAGAAGAAGTTTCTGATCGATTCATTTGAGTTGCAATTAAAGAAAATGTCTCATTTTGCTTCCGTAGAGACACGATTAGTTTTCGTTCAGTTGATGACAAATTACGGGCTTTACCCATACTCTTTTCGTACGTAATTAAACTGAAGACACTGGATGATACACCACAAACTATTTACAGTATTAATATATCAAATTATTGCGTGGATCGACTACGGGTATCTTGTTCGACAGATCGTCTTAAACTAATGTCCGCTGTTTACAGATGGTTGGAAGAAAAAAAAAATTGTATAATCTATATTGTTTACATTTGACGACCGAGACTTCTACATTATGAAGGTCAAACGTACACATGTATTGTAAAAAAACAACAAGCCGAAAGAAACGTTAGTACTTGTATGACAGATCTATGAACCAAATTGTAATTCATCGTCTTAAACTTTTGTCCGCTACTGTAGGCCTATCGACCCTTTGTGATGTGATCGACCCTTTTCAAATATTCCATTACCCTCGCAAAAAGTCCATCTGTTCCACTATGTATAGGTAGACCTATATATTGCAGGTAGGTCTATGTATACAGTCGACTCTTTTCAAATGTTCCGTTATCCTCTATAAATGTTAGAATCCAACAATATATACTCTAAAATGAAATCAGTTATTTATAACATTAAAATAATTATTAAAATTATAAAAATTGCTGAATTAATTTAACTACAATTTTATTAAATAATTAGAGCGCAAAATAAAAAAAAATCACCTACACGAGATTTGAACCGAAAACAATAATGTACGAGTCCAGCGTGTAAGCCACTACGCTACGGAACTATTCACGTTGTATAGCCAAGAAAAAACAAAATTAAAAATGGTGGTTTTATTTCGAAAATTATGTACCAGAGGCCCGGCAGAAGCGACCCCCGAGAACGGAGGCGGCTGAAGCTTGGACAACCGTGACGAAACAAAAAAAGAGAAAAAAAACGACGGAACCGAAAAACAGGACGGACGAGACGAACGTACCGACCCAGGCTAAAAGGCGCAGACCGACCCCCAAACATAGGAGAACGACGGTACTGGTCAAACCTGGGAAAGACAACACGTACTCGGACATCGTACGGAAGATAAGGACGATGGTCGACCAGACGAGCAGTCATGTGCAAGTGACGGCTCTAAGGAAGACCAAAGACGGACGGTGTCTCATCAAGATACAGACAGACACGGACGGACGAGAACAGTTTCAGCGCGCACTTAAGGACGCGGTCGGGGACACGGGCAGCGTAAGGACCGTGACCTCCAGGGCGCAACTGGAGATCATGGACCTGGACTGCGTTACCACCGCGGAGGACGTGATACGGGCGCTGAGACGAGAAACGGGACGAGACGGCGACTTTGGTGTCCACATCTACGGCCCGAACCGGGCTGAGCAGTACATGGCGGTCTGCGACCTCGAGTCGCGGGAAGCCGAGGTGCTGCTGGGCCGGGGCCGGATCGGAATAGGACGGGTGCGATGCCGACTACGACAGAGATTGAAGGTGACCAAATGCCACAAGTGCCTGGGCTACGGACACACAAAGACGAACTGCACGAACACGGATCGGACAAAAAGCTGCAGGAAATGTGGCGAGACGAGACATTACACGACGGACTGTAAAAACAGACCGGCTTGCCCTCTGTGCTCTGAGGCGGGGCACGGAGACGCGGCGCACCTCGCGGGAACCGGGAGATGTGTGGTGTTCCGGGCTGCGCTGGAGGAGCACAAAAGGGAGACCGGAAGATGGACACCGTAATTCAGGGTAACCTGAACCGGAGCAGGATAGCGGACATGCTTCTACCTCAGATAGCCGACGAACACGACGCCGACATACTGATACTATGCGAACCGTACAGGAAACGGACGACACAGACGTGGATCACAAACGAAAACGAGACAGCTGCTATCTAGGTGAGGGGCGCCGCCCGATCCCGGATGACTGACCGCGGCGCAGGCGAAGACTTCGCATGGGCTAAGGTCGGCGCTGTCGCCTACGTCAGCGTCTACCTGACCCCGAACTGCATCGCGGCGGAGTTTGGGAGAAGGGTGGCGCTCCTCGAAGACGGAATTAGGAATCTGCCTGGTGATATCGTGGTCGCGGGGGACCTCAACGCGAGGGCGGTCGAGTGGGGCATGACTGTGACGAATAGACGGGGACGACTATTACTGGAGATGGCCGCAAGGCTAGACCTAGTGGTGGCAAATACGGGGAACACACCGACATACAGACGACCAGGATTTGGGGACTCCATACCAGACGTAACGATGATGTCAGACAGAATACTGCCACAGATAGGTAGATGGCGGGTGGCTGAGGACTACACGGCCAGCGACCACCAGTACATCGTCGCCTTCTTGGCGCCTTTGTATTAAGCCGCGATGATCGCTGCCTCCTCAGGATTCCTTCTTCGAACTCGGGTTGCTTTCCTTCGCAGTCGGAGGCATCGTTTTCGCTGACTGGCGATCTCGTCGGTCCACCAGTACGCTGCCTGTTTGTTTGCTGGTCGCTGCTTCCTCGGCATCGATGCTCTGCACGCTTCCAGTATGAGCTGCATCGTTTCGTCCACCAATTCTTCTGCACTTGGGCTTTCAACGTGCGTCGAGATTCTCCGTCCGTTGAATATCGCTATACCCAGTTTCCGCTCGTCCATTTTGGCTACGTTCCATCTTGGTGGTAGGTCCCTGTTGATCCTTGGTGTGTTTCCTTCTTCAAATAATTCGAACGTGATGTATTGGTGGGCGCTGCTAGTGAAATCCTCAATCACCGTCCATTTTCTCACACATGGCACTGCGCATTCCGATTCAAACGGAATATCCGGCATCGTTCCCCTGTTGCCTGGTCGTCGGAAAGTTGTAGTTGAACCGGTGTTGAGCACTGTGAGGCTTAGTGTTGAAACCATTTCCATCATTCGCCTGCCTCTGCCGTCTGGATGCGGCACACCCCATTCGATCGCTCGCGCATTAAAATCTCCAGCCACGATGATTTATCCTTCCATGTCCCGTAGTTGGTCTTTCAGGCTGTTGAGCTTCTCTTCAAATTGCCCGATGCCTTCATTGGGCGTGATGTAGCAGCACATGTAGTAAACGTCCTTCTGTTTAATCCAGACAAAGCCGTTTCCTCTTCCGTGATTTTCTACTCGGCCTTTTCCGGGGTTCGGGACCCAGATGGCTGCAGTGCCCAGGTTGTCCGCGTACCAGTTCGCATTCACTTTATCACGATATTGTTCACTGCTAATAATCACATCACATGTTTTTTCGCGCACCAGTTGTATCAGGAGGTCGTCGACTGTCCTGCTCCTGTTGAGATTTCCTTGAAGTATCTTTGTCATCTCGGGGTCCTGTTTTTAGCAGTTTCCAACGCTCTCCGAAAAGCGGCACATTTCCCTGTTCCCGGCACGTGGGACGAATGCGCTTTGTCCGTGCACAAAACACACCGCGCTTCCCTATCGCACTTAGCGCCTTTGTGACCGGTTTTACCACACTTATAGCACAGCTTACTTCTATCCGGGCCACTACAGTTTTTGGCTCGATGCCCATACCCTAAGCACCTGAAGCACCGCATTACAGATATCCGTTTCCGAATTCTACAGTTGACCCAGCCAACTTTGATCTTGCCCTTGTGGATGAGTTCTGTTGCCTTTATTTCATCCATCTCGATAATAGCGATTTTCTGGCCCCTGTAAATCGTCTTTGGCACTCGGACTTTAACATTATCTACTTGTCCCGGGTACTCGCCTGCCAAGGCGTCAAACACATCTTCTTCAGTTGCTCCGTCGAGGTCCCTAATCTCGAGGGTCATCTTCGGGATGAGTTCGGTGACTTTGCCCGTGTTTCCCAGCGCATCTCTCAGGGCCTTGGTGAAGACGTCCTTGTTCTTCTGGTTGTTGCCTAGCTTCAGCAGAATTTCGCCCTTGTGAGTCTGCCGGATGGCTTTGATGTCCGTCTCCGTGTCTGCAGGGATCACTTTAGCGCGGATGTCCTTCAGTATCTCTGCGTAGGTTTTCCTTGTTTCCGGCCTAATAAGAACGGCTTTGCCGCGCGGCCTTTCCAGGATCCGTTTGTTCCGCTCTATTTGGCGTTACGGTGGAGTTGATTTCATCCTCGTTGTCGGTGTTTCTTCGTCGTTCCTTGCAGCCCTTCTGGCTTTCCTATTGTTGGCCTCGACCGCGCCTCCTTTCTCCTTTTTGCGGCGATGTTCTTTCCACTCACCTTCCGTTTCTCCATGCTTGGGTCTTTTATCCGCCCGTTGTACAGGAGATCCTCCTCCTGAGCTGGTTAGGTGTTGTGACCTTTTGATTCCTTTATTCGAAGATTGTGAGGCTAGTCGCCTGCCTCCCACTGGTATTTTGCGCAATTCTGCTTCAATCTTCTTCCTCTCCACTCTGGATGCTGAAATGGCCTCCAAGGATTCTTCCAGCTTCTGTTATCCTTGTTTGATGTCCATGCTGACATTCCGCTGCTTGGTGGTCGCCTGGATCATCTTCTTCACCAGGCTTTGAAGGCGCCGTGTCTCCTCTTTCTCGACAAGGTCGGCCACCATGATCTTCTGCTGTAGAGCTACTCGGTGTTGCTCCATAGAGCCATCTTGCTCCTTATTCGCACTGATACCCGTCCCGTTATGAGGGAGATTCGACATCAGTGCGTTGTTGTTCTGTTCACCCTTGTTTCCCCGTGTTCCCGTAGGATGAAGGCTCTCCTCGCTTGTTGCTTTGTATGTTACGTTGGCCAAGTCATCCACCGATGTAGCACTGCGGTCGCTTGTTTTCGACGCCGGGAAGCCCGCTTGCACTCCCTGTCGACGTTGGTACTGGGGTATCCCCCCCTGCACCGTAAACTGTTTTCCTTGGTCGCTGTAACTCATAACCGGTTTGTTGTTGGGGGTTTCCTTCCCCTGGATTTAAGTCGCCTTTTACGACAGGCATGCCTTACTTCAGGAATATTCTAACCCCTATCCCGCAGGTGTAACAACAACAACAACAACAACAACAACAACAACAACAACAACAACAACAACAACAACAACAACAACAACAACAACAACACCAACAACAACAACAACAACAACAACAACAACAACAACAACAACCACAACCACAACCACAACAACAACAACAACAACAACAACAACAACAACAACAACAACAACAACAACAACAACAACAACAACAACAACAACAACAACAACAACAACAACAACAACAACAACAACAACAACAACAACAACAACAACAACAACAACAACAACAACAACAACAACAACAACAACAACAACAACAACGACAACGACAACGACAACGACAACGACAACGACAACGACAACGACAACGACAACAACAACAACAACAACAACAACAACAACAACAACAACAACAACAACAACAACAACAACAACAACAACAACAACAACAACAACAACAACAACAACAACAACAACAACAACAACAACAACAACAACAACAACAACAACAACAACAACAACAACAACAACAACAACAACAACAACAACAACAACAACAACAACAACAACAACAACAACAACAACAACAACAACAACAACAACAACAACAACAACAACAACAACAACAACAACAACAACAACAACAACAACAACAACAACAACAACAACAACAACAACAACAACAACAACAACAACAACAACAACAACAACAACAACAACAACAACAACAACAACAACAACAACAACAACAACAATGAACATTGTATTCAAGTTTCAGTGAATAGAAATTGTTCTTAAAGGTTTTAAACCAGGCAAACACAGTTACTAATACGCCAACGCAAACGAGACACCAAGAAACGCACCCAAAGACAAGGTATTAAATAAAACCTCTTCAAGAGACAATATCTTAGTGCACCCAGATCAGTTTTAGACTTCGAAAAGAAAAGACTAAAAATAAATATAAATAGAATGCCATAATAATCATCTTAAGAACATTAACACATACCAGTAAATATACGCATATATTGTAACGGTACGCCATAACGGCGATCCGCTACTATAATAAAACCTTAATACCACCCACACATCCCGCCTACACCAACAGACAAAGATCAAAACTAATAAGAAAGACAGAGAATTACCAGAAAAATCGATTATCCATTAACAAAAGAAGCAAACATAGAATAGACAAACATCGGCTGGACTAAGGCAACATAACATAAAAGTAGGTACACACGGTCAACCGCAAGTACCCACCCTAAAACAGCATGGCGTCAGACACAGGCTCCACCTAAAGTAAAAGAAACTACAATCAAAACAAACCCAGCTCGCAAGAAGCTCGCACGAGTAAGACGAGGGGCAGGCCAAACAGCAATATCGCACACTACAGACCGGACCCCAGCGTAGTACCCCCGCCCCACTAGGAAGCAGGCGGAACAACGCGTAACAACAAACGCCTTACCGTGCTAAGAAGGCATAGTCAGCTTCACCTTTTTAAGCCAACCATACCACACCGACGCGATGCGCAGAGAACGCCACGATACGGCGAAATTACAAAAGAATTAGTGGAACTCTCGAAATTCCACAAATTCTCAAGAGTAAACGACAAGGGGATTCCACATGAAACCTCACCACGTACCCCCACTCAAGGATCCAATATTAATAACGAAATAAAGACATAAAACGGTCCGAAATAATCCAAAAAACAATTAACAAGTCAAGACTAGGGCAAGCCCTAACCGGATAAGACACTCAAAAGTAAAAACAACACGAAAATCTAAGAAAAACATCTAGAAAACATGTTGTAAAACACTAAATTCACGATAATTAAACAATCCTAGCGCGAATCGAATCAGAAGATAGACTAGGAAAGACATACAAAGAATAAGCAAAACCACACATGACAATAATTAGTAAAAACATTAATTAAACAATAAAAAACTCTCAGGAAAAGTTTGAACCTCCTGCGGGTAGAAATTTAACATAGGCCAACAAAATTCAACCTCGCTAGAACCGCGGTTCAAACCCAGAAAAGACAAAGCCCGGCTAAATATAGAAATAACGGTACACCGATCCATCACCCCGCACCTCCCTCACCTAGTGATTGAAGGGAGACAAACATCACATGACATACCCAAAAACATCTGTTCTTCAAGACGAAGCGCTGCCCGACAGCCACACGAAATTCATTTCAAATTCAGAATGTAACAAAAAAGTGCTCTTTCGATCAATCGATTCCTCTGCATTGCGCCTTGGCCGCCCCCAATCGCAGCGTTAAGGCACTCTGCATTAACGTGTCCCCACGCATAGCGCCGTGGCTACATGTCTTCTGCAGAGTGAAGAAGCACGTGTGTATCCAGGTTACGGGAGTGGCATCCCGACTTGTTGCACCCCGCGCAATCGACTCGTAGGGTGTACCTGCATGGGTGGGACCACGTCAGGGCCAGCACCAACTACCACCTGCTACGAACGGATACCTAGGCCAATCGTACTAATTAAAAAACTAAATTGTAAAGCCCTTAGAGGCGCAATAAGGTGGCTTAATTAAGTGCGACTAAAGGCTTCAGTATCCGGGGTACAGGAAGAGCTAGTTGGTCATAGCTGCGAACCCGGTGTCTTTTGCGAACAGAGAGCTACAGCTAGGGACCCAAACAATAACAAAGACGAGTAAAGATAGGTAGGTAAAATCATACACACCACCGCACCAAACGACACTCACGTTCCTACTATAAACTCTCCGCGCGACCATTAGCAGGGCGGAGCCTCAAAAGGCAGATTTCGCGAACGGGCAGTCCAAAACAATAACATCCCAAATAGCGTAACACCAGCTAGACGTCCGATGATTAAAAACAAGGCGGACCGGTACATCTAACGAAGGTACGAAGGAACGCCCCGTATGAGGACTAAGCCCAGCAACTAGGCCACACCTTGCAACATCTGAGTAGCGACACGCAAAGCGCCAATGGCTATCGGGATTCGGCCAACGATATCCTAAAGCAATTCAAGAAATATTAAAAATCAAAATTACACAATATTCGACAACCCCGAAATAGATAAATTGAGTGTTGAGCTCCGTAGATGTGATATCTCATCACTTTGCGAATTATAGAGTCAAAACCCAAAAGGAACTGGAAATTCATTATTCCATTTACGTAGTATTAGAAAAATCGCGTATTAGCAAACGCGACAACCCTTAAAACAAATAAATTGAGTGTTAAGCTCTGTACAAGTGATATCTCATCACTTTACGAATTATAGAGTCAAAACCCAAAAAGAACTGGAAATTCATTATTCCTTTTACGTAGTATTAGAAAAATCGCGTATTAGCAAACGCGGCAACCCTAAAAACAAATGAATTGAGTGTTAAGCTCCGTACAAGTGATATCTCATCACTTTACGAATTACAGAGTCAAAACCCGAAACACCGGAAGCAATTCCGCATACGTAGATTTAAGAACAGCGCGTGTCTGTAAACACGATAAACCTCTGAGAAAAGAAATACTCACGCAAGCGAACGTTAAAAACCCGTACGAACGACCAGATCGTCCTACGAACGTCCTTCCTACTTCTGTCCAAATTAACAATCAATCAGCAATTTATTAAACAATCCAGTGCCTTCAGCACCATAAAGAAAAGAAAGAATTACCCAATCAATAAAAAGACCAATGATGAAAGGGTAACAAGCCGCATGTCCTCCACGGACAAATGCGACGCAACAAAAACCTAAACTGAGGTCTCACAAACAACAACAATAAAATTACTAATAACACCCTAACAGATTGATTGTAAATCCTTAAAACTACAGACACTTCTCACTCCATCCAGCCCAGAGCACAAACTAGCTTTGAGCAAGCTCCATTCTCCATACGATCAAGGACGATAGCGCTCGAAATAAAATTACAAAACTACGTGATTTTACACCGCCGCCGAACAAACGCGTATTGTATCGAAAATTAAGCGTGAATAAAAATCGCGAAACGTTTCAATATATTTCTATTAACATAACTAAATAAATATACTACCGTTTATACCTGCATCTTGGAAAAGATGAATTATAAAAGTGTGAACACCATCTCTAAGCATGTCATCAAAAGGCCCACGCGGCATGTACTCATACGAACAAGTACGTCTCGACAGTTATGGTAGTTGACCAGTAAACTTTATAGACCTGCTGCAACTGCCGCTGCAGGATTTTAATACACTGGGAAAGACGACGAGGTTAGTTGTTTTCATTGTAAAGTTATTATTAAAGAATGGGAAGTCGGTGATATACCAATGCATGATCATCGTAGGTGGCAAGAGCAATGCCGTTTTGTCAGTTGCATACCCTGTGGGAACGTGCCCATCGGGGCAGGTCCACGAGATGTACCCCTTTCTTGTGAAAAAGAACGTCATGATTGTTGATTAGAAATAAAAGTAAACGCAACTCCTGACTGTCATGAGGATATGCCTCCAAAGAAGAGCGATTTGACTCCCATGTACCTCGTATTCGAAGATTATATAAAACGAGTAGACAGCTACACTTACTGGCCTGGAAATTGTGAAATCAATATTGCAGTATTAGCAATATTGATATTTTTATGAATATTTTTTTCGGGCAGTCAGACTAAAATCAGGTGTTTTCATTGTGGAGTATTATAAGGCAATTGCGAAATTTATGACGACCTTTGGAAAAAGCATGCTATATGGGCCCTAATTGTCGTTACATAATAATGAGCATAGGAAGCCGACCACCCGGTCAACCACCTCGACGCCATCCTTTTTCCTCGCTAACTCCCGACTCCCAGACAAAACTGTACGAAAGCCCCCCTATCTGCAATCAGAGATTTGTCGCCAGACTATTGGAAAGGCTTCGAGCCACCCTTGACTGTCTAGAATGGGCATGTTCCAGGGACGACGGCCTACAGCCCTCGTACCCTACTTACGAAAACTATACAAACAGCATAGAAAGCTTTATTTCTTGGCCTGAGATGCTACCAATAAAACCGATAAAGTAACATTAGTCGACGCTGGATTCTTTTATTCTGGAAAAAAGGATAGGGTAACTTGTTTTTACTGCGGAATTAAAATAAAGCGTTGGAGAACGGGTCACAGCCTTTTACACCTACACGTCTTGTTAAATTCAGGTTGTCGATTCCTGATCATGACCACGAATACGTTTCCACGTTCCCCTCTCTCCAACAGTGTTTCCGATTCAGTCACAGCATTATTTCGCAGACCTCCCCCTCCCCCTTCAGCGCCCGTTAACCAAGATAGCTTTCCGCTCCAACATCTCAACGCAACGGACGAAGACGAGTCAGATGAAAAAAATAATTACTTCACATCGTCGCAATCCCTGACCTCCTACCCCTTGGGCGGAGTCACTTGTCCTATTCATGCTATCGCTGATAGCATCTCAGGAAGAAGATCCCGCCTCTCAGTTATTTCAAACCTGCCATCACCTACCTGTATACGAGACGTCTCTCCCTTACCTCCATGCGAATCATTGCTACAAATGCAACAAAAATAATGAAACATGCGACAAATGCAACTCAGAGATACAGTGCATCGTGCTTGACCCTGAATAGGATAACGATAACAAAGAGAAAACTAAAAACTATATCGATGTTGAGAATTCCTTGTACTGTTGTTGGATTGAATCTGAAATATATTCAGATAGAATGAGTTTCCACTCACGACAGATGTGAAATAACCGACCAAAGATGTTGAAAGAGAAAGATGTGAAATAACCAGACCAAAGATGTTGAAAGAGAATGTGGTTTTTATTGTAACCATCGACTTACACACTACAAAAATATATATATAAAAAAGTTGCAAAGATAAAGTTTGAGTAAATTCAGTGAGAAGCACATACAATTATATTGTATGAATTGTGCGCTTAAAGTTGTGAGGTGAAACGTGGTGCAGCCCGCGCTGCAGCGCACGCCATGAGTTGAGACCTTTGGAGGATGTTCTGGGACAGTTGTGAGTGCTTCACCGATGAGAAAATGTCCAGGTGTGAGAGCTGATGAGTCACCTCGGATAGAACAAGGCGTTTTGCGAAAATTGCCTGAGTTGAGTTGAACCGAGATGAAAATGTGAACTTGTCCTCATGAGAAAGCCAAGTCAAACCAAGAATTTTTGTTTCGCAGTCGTCCATTGAGATAGCTGATTTTGACGGTGATGATGAGATACTAGCAAGTACCTTGAGGTCCGACCAGGGCCATTTTTTTTTATCGGCGGAAAAACATTTCTAAGGGGTGAAATCGCCCTTTAAAGTTAGGCATGTCGAGGGGTGATTATGTAGTTTCACCCAGAAGGCGTCAATCGATTTTAATGAAACAAAAACCAAAATACTCCTCATTGAAGACAATAAAAATTCCACGTAAAGTTGAAGAAAAAAATTCATTTGCAGGGGTGAAATTGCATAATCACCCCTAACTTTGAAAGGCGATTTCACCCGTTAGAAATGTTTGTCCGCCGATAAAAAAAAATACGTGCGTTTTAGTTTTCGATGCTCTACAACATACGTGAGTTTCATCAAAATCGGAGGGGGACACCAAACTATCTTTCCTTGTGAGAGACTTTCCAGATAATGCAGATCGTGCTGCACGGCAGCATGATGAACAGTGAGTGCTTCAGGCTGGCATACGTTAATTGGTCCAATGAAAAGCCATCCAAATATTGATAATTGTGCAATAGGCGATGATGGTATGACCTTGATGATGTTAGGCTTGATAACATGTCCATAAATGTCTGCTCCAATTATAATGTCAATGGACCGTGGTATGAGAAAGTTCGAATCAGCCAACTTCTTCAACTTGTCTTACTATGTGAGACCATGTCCGAGCTGGTGACTTAAATGATGGCAAATGAGTTGTAATTGTGTTGAGAATGTGAGCCAGTACCGTGACTTTCTCCTTAGTGTGAGTGGAGTACATGGTAAGTTGAACCGAACCACGTGTCTGCGTTGAGTGTCTTCCTCCGATCCCTGTGATCGAAATTGATGAGTGCTTGCACTCCCATGGCTTTCCCAGGCACCAGCAATGCCTTTTTCTCCTCAGAATCACCGAGCACCATCCCGGTGTCTGACGAGCTATGCTCAGACATTACTGGCCTGAGGTCTACGTTAGAGAGAAAGAGAGAGAGAGAGAGAAGAAAAGAAACGAAGGTGCTTCGCAAAGCGCTACGTTACCGCACTGCTGCTTGACGAGTCCAGATGAGCCGATGAGGATACTGCGATGTGGATGTCGCAGAGTCCCACGTCGCGATGAGCTGAGAGGTGTGTACCGAAGGTAGATAAACCCTGGTCTTGCCTGCGCGTGAGTCGAAATCCGGCTCCAAGGACCAAATGTTGAGATTTCCTTCTGGTGTTGTTGGAATGGATCTGAAAGGTATCGAAAAAGGATGAGTTTTCACTCACGGCAGGGGTGAAATAACCAGACCAAAATATGTAAGTAGAGAAAGTGGTTTAATCTACCGTTGACTGTCACACTACAAAAAAAATATATAAAAAAATAGTACAAATAAATTGAGAGTGAATTTTGGGTGAGAAGCACAAACAATTATATTAATTATGTGCTGTCATTTGTGAGGTGAACGTGGTGCAGCCCTCGCTGCAGAGCACGCCACGAGATGAGGTTTGTGAGGATGCACAAATGAGAAATAATCATCCCAGTAAACTCTGAGTGAGTTTATTGAGCGAGAGTGAGAATAAATAAGTGGAAAGCACATACAATTATATAAATTGCGTGTTGTAGATTTGATGTGAAACGTGGTGCAGCCCGCGCTGCAGAGCACGCCATGCGATGAGACTTTACGAGGATGCACAAATGAGATTTATTCGCCTCACCAATATTGAATTTATATAAATTATGAAGGTGTACTCTTACCGTTTATTTTGCGTCCAGTTGAGCACGAATATGATGAGTAGATCCGAGATGATGGTGAAAAAAGTCCAAGGAGCGAGCAGAGGAATGTGCTATCCAAGCGATTTTCACGAGAAGTGTCTAAATTTATCAATATGGCTGCCTTGTACAAAAGCGTCGTTGTGCGACGCTGAAGTCAAGCGAGAGAGACAGCCTCTCGCTTGAGCAGCATGCCTGCGAGGCGCTGCCTCGGCTATCTTCGCTACAGCCGAGCGCAGCACATCACCGAGCAGCAAGAGGTCGATGCACGGCGAATATCGATCGCCGTGCGTCAACTGATTTTCCTACACTAATTAAAAAAAAAAACAAAATAACCGGTGTGAGAATCCGGGATTAAAGAGAACACACTTTATATCACTCGACCGTAGATTCATTACACGTAGGAGCTGCGAAATTAGCTGATTATCAACTCGCTAATGGTTTGAACGCCGACTATATGTTTGCAGAAGATTCAAATTTCGATCTTTTTACTATTATCAAAACATATATTTTCACTTACAGTTCTGCTTGCTTTGTAGGATAGTTACATGGATACGAGCGAGAAATACCGTTATCTCAAGTATTGAAGAGTGCGTGAGTGTGAGTGAGAGCGCAACTCGACCCCAACCATTGGAAGTGCATTAGTGCAAGAGAAACACACTATCACCCAAAGTGCACACTGCTCGTAGAACAGGAGGAGAGCGGAGTTAGCCATGCGATGCTGGTGTTTACACCGATACTGGCAGCGCTCGCGGTGACTGGGGTGATCACTGACCGATGCCTTCAAACAAGTCTGCCAAATGCTCTCATAAGACCTGTGCTTCCATGTACATCTATGTTCTCTGGTTCTACACCTGCCGCATGGTTAAGGCGAGGCGAAACCTCTATACTTACACCGATGTGCTGCTTCTCTTTTACTCCGCCATGAGCGCTATACTAGCCTATCTCTTTTGCACTCATAGATGAAGTACAGAGGTTTAGCCTCGCCTTAACGGCAGTGGCACAGTGGCAGTGGCAGCAGGATCCAGTGATGCCAGATGAGGGAATTTTTTCCCTTTTTGGGTACCCTGTCCACTGGGTCTGCTTTAGCGCCCACTGCGCGCGCACCGGGCGCACTAACCAATCAACAGTCAGGCAGCGTATGACGTCTCTCACTACGCCGCGCGCTGTTCAAACGTTCACAGTACAAAATAAATGAATGCAATTAATAGCTGTACTGTTATTTCTGTGTACTCTTAATCGATGAATATAATGTTTGTTTTCATTAATTATTGAAATTGTCGATCTTTTTATGTGTTTTTCATTAGTATTTGTAAAACATTCATGACGTTGTAGCGGTTTTTCAGTAAGAATCGAGAAAATAAATCTTGTAGTGTCAATGACATGGATACTTAGTAGGTCGTATAACGATATTTTTCGATTTTGTCTTTTTGTCGCAACAATTCACTTTGCAAAAGTAAATCGTCGCGAGAAAAAAAAACTTCGAATTAACTAGCTCAAGATTCAAATCTGTTATTTTCGGATCATCAGTCTGGAACGCTACCACTGCGTTACCCAGCTTCTCTGGCATTTGATGTTGCACTATCAATATCACTTATCCGTGCTGACGTTAATATCGTTAATCATGTGCATTTTCACACATCAACACATAACTGCTTTATGACAGTATAGCCTGTCATTTTATAGATTCTGCTTTGTAGAGAAAGAGCTTCCAGTATAGTAACGGCACAAAAAAAGAGAAATATATTTATTTATTATTTATTAATTTAGAAAGATATAATATAATACCGTTGATTATATATAGCAATTTATTTTTTTCCAAATTTGTAACTTGGCTTTTATCAACTTTTCATGCGTCATGCATTCTATTAACCCAGGGGTCTCCAAACTACGGCCCGAGGGCCACATTCGGCCCGCGGACAGATTTTGGACTATTTCACTTTTTACCACCGGCAACAATGATAATATGGTTTTGGCCCTCGGAACTTACTGGAGTAATCAGTATGGCCCTAAGGCTGGAAAGTTTGGAGACCCCTGCATTAACCTAAGACAAAAACAGAATTTTTTATTTTTTTATTTTAAAACATTATTTATTATTTATTTGAAAAGAAAATACTGTTCTTGCCTGTTACGTCCTGGGATCTGAAAAAAGGACGCAACGAAAGAATAATATATGAGGGTCGATCAATAAATAGTCGGCTTGGTTTACCATTTAGATAATCGCGTTTTTTGGACAAAAGTCTTTTTATTTCTCAACATAATCCCCTTTTAGCTCGATACACTTATTCCAACGATTTTCCAATTTTTTGATGCCCTCCGAATAATACGATTTCGGAAGGTCCCTGTTTCGGCGATAAGGTCATCTCTGGAACCAAATCTCTTTCCGCCAAGCCATTTTTTCAGGTTTGGAAACAAAAAGTAGTCGGAGGGGGCCAAATCTGGAGAATACGGTGGATGCGAAAGCAATTCGTATTTAAATTCATGAATTTTGGCCATGGCAACTGGGCACGTGTGAACGCTCTTTTATGGTCGACAGTGAGCAAACGCGGCACCCATCTTGCCGATAATAACTTGTAATTGTAAAACTCGCGAGGGATGCGATATAATGTTTATTGGAACGCGCACAAATTAATTAATTACGCGAACAATACAACAAGCTATTGGATATTAAAACAGTATTCACTTTTGGTATTAATTGATTAAAATAGTCAGTACGGGCCCGTGCTATTACGAGGGCCGACCGGCGTGGTCGGCCCCCGGAGAAGAACTAAGGAAACAAAAATAGAAAAGTAGTGCTGAAGGCACGCCCAAGAACAAATGCAAAATAATTAGCCGGGCGCAGCGCGTCTCGCCGATGCTCCGAGTCCCGCCGGTCAGCGTGGGACCGCTGACCTAAGCAAAAGTGTATACCCAGCAGTGTTAAGCACTACTGGGTCGTGCTAGAAATATATGTAAATATAAAAGTTTTTAATTTACGTGTCTAAAAATATGGAGGACCCAGTACGTAACAATGCCAAATCATATTTCATTTGTTGCTCTTAGTTTAATGAAGAAATAAGACGTTTAATTGTTGGAGGGACGGAGAGGGTTCTTTCATGTGTCCGTATTTGCTGGGCTATACAAACACAGCAACGGCCCCACGGGTGGGTCCTTATGCAGCGACCTCCACGTGGTAGGACCTGGGACATGAGTAGAGCATTACAATTTCTTTTTATTCAATAAATTGTAATGAACCTTTTGTGTATTGGACTACAATTAGGTGTTGGATATTGTAATGCACTATTCATTTGCTGACGGCTGCAAAATTAGTGAGCGTTTTATATATTTCTTTACTTTCATCATTTATTCATTTATATATATAATATTTATATATATTCTGTAACAGTCTAGTTATTATTCACCAGTCGCGCCATGCTATCTTTTGCGTGATGGGTCGTCACCGCCGCCCCACCTGTGTGATAATGGCATAGAGACTCGGTGAACGGGGGTATGTGTACCCCGAGGGGAAAAAGACAGTTAGTTGGTAGCAGGGAAGACTGCTGGACGGTCGATGGCAAGTAAGAGCCATACCCGTGATATTGGTCATTCTAATATTTTCCATTGAAAGTTGTATTCAACAAGTGTTACTCGAATAATCGATCAGGGTTTATAAAAAGAATAACCATCTTTATCAAAAAGAAGAACTTCTCATCACTCTCATGGCCCGCTCATGGAAAAGAAGAACAGCATCCATTTCAAGGAATAAACGACTTTGTTAAAATTCGAAAAGAGCTTGCCTGTCACGGAAGGACTTGACTGGAAGGAGGTTCGCTGGGTAGGAAATTACTATACTGTCCATCGATTTCCATTACTAAGGTGAGCGAGAATTCTATCGTTAAGAGAGGCAAGGGAATTCGCTCAGGAATGCGAACTAAAGATGGGTGAGCTCCACCACACATTATTCAACATAAAAACGATCCATCCATAGCGAACGGTGTTCGAGAAGACCTGAATAAGACGATAACAAGTTCTTATATAATCCTTTCACAGTATTGATGTCGTACTGGGTCTTGTCGAGACTCTTAAATACCAACAGAGGCAAAGTCCGAGCGCTTAATGAGCGAGATCCGTTGGTCTCTAGAAAAACTTTATAAAGCTGTCTAATAATAATGTCGCGAATCTATTATTTCAAACTCGGTACTGTATGAAATACAATCATTAATGCGCGTCGTTGTGTCGCAACGTTAAGATAAACCTGTCTCACACTATGATGATAGGCCAAAGATATCAATGTCTATGTTGCGTGGAATACAAGTATTATCATATTTCTCTTTGATTATATTGAATGCAATTATTATTGTCTTTATCGATGAATAATTGAATGCAATTATTATTGTATTTATCGATGATTAATTGAATGCCATTATTATTGTATTTATCGATGATTAATTGAATGCCATTATTATTGTATTTATCGATGAATAATTGAATGCAATTATTATTGTATTTATCGATGATTAATTGAATGCCATTATTATTGTATTTATCGATGAATAATTGAATGCAATTATTATTGTATTTATCGATGATTAATTGAATGCCATTATTATTGTATTTATCGATGATTATATTGAATACAATTATTATTGTACTTATCGATGATTATATTGAATTCAAGCATTATTATATTTTTCTGTGATTATATTGAATTCAATTATTATTGTATTTATTGGTGATTCTGTTGATCGTATTTAGCTGTGAATATATGGAATACAATCATGATCGAATTGAAATAGTAATAGACGGTCACGATTAAGCTGTCGAGTTCGTATCAATGTATGAGAAATTTAACAGGCGAGATCCTGATGAACAAAAACAGGGATAGTGTGTGGATAAATCTCTAACTAGAGAGGGTCGTCAATAGTCAATTATCGTCCGTGGACCCAAAGAATAAAGAAGAATTCTATATTAACCTACTGGTTCTGTCTTATTTCCTTTAGAAATAAAGAAAAACATTACAATTCATTAAAAAATCTTCCATAACTCATTTCATAAAAGCCCGCGCAGTGGCTGTTGTGAAGTGGGTGGGGCGAGACAACGTAAAGCGCAATCGAGACGAGATTTGTTTCGAGCGGCGCAAGACTTCCCCTGACGCGCCTAGCACGGGCAGCGTGGTGAGGGCAGCGAGATAGGGGCAAAATTCCCGCATCTGGCATCACCGCTGGTGGAGGGCAGTGGCCTTGCCAGTGCATGGAATGCGACGGAGAAAAGGGTTATCGAACGCGTCGTGATTAATTTAACATGTAAAAAGACACAGCTGTAGGGCGCGATTGGGTGATCGGTTACGACGGGCAAGCGTGTCGCATGTTCCGACTAGTGTAGATATACAGTAATGTGTTAGATTAATTTTATGAGCGATAACTCAAACGCGGCAAAGCTCAATTGCTTAGGAATTGCGACGAACCGTACTGATATGCAAACGCAAAAAGTGAACAAGATGCCAGATGTAATAGAGAACAAAATACGACAAGTGCTCGCCGGTCAGAGTGTTGATGATGATGACCAATGCGACTTCACCCTCGTGGCACAGAACGAAGCTATCGGTAATTAAATAGATTTTTCTCGTCCCTCCACTGAATATAACGTAACTACTGTTTTTGAGGCTTATTAGTTTTCAGGCTGTGCCTTTTTGACAAGTTTGTTTATTCCACTTGTCTCCTGCACTTTAGCGATGTTTGCATTTAGTACACATCTGAGTTGTGGGCATATACAAGTGGCCTGTAATATTTTTAACTATACACTAGTGAAAGCATAGTGAAATAAATGTGAGACTTGAAAAATTAATTGTACATTATAGATTATTTTTACAAATTATTGACAGGAGCTTAAATATAAGAAGAGTAAAAAAAGCCAAGTAAAGCTCACATAATAAAAACATCAAAAAGATTATAAACAAAATGTAAGAATAATTAATATGTATTCAATAACAAACGTATACAGTGCTACAATTGACAAAATACAAGTAGTTTATGTCTTTGAGTCTTGTCGATGATTACCTTTCCTAACAGGATAAATCAAATTTCCATCCCTAGATTCTTAAGACTGGTGGATCCTCCATATGAGGTCCCCAAAGCTTCTTTAGGGTTCTCGTATAAACTTTGATTAGGGTGCTCTGTGCTATACTCACCCATGGATGTATTACTTTTATGAAAACGTAAAATTATACGAAACTACACAGATGAATAAATACTAATGTATCATGAACTGTAATAAACTGTATATACAGATCTTAAAAAAAAAATAATAATGATTTATGGTAAAATACACTAATTTATTCAATTTTCTGAAGGGGTCCGTTGCATTAAATTTTTTCAAAAAATATTATTCTGGTACAAATAATCCCCATATTTATACTTAAGGATTTCTATTTTAAAGAAAGGGTTTTACTCTTTTATTATAACTTTTGAAATGTTGATATTGACAATTTGATGTGGAGTCTTTTGCGTGAAATTAAATAGACTGAGTAAAAGTTGATATTAGTTTCAGTGATCTTTTCCTTCATTTTTTTCAGAAAATTATCCACACTGCTGCTGTATTATTGCATATACTGTTCAACATCTTGAACAGATTTCTAATATATATGAATTGAACCAACAGTGTAAATTAACATCTGAACACACAAAATAAAATTATACCTCTTCAGAAATTGGCATAAATCAGTGTAACTAATTACAATTAGCTAATAATGGTTTTATATATTAAAAACACATTTTTGCCTCATCTTCTTGGCATCATAGCATCGCATACCCTTAGTACCCTCTTGATCACTTTGTGGGTCTTGGGCTCTGACTTGTGCTCTTTGATTTTGCTGTCCGAAGTCTTGCAAAACATTGTTGCATCGTTTGCATCGAAACATGTTTGCTTTCCAGCCAAGCACTTTTGGTTCACCCAATGGCCGTCACTGACATTGCTGTCTCGACACTTCTCACGTGATAGTACAATGGTTGCTATTTGTATAGATCTTTGTCACCTGCCAGCATGTATCGCCCTTTGCGACACCACTGCTGACGAAGGTGAGGTCTATCACCAAAGTCGCGTTTCCCTTGCAATATACGGGTAACCTGCTACTGTTGAGCAGGACTAAGTTCAATACAGACAGTGCTTTCAAGAGTACTTGACTTCTCTTATCCGTCCTTTTGCTACCCCAGTCGAATGCCCAGGCATTGAAGTCTTCCGCAATCGCATGTGGGATTCGTTCCTTAGCGTCGTTGACCAGCCGATCAAGAATTCCCTCGAAGCTCTCCAACCTTATGCTCAGTAAGGCTTAGCAGCTGTAAAGGTAGGATGAGTGGAAGACTAAAGAAGTCAACATAGTTATGAGAAGAGCGCAAGTGAGTTATGAACTCACTTGGCACCCGACTTTGGAAAATCGAAATGGTTTTTTTATCTTATAGAGTTTCGTTTGTAATTGATTGTAGTAACAATTTTTTTGTTTGTAGTAGCTCTAAAAAAAGTTACAGGACTTTAAAAAGATCTGCACCCGACGTTGTCGGCACTCAAATTTAGCAGTTCATTCTTATACAGAATCGTTTGTAGTTGATTGTAGTGAAAGAATTTCCGTTTGTAGTTGGACGGAAAAAAGTTATAAACATTTTTTTATACATTTTTTTTATAAACAAAAAAAGTTACTACAAATGAAACAAATGCAACTGCAAACGTCTACAAACAAAACTAAGTTAGTACAAACGAAAAAAATGGTACTTCAAACAACTATAAACGGAACTAAGTTACTACAAACGAAAAAAAATATTACTAATCTCTGTAAACTTTATTGTCTGTCGCTTCTAAATGTATCTGTCAATTTTTGTTTCAAGATTGTATTTCTATTTGTCTTATCCTATTTTATATTTAGAAATTTTTCGCAGCAGGTACTTAAAATAAAGTAAATGAAAGTAGATATTGTTTATCGTGAAATTTAGATTATTAATGTGTTCATGGTTATTTTTATTTATTTATTTATTTATTTTACTCTACGGCGTCGAAGTCTTCCCAATCCGTGTTCTCTGAAGTGGCGTCCCATTCGGTCCCCATTCCGTCTTTCCAGTGCTGTACCCGGAGTCGAGGCTTTCGTCGTCGTACCAGAAGCTCGGGTCGAGGATCCTTCCCCCATCTATCCCCCAGTCCAATTGGGGAGGATTCGCTATTAGTATTGCAAATCCTTGTTGGATTAGCCTTTCGCTTAGGAGTTTTATGTGACCATCCTCCTGGATCTTTCATAGCTCGACCCACCTTGCTTGTGCTAAGGTCTTGTCGGGGAGGATCGTCATGGACCATTTGACTTCTTGGAGTTATTGCTGTGTAGCGATGACTTGCCGTTTGTCCAGGTATCGTCTGAAAGGCCGGTCTCGTGGAGACCAATAGGAATATTTTAAAAACCGAGATGGAATGCTCTCGGAGCGGGGGGGGGGCACATCCACTCCTGTGTCCCCCAACCTGATAGCATGTTCCCATCCTCTTCTTGTTCGGTTGTGATTAACCCTCGGTAGAGTTTCCCATCCTGAAGACAAAGCACCGGGCACTTAGGAAAGATATAGGCTTGTAGCTCTTTTTAGCGTATCTGGCAGACAAATATTCAGGTTCGTGGAACTCAGCAGTACTTCCACACGCATAACAACATAGTCTTGTAGATTTACACACATATTCTGTGGGTCAAGACAAATAAAACGGTATATGGTTTATTCCGTTGACGGTCTCTGTTAATCACAAAAAAAATTGCAAATTTGTTATCTTGTATGAAGTGCAGCTTTAATAATGGTCAAGAATAAAAATGATCTAAAAAGGAAATAAATACATTTTACGTTTCAATACGTTGTGTGGATAATAATCAAAATGATTATTCCGTGATATGTCAAGAGAATAATTAATAATAACAACAACAACAACAAAAACAATATAATAGAATATCAACAGCAAAAAATAATTCAAAGCCCAATATATACTGTAACCAATTTCCCCCAACTCCACCGCTTCCAGCTTCTGCGTGCTGGGCGTCAGTTTCGGGAAATAAATTATTTCCCGAGACAAAATTTATTCGCACGTGGAATACATGGGGCCAGCTCGGCTTCGCTGCAGCCTTGGTAATTGGTAGAGGGGAGGAGGAGTCAGTCAGAGGTGTCTCGCGCAGAAAATCTCAACACTACAGTGTGGAAATAAAAAATAAAAATGAACAATTTATTGCATTTAGTGAATAAAGTGGTTAGCCGAGGGCCAAGGTGGTACTCTCGGAGCACGGTCGGGAAGCGACAAATGGTAACGTGCTTAGATTCCCTTCAATTCAATTTTCCTTAGAATATTTAACAAAATCTCTCGGACTGGTGACAACATGACATCCTTCCACACGACACGGTCGCTCGCGCTTACTCGCGGCTGGGCCCCCTCATAACCAAAATAAAATACAGTAAGTCGCGGTATAAAGGAAGTCGCATAAAGAATGTACGGGCATGACGACACCGTCCGAGGTAACATAAAATAAACCAACTAAATAAATAAATAACATAAATAGAATGAATAAACGGAATACGATAAATCAAATAAGTCGGATGAATGAAATAAATGCGATAAATAAGATAAATAAGATCAGTCAAATCAATAAGCTCAACAAAATGAATAAAATAAATAAATAAGATAACGCCAATAAACAAGATCAATAAAATCAATCAGATAAATAAAATCAATAAGACTTACGTCCGGAGGATTTTTATTTGGATTATCGTCATTGAATTTGTTATTTTTCTTTCTACAATTATTCTTGTCATTTGTGTGAAGCGCGACCCAGTAGTGCTTAACACTGCTGGGTATACACCTTTTGTTTAGGTCAGCGGTCCCACGCTGGCCGGTGGGACGCGGAGCATCGGCGAGACGCGCTGCGCTTCGCTAATTATTTTGCATTGTTCTTGCGCGGTGCCTTCAGCACTGCGCTATTTCTCTAGTTCATCTCCGGGGGCCGAGCACGACGGTCGACCCTCGGAATAACACGGGCCCGCATTTACCTATCGAAAGACAATATAACAATTACAATGACATTTACAATTGTGTTAAAATACCATTCTACTGTTTTAATATATATATATATAATGACAATATTATATTCGGTGACTGTTTTAATACATAGTGCATAGTTTGTGGTTAATTCTGTGCTTAAATGTTTATCTATTTAAACCCGCCCCTCACCAAACCAACTCCAATCCCTGGCCATCACATTCTGACCTAAAATGGAGTTAAATATAAATTATTCTTTCGTTGCGTCCCTTCTTTCAAACCCGGGATGTAACAAAGACAAATACCAGAAAGACGATCAACAAAATAAATACAACAACTAATGCACCGAGCAGAGCGACTTTTCAAAATCAACGACACGCAACTCGTACACACAGAATTTGCTCGGGTTTTTCCCGGCACCCTCGCACACGAAACACAAAAACTCTTAACGCGCTTAAATTTACAATAAATAAATATTTAACAATAACAAAAAAATGGAACTCCTTCGGCGATGCTTTAATTCTCAGGAAGCGAGTTAATGCAAATTTTGAAATACCGGGCGGTAGCTGTTTGACCGCTATAGCAAGAGACGTTAGATTTCCGGCACGACAGCGTGCCGTCACGGCAGCGGACCCGGCATACACGTCCCCGTTTCACAAAATACGGCCCAAGAGCTCTCGGTAATACGTTGGCTCACGTTATTTGAGCCGATATACTCCCTCCCTTCATATCGTAGCCACCAATAAAATTTAAAGCTTGGTAACGGTACTTGAGATTGGGGTTAATATCCGAACTAGCAACGGCTCTAGCGGGAGCTTCGATGCCTCGTCCGTAGCAGCAGCCTGAAGCGAACGAAATGAAAAAGACTTTGCAGCGCAGCGAAAATTCAAAGGCCTCCCGAGATCATTGTATCTTCTGGTGCCCATGAGATACTGTAGGGATGGTCTAAGCGTGGTTCTCGCTGCAAAAGCGCTGACGTCACAGTTGTGACTACGGCCTTCTAGCATGACGACTGCGGGGACTCGAGATATCTCCTCTCGTCGACAAATCTGTGTCCTTCATGCTCCCGCGGTTGATCTTCCTGTCGACGCTGGACACACGGCTACCCGGACGTCGCCCGCTCGGGAGTATTATACAACAACAAAAATAAGAAAAAACAAAGTTAATATTTAACGTGACGTACGCTAGCATTATGGCCCCGTTGGATCGCCTCGGAGAGAACTCTTGGCCGAACGAGCAGATCAACACCGGCCAGCCCCGCTCTGTCTGACTTTGTGTCGGGTTTGCAAAAATAACCCTTTACAATACATAAGAAAAGTGATAATGTTTGAGAATTCCGTCCGATGGTGTTTGACAGACCTGTGAATATATTGAAACTAATGAAGCTTCACTCAAGACAGTGTGAAAATAAACCAGACGCATAGATGGTATTCAGAGAAAGTGGTTTATTGCACCTTCCGCATGTCAGTATGCAAAATACAATTTATGTGTTTTTTAGAAAATTTCAAAGGAAACAATAAATACAAAAATAGTTAAATTTAGGAAACGACAAAAAATGATATAAAATTAATGCTCTGACAAATCGAAGAATTGAAAGCTGTATATAAACAAATAAATTGATTTTTAATCTATGAGCTGAGAACCAGCACACAATTATATTAATTGTGCGCTGTAAGCACTGAGAGCGTAGAGAGCGGTGTGCGTGCAGCAGTCAGTGCTGTGTAGCACGCCACGCTAGAGAGAATGAGTGCGTAAGGCGTTATAACAATTCGCAGCAAGCTCTCAGCAGCTTAATGAAGAGAGGTTGCAGTGAACAGATGAGAGCACTTGCAATTGAAATTGCTTGAGTGCTCTACATGCATGAGACAAGCTATGCAGGCAGCACTGCATAGCACAATACGACATATAATGAGGATGCACAAAATGAGCAGTGTATAGTCGCTGTACTCTCCCAGCAGATGTCCTGGGGGAAAGTACAGCGAATACAGAACACCTGCATAATTATATTAATTATACCGGCAAATTAAGCTGAGAGGAAACGTGGCGCGACATGTGCTGCGATGCCCGCCATAAAGTGAGACCAAAAAACGTTGATGTACCGATGAGAATCCAACTCCTCATTGCCATTGAATTTATGGTAAATTATAACAATGCACTCGTACCTGATTTTGAGTCCTGTTGAGTAAAGAAGGTTGAGATGATCCGGTTGAGAAAAGTGAAAATTGTCCGACCCTTCCAAATGCGTGCGCTGTTCCGTGCGGGTTTTCACGTAAGTGTCAAAATATCCAATATGGCTGCGGAATATGAAAGCGTCGTTGGGCGCTGAAGTCAATTGAGAGAGATAGCCGGTGAGCGAAGCCGAAGTCAAGCGAGAGAGACATCCTCTCGCTCGACGCGGCATGCCTACGAGGCACAACCTCGGCTCCGCGAAGCCCTGCCTCAGCTATCTCCGCCCAACCGAACGCTGCGTGTTCGAGCACAGCAACAGGTCGACGCACGGCGAATATCGATCGCCGTGCGCCAGCTGATTATCCAACAGATAAACATAATAAAAAATAATAAAGTGATAACAACGACTACAAACATTCGTTCAAGGCACAGCCAATCTCAGAATTTATATGTATACGTCTATGAGTACAAACTTTCTCACTAAGAAATTCACAGCCCATCTTATTATTATAGCTGTACGTCACATAAATAAACAGAAACTTATGCTATAAAAAAGCTATTTTTCGATACAGCTGACCATAGAAAGTACATGTGTATATGCAGGGTGCGTACGACCACCCGTCCACCCCTTTTATTTTGAAAAATACGCATTTTCGAAAAAAGTTTTTCATACAAAAGTTGTAGGGTTTTAAATGAACCATCAGACAGTGGTATTAGTATGACATTGAATAGCGTTGTTAAGGTCACGTGGAGGTCACCTGCAATTTTTAAAATGGAACCCCGAATTTGTTATTGCATATTCTTGTAGCTTATCTCGAGAGCTTTTCAAAACGCTATAATAAAGTATTTTTCGAGTTATAAGGCTTGAAATTTCTTATTTTCAACTAAACCATTCTTTTCATTTTTCACTAAACGCCCTTCACTAGCCTGAAACGTCTTTTAAAATTATTGAAAATAAAAAATTTCAAGCCTTATAACTCGAAAAATATTATACGTAATAGAAAAATACTTTATTATAGCGTTTTGAAAAGCTCTCGAGATAAGCTACAAGATATGCAATACAAAATTGTGGGTTCCATTTAAAAAATTGCAGGTGACCTCCACGCGACCTTGACAACGATATTCAAGGTCATACTAATACCACTGTCTGATGTGTCATTTAAAACCCTACAACTTTTGTATGAAAAACTTTTTTCGAAAATGCGTATTTTTAAAAATGAAAAGGGTGGACGGGTGGTCGTACGCACCCTGTATATACAAACGTGTGTGGAAATCTACAAGACATGACGCTGAATATTTTTCTGCCAGATACGCTAAAAAGAACTACAAGCCTATATCTTTCAGTAGTAAGGGATAGGTATGGGGAGATTACTCCCCCCCCCTACTCCCGTCTGGCGCCAATCTCCTACCACTGAGTGTGACGCGTCGGGTGTGTTAATTTGTATGTCATCGTCTCTGGCGGTACAATTTCCTCACCCTCTATTTCTGGCTAGTCTAAATGGTGGGCCCCACAGTGGTGGGACTGAATTGCATAATGTTTCGACTTTGAATTAGCTGGAAAATTTTCCCACCCTTATGACTGTCTAGTCAAAAAAGTGGACCTAATAATTCCTCGACTTTTGACTGGTAACTTAGTTTTCCCACCCTTGAGTCTATCTAGCTAGCAAGATGTTTCCACAGTGGTGGGATCGACATGTGAAATTTCGCCGAACCCGGATTGGCCGGATAATTTTCCCACTCTGATACTTCATTTTCCGAGACAAATTCTTTCGAGCTAAAATCTAGAGACATTATACAGATAGTAAATTATCGAGAACATATTGAAAACATTAAATACACCAATATTGAGTACATAAGTTTATTCATAAAGAGTCGAAAAATGTGGATACACACATGGTTATTTTATACCGAAAAGATGAATAATAAAATTGACTATACTATAACGAGGTTGCAAGGGCGATACTAATGAAAATGTAGGTACAAATAACTTATAATACAACGCGATACGAAAAAGACTGCGGCTTACAAGGGGACCTCCAGGTACGTGGAACACCGATTCGGACCAAATTTTTTTTACAGGTAGGTCGCACCCAGGGGTGCAATAGGTGCAAGTAATATGATGCGCTTCTCAGCCGTTTTCGAGATATAAAATATTTAAAATTTCCGAGCGTTCATATACTCTCTGCGTTGAAGTACATTCAATAAGGGCGCGTAGCGTAGTCGACAACGTCTCCGCTTCGTAAGCGCTGATTCGCCGGATCAAATCAAGGCGCGGACTTTTAAAAAAAAATTATTATTATTACTAAATCATTTCTACGGCAATTACCATGCGTTTATATTAATATTTCCGTAAAGGATTTGTTTGAGAATGCTTGAGCATTCTGCTACGCGTAGCTAGATTGCGCACTGCAGGCTAGCATGGGCAACTGTTTGCTGCTGCCACTCAGCGGCAGCACCACGCAGAAGCTGTAAATCTCGCTACGACTGCTTGGCTAGACAACGGCTGCTTTGTATAACGCACCCATCTTGCGTTTTGCTCTTGCACGGTTTACACCGTCACCGTGTTTCGTGCGTTCTCACAATTATTAAGTGCATCGAAATCAGACTCACCGATCTACTCAGCCGACCTATAGTCTCCACAACATAGCCATCATATCAGCAGTGATATATCGACGTCGACACACCGGTACATCATCATTTGGCTCATCTTGTCACGCACCCAGTGTCAACTTCACCGCGAGGCCCGACCGTGACAGAACTTCTCATAGATTACACACGATTAATATAATCGTGTGTGGTAAAAGCTCACCACATTTTATTCTTACATTTTTCATGCTTTTTTCAATATATTATTTTCTATATTTTACGTGTTTATTCATGTATATTTGTGTCCACTGCCTTTTGACAGATGGAGCAATAAATGCTACTTTAAAACAACATCTTGGTACTGATTATTAATTCACCTGCGAATCTTTACAGTCCATTTTACTCTACCAACTGAATTCTCGAACAGGAATGAATAATAAATAAATAAATAAATACATGAATAAACTATAAAAAAGGTACACAGTATATGACGAGATTTTTACCGATGAGGAGGGTTTACCAACGTGCACTGTAAAGGTCATTCCACCAAAGTGCACTTCGTTAGTGCAACCGTGCGATGTATATTTCTACCGCCAAGTTAAAAATTTTATCAAGAGACTTCAGAATTGTTCTTATATCATCGAACAGAATAGGGAAATTAATTCTATTCACCATCAACTGTTTTCTCCGATATTTTGCGACATGTTATAATACGCTTGGTTCGCTGCCAAATTATATGACGACTGGAGATCTTAAACGTTAACGAGGTTTGCTTCGCGATTGACGCACAGTAGACGCAGAGCCCGAAATCGTGGCAGTAAATACAAATAACCTCCGATCGGAATGAAAATTGGTATGCAGGGGTTTTTAAGGTCGCTGATTACGAATCCGAAAGCTAAATTATTGTAAACAAAATGGCCGATCCAATATGGCGGACATGAATGTTAAAAAGGTGTCCGATCTTGACAAAAACTGCTATATGTGGGTTTTGAGGGTCGCTCATTACGAATCCGAAAGCCAAATTATTGTAAACAAAATGGCTGATCCAATATGGCGGACATAAATGGTAAAAAGGTGTCAGATCTTGAAGAAAATTGATATACGCGGGTTGTGAAAGTGACTGATTACGAATCAGAAAGCCAAACAATTTTGAACAAAATGGCCGATCCAATATGGCGGACATAGATGGAAAAAGGTGTCAGATCTTGACAAAATTGGTATACGCGGGTTTTTAGGGTCACTGATCACGAATCCGACAGACAAATTATGGTACACAAAACGTATCCTGTTAAATGGATGAGATATAATATAAAATATAATAATCATAATAAAATAAACGTGAGCCGTGCCTTCTACGGAATTAATATTTTTATTTTCAAAATACATTATTCTCGAAATCGTGTAATCGAATTCAATTTTTAGTCGAATGGAACATCGGATTCGGAGTCGCCGTCGCCGTCGTCGATGTCGGAACCATCTACCGAGCTTGTATCGTCCACAAGACCCGATTCGATGTTATTTGTGACGAAACCTTGATGTGCTGCAGCATTGATAGTTGGAGCGAGCAGCATCGCGACAGCTTCCGGCGACAAACTTTTTAGTGGTTTCTTCGCTAGTTGCCGGATGCTAGATATGTACGGGTCTGAAGAAATTAGCAGCCGGTGGAAAACATCTTGCATTGTTTTTATCCTGGAAGTTTTTCGCGAGAAGTTTTCTCGGTACAACCCGAACTTCAAATCCGTTTCAACGACCTCCTTTTGCAACATAACGTCGATGGCATTAAAATCTTTGCTGGTTGCTCCACACAAATAGCACCGTTGAACAGATTTCGTCGATGACACAGCATTGCAAACTTTACCATCTATCATGGTGAACGCCAACTTGTACGTTATGGAGATATCTTTTCCACTTACTACAGTTTGGAGTGGACTAAGCGACTTTATTTGTGCTTCGACAATTCCAACTTCATTTAGTGTGGACTCTGTATCTTCGTGCAGAAACTGTAGTCTAAGCGGCCTACAAAATCGTGGAGACGAGGGCCTAGGGTTCTTCCAAACCATGATTTCTGCTTTTGTTTGTTGATCAATGCAGATGAGTTGTAATGGCACAACCGAAGTAAAAAACACATGCGCATCTGATTTGCTATCATCAGTAAAAGTCTGCTTATATTCACTTTGCCCAGAGCTTCCATCGCAACCCCATTTGCAAATTAAATCCATATTACGAGCATTACCGTTAGTCAAGGTTTCAACGACTTCTGTTTGGACGAGTAAAATACGTTTAACTGTATGATCTAATAATGCCTGCAATTCGACTTCTGCACTCGTCTCTGTAATGGTAATTGCGTCAGACCGAGGATAACAACGCTTTTTTGCTTCCACCACTTTTTCGTAAGACGGATATAGACGACAGTTATGTGCCAACGATATTTTTCTCATCGTTAGGTAAGCTCCCTTTGACAATTTACATTCGATCAAAGCGGAAAGTGCAGCCTCTTCCGATAAAGAGGTTTCACCCGTTACTGCATAAGCTTTTCGATACTTAGAAGCTCTTAAAGGACTCGTCATTGTTACGTCCTTAACAACTTTCGAAGCGTCTAATTGTCCCGAAGCGCGAAGGCTCATTTGAGTAGCGTATGCTAATTCTTCCGGGGTTGAGGATTTACGAATATCTTCGGTCTTCTTTCGTTTTGACCTTTCACTTGCCGATGTAAACTCAAGGGACGGGCGGCCTCTTTTACTACCTGGGTCTTTCTCAACAGTGTCTGTAGGTACGGCAAAATATACCTGCCCGCTAAGCCATTTACTGTTTTTCTTGAAGAAAATGTCCGATGTTCTATTAGCTTCTTGCCACCTGGTTCTTATTTTATTAAACAGCATTGAAAAGGCGGTTCTCGAGTCCTCAGGCACCACAACTTTACGTCCACTTTTCTCGGAAATTTTAGTTTCCACGAAATTCAATAACGTAGCGAAATTATCGTTCAAATTATCCTTTATAATAAGATATAATTCTTTCCTCGTCAAATGTACTCCTTCGTAATGGGACCCTGTAATAAAGACATAAAATTGTATAGAATTTGTGTTGAAGGATCAGATCAAAATTTTAATGAATTTTAATTATTGTAACAAATAAGTAGCCGCAATAATTATTCGTATTTTTTTTTGAAAAGTACATAAAAAACAACAGTTATGAAAAAAAAATTGAATTTAGACTATTATGAAAGAAGTTATGAGCAAAAAAACATAAATAAATATTTTTTGAACGGGTGACCAAAAACATCTCAAAATGTACCAGAAGCCGATTTTTGATGAGTACATGAAAATATGACAAAATCAAGGGAAAAAAAATTGAACTGTCCGATTTGGCGTGGAATGCCCCATATATACCTATATATATAATAAAAATGTATCAAATATAAATAAAATGTGACGATTCAAATTAATTACTTTAGTATATACTTACATATATATGTATTGTTGTATGTCTACAAAAATAGATATATAAATGATTTACTTGAATTTGTATTTTGTATATATATATGTATATATATATATATATTATATATGGTATATGTATGGATATAGTCCTATTGCTCAAGTAGCAGCTGTTCAATGGCCCCATGGCATGGCGTATGGCGCCGCGCGCGCGTGCACGGTCGGCAACCGCCTGTTTTACGTTGCCAAAAACCATAACAGACAAAGTTAGGCAGCTCTAGGCAGCTAATTCCTGTTAATTTCGCAAGCTTATATAATAAACTAAAGGCCTAGACATTGGCTGTCGCAGAATATGGCAGGAAGTATAACTTTTCGGATAGTTGAAAATATAAGTTTACAAAATTCTTTCACTTTATTTATGCAGTAGTTTATACTACACTTCAATAATTTACATATTTATTTTAAACTCAACCAATGTAAAAATATCTTCTACATACCTCCAGAAGTCGTATCCATGTCTCCGGATTGATTTAAAACACTTCACTTTAAAGTTATCGATTTTATAAGTCACGGTAGTTTTCGCTCGTTCAGCGCGCGATGCGAACACTCGTCTCGAAGGCTAACTTCCAACTGACGCAGCGACGAAGGTATACGGTGAAAAAGGTTCCCCTTTTACAATTTAACGCAGCCATTAGTCCTCTACCTGACTGCCTGCTCAAATATCCCGATTGTAAAAAATTTTTTCTGACTTTTCTGCCACGATTTCGGGCTCTGCGTCTACTGTGTGACGTCTTGAAAAATCCTTGCGGATGCGGAAACTCGGCATTTATTACGTGCGCCCGATGCCGAAATAATGATTGTTTTCCATGTTTTTATGATCAGTACCACCCTAGTTCTTGTAGTTGTGATAACCAATGAAAAGTTAATAAAAATATTGGTTATTTTTTTAAACTCGTGTATTCATTTGTCACAATTCTTTTCCTATCTTTCAACCAAAAAAATAAAATAAATAAAGCTGCTCGTTTTTCCTTATAACATCAAAATGATCCACAATAAAAAATATTTATTCATTCCTTTACGGAAATATTGATATAATTGCATGGTAGTTGCCGTAGAAATTATTTAATAACAATAATTTTTAAAAAAAGTCCGCGCCGGGTTTGATCTGGCGATCCAGCGCTTACGAAGCGCAGACGTTACCGACTACGCTACGCGCTCTTATTGAATATGATTTAACGCAGAGAGTATATGAACGCTCAGAAATTTTAAATATTTTACCTACCTGTAAAAAAAATTTGGTCCCAATCGGTGTTCCACGTACCTGGATGTCCCCTTGTCAGGGGTGGGGCCTGGCGCCAGACGGGACTATGGGGGGGGGGGGGGATTCGTCTCCTCATACCTGCCCCTTACTACTGACGGGAGCGTGAGTTAGACGATCGCGAAAGCACCTGAATCGTACGTTTTATCACTCAAGTGTTATAATGCAAATATTGAAAGTACTTGACGGATTCAATCTACTCGCAGAAGACCGTCCCAAAGTAACGTAACGGTTGAGTTTTAAGATTTTCTGTAGTTAACTGACGTTTTTTCGGCCGAATAGGTCGGAAAATTAGGTCGCTCCTTATATCATCTGAAAGCACCTAATTAGCACTTAAAACTGGTATGCATTAAATATTTTTGGACTACAAATTTCCCCAATGGACCGCTAGCTTAATATCAAGCTAGCGGTCCATTGCGATTTTTCGATTTGCCACGAAACCGGACGAGAACCTATCTTTTTACTTTGGCACCTAATTATCAACTAATATTGGTAGGTGCTAAATATTTTTGTTTTACTTATGAACCGCTAGCTGGACAGAGGAATAAGTCGATAGCTGAAGTACTTAGGCCTAGTGGGTATATGACCGTAGGAAACCATCATCGAGGCAGATGAGGTAATATTCTAGTAGAACGTCAAACAGAGCTAGCCTGAGGGACAAATTGTTGAGAAGCCCCAGGAAGGATGGTAGCTGTTAAAATTCCCTCCATTGACAATACATCCGGAAGTGTTGAACGATTAAAAAAGTGTCACCATTCAGTAGAGCTGAGCTCTACTGGCGATGTCAATTTCTAAAGAGAGATTATAGTTAGAGGGCCGAGGCAGGTAGCAGTCCTTTAACGTAGAATTAACGTTTCTAATCGTGAAAAGTGTCGTTAAGTGAAAGAGGATATTCTTTTCAAGGCACATGGCGATGTCACATCCTATGATATGTTCTCTGTTTCTAATAATTATAAGAATATCGAGAAGAATAGTGGGAAGAGCGACTAGAAATGGGAAGTGGGCAGCAAGTGGTGGATAGACGAACTGCGCTGGAGATCTAAATAGAGGAGTGAAGATTCTAGTCGTATTCAAAGGCAGAGTCCTGGGTGGGCTCGGGACAGCCGATCCCGAGAGTAGTTCCCAGGCTTTGAGGGGAGAAATGTTTCTTTTTGCCGCTACTGCTTCGATGTTTTTTTTCGTCGAGAAAAGCTGGACAGGTTTTTTCGGTAGGGTCGGTAGTTCGCAGCGGCAGTTGACACAGCAGGGAGCGAGACTTGCTCACGAGCAAGTCTTAACCTCAGCGTGGGATTTGTTGCCGCAGTGTCTGCATTTAGTTCAACCCTTGCACTGACCGTCGACGTGATTGAAAATGAAATAATTGAAGCAGATGATTACAGGGGCATACCACGGATCTACCAAATTGCGCACTCGTAACAGATTAACGTATTCGGACCTGAATAGTCCTGCAAATTTTATCCAGACGGATTAAGTGGGGATGATCTGGCTTTCGCTATTTCGTGAGCTTTTGCGGGTCTGACGTCGAGTTTCGATAACTTTCACCGGCGCCTCAATGGAGGCGTGGAGCTTTCCCGTGGAGATTGCGGTAGAAACCGCTCTAATGAGGCCCTCGCAGGAGACGGAATCGTCCAGAATGAAACCAACGAGGCGTTGTTAAGTAAGGACTGAGCCGGACAAGTGATTATTCGTAAAGTTGGCGTAGGAAAGTAAAACTGAAATCTAGTGTTTACCTGAACTAGAAACCTTGAGGATGTCCTGCTTCGAAAATGTTGTCAGGAGCGTCTTGGCAGGGTTTGTGGCATTAAGCCAAGAAATAGTCGATGGAACGATGATGTCTGAGCAGATCAAAACTGTGAACGGATCTTCTGCGTTATTCGGATAGCGATTGTGTGTCAACCCGCACAAGTGTTTGCTCTCACGTGAGGGTGAGTGACCGACACAAGAATAGGAGCGAAAGCTCCCACATACGCTCGAATGCCCACGTCGATCACCGAGCGACTCTTTCATGAGGTCCTTTGTCTGGGCGTACAGGTCGTCTTTCGTGGGAATGTGTTTCATGTCTTCAGGCTCCTCGTTCTCAACAATCTACTGGGTGACGGCCCCACCTAAGGCCAGGGCCTGCGAGTCCATACTCTCAGTCTGTAGAGCGAGGGTCATTGGGAAGAGGTTAAGATGAGAATAATTTAGATAATATACAATTATGGTACAAAATATAAGAATAAATTTAACGTTATTGTCGGACGTTTGAAAGCCCTGAGGTTTCCAGTCCTACAGTATGAATGTCTTAGCACGAAATAAAAATAAATGCGGTTCAAAGTTTTCGCTAGCAAGATACGTCATTACTCTGACGAGCGTTTCCGCGAACCCCTGCTAACCTCTGCAAAGAAAACCTCGATCGATCATGCTCAGCTTGGGTACACAAGTATCACATTCTTTCTTTGGTACAATTTCCGCCAGAAATTCTATATTTTTAAAAATGTTATTACATTTTTTATTGTTTGCAACATCGGCGTGTGTAAAATATAATTTTCGTAAATTGTCAGCTACTGGGTCAAGTAATTTTTTATAGTTGCACACACGTTCTACGTAGTTTAGTATTGAATTAGGCCGAAATCTTAAAAATGGTTCGGATTTTACGGGTGGCAGACTTTTCGTTCTTCTATCGCGGCGCGCCCGACAGGGCCCGCCTGACGGCTAACTGTGGCTTGAACGGAACGGCACAGAAATTCGGCGTGGCGCTTAACGTGGTAACGAGCTAAAAGTCCCTACACAAGCGAAATCATATTCAGTGATATTTGGTATAAAGTTTCGAAAAAATGTGTCAAGTGGTTCAGATTTTAGGCGATTTTTAAGTTTTCAATTTGTACTGCTACAATTTAAAGAAATATTGAGACAACGAGCAAAAACTAGAACATTTAGTTAAAATCGATAAAGGGGTTCGAATGTTACATTAGATTGCATTATTAATTTCAATATCCCTCTTATTTACACAACTAAAAGACATGTTGGATTGACACTGAGTTGATCGATCGAACTAAAATTTGTCACGCAAGTAAAGTAGCAGGAATGATCGACTCTGTTCGATCAAACGGTGTTCTGATCGTGAAAAAAAAATCCAGATCCAAATATAAATAGTTGTAGAAGGGGTTCCATTTTTATCTAAATGTGAAATAATATTTTATTATTATGTATTGTGTAACCAATATTTCCAACTCAACCACTTCCAGCTCTCGCGGATGGTCACAAAAGCCCGTGCCCTTGCGTGCTGGGCGCCAGTCCCAGAAAATAAATTATTTCACGAGACGAATTTAATTTACACGTGGAATACATGGGGCCGGCTCGGCTTCGCTGCAACTTCGAT